>MNCI01031883.1:69586-125295 GCA_015680685.1 Gnetum montanum
AAAATTTAGTACATAAGCTACTTCAAGACATATAGATTGAGGAAAGGAGGAAGAGAAACTATGTTGACTAAGACTATCATATAGGAAACACGTTAAACTTAGCATTCCACAGGCTGTGGAAATGCATTCCAGAGATCAACCATTCGCTGAAATGTATCTTTTCCAGGATGTGGATTGTCGAATGAGTACAAAGGTGGAAGAAAGAGGAAAAAGGCCAAATGGTGTAGAAAATTGTGGCTTAATTAGGAGACTTTCTTCTGAAGCGAGGCTTGATGATGGTGATTATTTGGATCTCCGATATGACTCCATGGCTGCAATAAGAAAAACAACTAGTTAGCATTCATCTTGAATTTTGGGGCTTGAGATATAATTTGGAAGTGAACATGCCGAAGAATTTGCATTTTTTCCGAAGTAGTTAGTTGTAAGGAGTTTGAAATAATTTTCTTTTGAAAAAGTGTGGTACATCTACATTTCCAAATATTATATAAGATGATGGGCCTAAGGATCTTCCATAGGAAATGAGAGTTTTTGGACCTGATAGGTAACAAAACCAAACATTACGGCCTCTTGTGTAAGAGTGCATGAGGGAAAAACCTTAGAAGCCCATTCCCAAGCATGCTGAGCAAATGGGCAAAGCCAAAAAACATGGACAAAGGTTTCAGGGTCATTACATAAAGGGCACTTAGGGGAGTGAATCCCAAGGTATGCTAAACGTTTCCTGATTGGGAGACCTTGATGAAGAAAACACCAAAGGAATTGTTGAATTTTGGGAAGAGTCTGGAGATACCAAATTTGGTTGAAAAGAGAGATCCAAAAATCCTCTGATTCTTGTTTATTCCAAGATCGATTACAGTGTAGAATGACTTTGGAAGAATCGTGTAACAATTGGAAGGGAACATGTGACTGATAAGGAAAAAATTTTGACCCATTAGACTAATAGAGGCCATGAAATAGACCTTGGATAGCACCATCTAGGTGTAATGATTGATGAAGAAATGAATGTATCTGGTGGAAGCAAAGCCGCATTGCTTTCGAAGCTCCATATAGGTTTTCAAANCAGGACCTTAAACTAGGTTCATGGTCTACCAGGAATTTAAACTGGCATGTAGCTGATCTGATCTGAACACTTGCCATCACCTTGGGAGCACTCATAGCATCATTGCCTCCCACCATTCTGGTGATTCTTTTGGAGCACTTGCCATTAGTGCAGCATTCAGAAGACTTGCAACATCATCGCCCTAGCACTTTCACCAGTTTTCCGAGCATTTGTGACTAGCACAACATTTGACACATTTGTAGCGTCTTCACAGTTTTGCACCTACAGCATCTTCACATTTGGCATTTGCACTTGCATTTCATGTTTTGTGGTTTTCTTTTCCTCTCTGAGTTGTGTTTGCAGGATGAAGCCTTGGAGGTGGTCATGCAAAGATGCATCTCATCACAGCGGTAAGTCACCACATTACTTTGATGTGCATGATTGGACTAGGTAAGCCACTCAAGAGTGCACATCCCCCTTATCCCTATTACAGCCTGTGCACATCCATTCCTTCATCCCAATATCCTTTCATCCTCCCCATACTCATGATTTCACACCTCTGATGCATATGCACTATGACACACATGGCATTCTCTTCATATCAACTGTTGAACCTATGGTCAATGTAACATAACTCATCTTGATGAGGAAACACCTATCCTACAAATGTGATGTGGATGCATCAAAATAAATCCCATCTTCTCGATGGCCAAATTGTAGCTAGTATTCAATGGTAAGCCGAACCCAAAGAAGGTTTGCCTCACAAGAAAACCCAAAGAAGGTTTACCTCGCAAAAAAAAATCAACAACGCTACATCTTTGCAATTGGCCCATCCTTGGATCGACTTTGACCCTCCCATGAGTACTCCGATGAAAGGTCAATGTTTCAGGGGTAAGCTACTTCATGCCATGGTCACCATTAACTGTGCTAACTTTGCATTTTACATCATGATCCACTATTTGCATATCATTTCCATAGTTTTCATTTCATCTTCCTAGCATCGCCTATACCTCTTATCCCTCAGCATAACCTTATTCTCATAGCACTCTAAAACATGGCAAAACAATACCCGATCTTGTACCGATGAGTGAAGTTAGTGGCGTGTCTACTATGGTGTTTTGTAATTCTTTGTTGACGTCTCTCAGGCCACTCCTCTAGATGTCAACAAAGAGGGGCTATTGAAACACCATAAAATTTTGGGTCTCGGCATCTTGACTGCAAATTTGGCTAAGTGTTAAAATAGTGACACTTTGCCCATATTTTTTCCAAGTGTTGAGTGTAGCCAACATCAAACTGCCAAACTTGAAAAATTGTTTTTTAAGTGTCATGACAATGGCACTTTCTGTAGCACCCTGCTAAACTGGGTAGCCTAGCACAGCATAGCACACTAACACACTACAATGCAACTCCCTACTACACTGTGTAGCATAGCACACTGCCATGCTACACCCAACACCACAGTGTAACATCCTATCATGCTACAGTGTAGTACCTGATTTTCATTTTGGGCTAATCTTAGCCCTATAAATACCCCTGTACCCTATTTTGTAAAGGGTGGGGGTTGCCTTTCATTTTTTCACCAAAGAGGTAGTTGGCACTTCCATTTGGCATTTTTGGCACTTTGGCATCCTGGCACCTATCTCCGTGGGCGAACGAGATCTAGAGCACACCATACCAACAAAGAAGCACATCAACATCATGTGGTACACTATAGTCCCATTGCAGATCTGTACAACATCGCATAGTACACTATGGCTACTAACCTAGCAAGCACAATTCATCACAATGAGCACCAAACTTCATAGCCCGACACCACCGAGGTTGTGACTACACTCCCACTACACCTATTGTACACTCTGTACACTTGTATGAATTAGCTATGCTCCCTTTTCTTGGGGTAGTGCATCTTCCTATTCAAACTCTCTTTTTGTCTTATTACAACATTTATTTTTTTTGGCATTGTCAAGCATTCAATCATGTCCACTATCACGTTACACACTTTAGCATGTTTCTACTGCTGTGCACATTATGTTTTCTTTTATTTTATCACCAGGTGTTCTATTCAAAATCATTGTTTGCAAAAGGGTTATTGAACACCGATTAAGTCCCTATATGATTGACCAGAACATTCAAGGCACCCCGAATCCATTTTCTCTAGCATGACCCTCACGCAGATCCGAGGTTAGGCTATGCACCCGAAGACCTCTCGGTGTTTTCAGCCACCAACGTTTTCTGTCACTACAATTTTCATTTTAGTCTATAGCATTATTGTTTAGCCATATCAACCTTTTATTGCATCATAGCTAAGATAGCGAACATAGCCTTAAACAAAAATTATAACAGAAGACCATAAAATAGTAAAATAGTAATAAAACCATAATGCTAAAATAATATAACCAAAACTAAAAATTAAACTTAAAATTAAAAATATTTATAACATAGTAACCTTAGCCACATGGTGTGGCAAAATATTTAAACAATAAACCATAAATAATAAAACCATCCACAAATGTATAATGGGCTAACATCAATCATAACAACATCAATAGTATCAATGATCAATATAGGAATAACTAAAAATGAATAGTGGACAATGCTAGGAAGCATCTAGAGGAAACGGTGGAGGATCATTTCCACCCTCACCATTGGGGCCATCAGTATCACCTAATGCTTGTAACATGATAACATAAGATCAATTAATAATCAACAAACAACTTAAACAAAAGAATAAACCATGTCAAAACTAAAATAAACAAATTTGAAAGGGTTCTGGAGTATCAAAGTCTACAAGAAAAGTCTAAAGACCAACCTCTAGTCAGTGGAGGAGTTGGTCTTCAGTCATGTTGGCCCTGTCAACATCCTTAAGATTAACATCCATAAGGATGTTGTTATCGTTAACATCACTCCATGTGGAGGGCTCATGTGAGAAAGTGGTGGTGGTTGCCTCCCTTGAGGTAGTAGTCATCTGGTGAATGAGGGAGTTATTCACCATCACACTATCTTCAAACAACTTATAGACCTCTTCTGCATGGCTTCCCTTCATAAATAGCTTCAATCAATTCCATTTCATAGATTCATCCTACAACCACCTATGTTAGGCATCCCACTTGGCCTTGTACTATCTTTTGTGATCCTACTATGCTTGGCCCCACTCAAGGACCCAAGCATAATAGTCCTTCCATTCACCAGCCTTGTGGTTTACCATATCAATTTGTAGCTTCTATTCTACTACCTCTTGAGCAAGGGTAACCTTGCCATGAATAGCATTCCAGTAGTGAGCCAAAGTGATCTCCTTGGTGTTGAAGAAGTCCTTGTTGATCACTTAGGCCTCAACGAACTCCTTGAGATCCTTAAGATCCTTTACCTCTTCCTTCAGCTACTAGTACATCCTCCTTAGCACAACAACTTGTTTCCATAGGAACTCATTGAAGCATCTACATTTCCACAAATATTTTTCACATAAGAGTGCACATGAAGTGGCACACTTGTACAACTTATGTGGAACATTTTCCACATTAGGAGGTAGAGCAGGCAATGCATCGATTTCGATAGCCCAATTTAGATCCCATCTCAACTTAAACATTGTAAAGAACAACAAAAAAAAACAACAAAATTAGATGCACAAAACTATGAACAACTAAAAAATTGAAAATATCAAAAAAGTATATAACCATGGACAACCAGAATAAAAACCAAAAACATGTGAACTTCACCAACTTCTGGAGTTATCTAGGACAACCAATTGATCATATCTTTAGCTATGTCACACATGAACTCAATCTTGTTAGGGGTATTCACCCATGGTTGCATGTGGAAGGTGGAGGTGGAAGCTTTAGCTTGAGACCTAGAAGCTAAAATAACCAAAATAAGTAATCAAAAATTGATGACCATGGCAAAAAATAATAACAACATGTTAAAAGGCCCTTTGAAGTGATGGCAAGAGGTTCTCCTAAGTGTGAATCCTCAAACAAGGGATTAAAATTATCAATAGAAGGATGAGCTAGACCTTCATCCTCATGATATTGCACTTCTTCCTTCTCTTGGTGCCTTTGTTTCACACCAACTGTTGTCGCCACTGCTGTGGCCTCCTCTTAATACCTATGTTCTACCTTAGTTTTTATTGCCACCGTTGTGGCCTCTTGCTCCTATTAGTTGCCTGCAATAACTAATAAGTACAAAATGTAGAATAAGTTAGCACATTTTTCCAAAATCATAACCTAAAATATAACTTCAAAACAAAAATAATAAAACATATAAAATGTACCTCTAACCCCATCTTGCACCTAGTTGAGCTTAATGATTAGTCTCTTTTTTAAGGACTCCTCTACAACTCGTGTTGTCTCATCAACCAAAGGCCTCTTAAGTTTTGCCCTAGCTAAACCCTCAACTTTGGCAAGCAACTTTTTAGCCTTTTTCACTATTCCATGTTCAACATGGAACTTCCTCCTTGTGTTGTCAAGGGATGCACAATGGTTCCCACCAAATTTTTTAGTGGTAATAGATAGTGACTCACCCACATCTTCTAGTAGGTCCTAGGCATGCGCAATCTAAACAAGGCCCCTTATCCAAGGCTTGGTAAGTTGGGATGGGTCTTGTATCACCCATCGTCCATCCTTCTTCACCATGAGAAACTCCACAAATCTCCATAGGTAAGTTGGGAAGAATGAAAATTTCACATGGCACTTCGTTGTGAGACATTCTCGAAGCTTTAGGATTTTGATCTGCAACACAAAAACAAAACAAGTAGCCCAATTGAAATGGAAGACCTTAGTTATAACCTTCTTCATGGTCCAAGCCTACTCAACATCCATTATTTTTCCCTATGAAAGAAACATTGGAAACACATGGGATCAAAAAAAGGGGATATAACATTTCCAAAACTTGGAACTGGCTTAGAGAGAATCCCTTATGGCCATGATGAGTGTTTAACCACTTCTCAACTTCCTTCCAACAATCCACCTCCTTCCCTACTTTGGTGGTAACTATCATACCCTCATTTGGAACACCAAAAAGGTTGAAGAAGGTGGATTCATTAACATCTAAGGTTACAGTCACACCATGAACATAAGTGACGAACCTCTCGACCCCTTTGCTAAAAGAGTTAATAATGTTAATCATTTTTGTAGTAGGAATAATGGGGCTTGGGGCCATGAAGATTTCCAATAGGCCTACATGAATAATCCTCACCTAAAAAGCCTCAGGTGCATGATCTACCAACAAATATTGGATAGCTTCCACCTCATTGAACTTGGGGATTAAGGTCTCCTCAGATTATCCTAAAGTGATCACAACCACTTTAGTGGATGACACAACTCCTACAACATAGCAAAAGTAGCCCATTAGTCTTGACATAGGTACATCATGAAAACTAAAACATAAAAAATATAACCAAATTAAACAATTGAAAAACTAAATAACTAGATGATCAGAGATAACGAAAATCAACCAGCCATATACTCACTTCGCCTATATGACAAAGGCACCCTTAGAGCTCTAGGAGATGGCTTCACTACTCCATCTTGGGATGGGTTTTCCCACCTACTATGAATGGTTCCATTGGCTAGGCACCTTCGATAAGCCTTAGGATGATGTTTGATATAATTATCAAACTCATCCTTCAACTAGTTAATCACCTCAACCCTTATGATTAGGCTTTTGGTGAATACCCCCATCGCATTTTGGATCAAGGATAAAAGATTATCACCTCTGATCAATCCTTGATCATTTACCCTATACCTGTAGCCAGGTGAAACTACAAAAATTATTACAACTTAATAATCAAAAGTAAAATAACGAGTAAAACCAAAACAAAAATCATTTGAACAATGCATACCCCTCTATATAATCGATAGTGCCTGGGGGTTTTTTGAATAAAGTGTGCACATGATGATCCACTAGCAAAGTGTTATCCATGTGGCACTACCTGAATTTGGGCATCTCCCAAATTTTTGATAATTTTTGAGTGTCCAAAATTATGGTAACATCATGTGCTTTACCCTTTTCATGAATCTCAAGATCATCAAATAGAGACTTGACGATCATGTTGGACGAGCAAGGTGCACTCATCTCCACGATGGCTATAGCTATTTCAGAGGCTAAGTGTGACAAAATCATCATACTAAAGTTTTGAAGTAGATAGACCAAGAACTCCCTTGCTCTTGGCCTAATCCACAATGAATGGTTCTTCCACTCTATATTAGGGAATAAGGTGTTAACACTAGGCATATGGATGTAAGATAGGAGGCCCACTAGCTTCACAATGACATGGGCTTCAAGAAAGCCCTGCACCATCAAACATAACCATTATAACTTTGTAGAACAAAATTAAAACTAAAAAATTATAGAATATCAAAAACATCATGATTACCAATTACATGACAATAACAACCTAACTCCATAAACCAAATTCAATGGAATTTAAAAAACAACAACACCAAAACTAGACAAGTTATAGTAAATAGCAAGGAAAAAAATAACAAAAAAATCTTAATTTAATAAAAACCACCTCTAGATCATTTTTAACTCAACCTATCCCAAAGATCATGGGACATTAATATGAAAAATTTTCCAAATTCTCAACACTGCCCATCTTCATAGGAATAAATGTGTAATAACCTCAAAACCATGATTTCACACGACATTACGGAAACAACCATAAAAAATTAACTGTTGAACAAAATTTGATGATTCCATCACCGTTGGAATCATAAAACCATGAACTATAATCTCATAACAAGAAAACATAAAATTTATTAACCAATGTTTCAGAAAAAAGTACAAAATTGACCTAACCTTGACCATCATGACCAAAACCCCATTTTGCGCAAGTTGTTAGAAACACTTGCTAAAAAAACTTGTTGGTATAGATTCAATGATTCCACCACCAATGAAATAATTTAATCATGGAATACACACCCATAATAGTAAAAATTAAAAATTAATCACCATTTACACTAGAAAGAATACCAAAGTTACACTAGAAAATAGCCAACAACAGAAAACCCACTTGACGCATCCTAATAGAAACAACCATAGAAAATTAACTAAAAGATAAAATTGAGTGGTTCAAAAATTTGATTAACCTAAAACAATAGAAAATGATCCTATAGCCTTGAAAAAATTAAAAAATGGCATTGCTTTTTTAGGTGGAAAAGTAGAAACCCCGTGAAATTCATGGAAAATAGCATTTATTCCACAATGAAAAAAATCCAATGTAAAAGTAACACTAAAAAAATAAACATGACCTAAAACTATGATGGAATTTTTATGAAATTCCAAAAAAATGAATATACAATCTTAGATCTAAAGAATAGAATACATGACATAAACCCAATAAATGGAATACATGGAATAAATGGGAAAAAGGGTAAGGATGTGCACTTGGGAAAAATAGAAGTAGAATCCTCTCCAATCCTTGGATGAGAAATGTGTCATAGGTGATGGGTAGCAACATCTACCTCCTCCAAGGTAGGGTTCTTCACAGGTTCCTTCCTCCTTAACATGGTGTAGAAGATTGGCGTAGAGAATGTTAAAAATCCTTGGAATTCTGGTAGTCCTGGTGTGACTATGTTGGCACTAGAAGTAAGAATGCCCATGACTACACTAGGGTTGGTAATGATGGTGGGAACCAAAGCTTCAAACTTGGGCACAACAACTAGGAATGGAAGAAGTAACAATGATTTTGTAAGATTTGGTTAGGAAAATCCATTTGAACCTAAGCGCCCACATGTAAACCCTAGTTTCCATATGAAACTCCCACTCCACTGAGTAATCAAAATTAGAAGATTTGAATATGCTAGGTATGAATAAGAAATTCTATTCCAAAATTCCCAATCCATGTGGACCCCACTAGGCATTGGAAAAATAAGCCTATTTCATGACTATGTTGGAGTTTCATGCTCCTATGCTTGACTACACTAAGGGAAGCCTTAGAATATATGACATATTTCATCAACTCCCAAAACCCAATCCTAGGCACTTCATCCCTATCAAATAATCCCATGATTGATCTAAATATGCAAGTGTAGACCTAGGCACAAATTGAGTGGCCAAAAAACCCCCAAAACTCATCCAAAAATTAGTTTCCCATGTTACTACACTAGCCTGGAGCTAGACTATGCTAGAATTTTCCTATTTCTTAGTAGCCCATCCACCCTAACCATTAATCCATGGAACCCTATACCTAGACCAATAGTTAGGAGTTGGAATATATAGTCCCTAGACACTCAAATGGCATTAAATCTTACTGCAGAGTGGATTCTTGATGTGACTATGCTAGGCAACAACATGATTACATGGATCCAATGTAGTTTAAAATTGAATAGATCATTCTTAGCCCATCCAACCTCTAATCAACTCTAAATTCCCATACCATATTTTCAAACCCTTTCCAAAGCTCCTGGCACTCTCAAAACTCAGTCAAACTGACAAAGTTGTCCCACAAACTAGTCACAACCCATGACTACACTAAGGAATGGTCATTAACCATTTCCAAAGTGGAGGTTGTGACTATGTTGGTCCAACCTAGCCACAGGGTTTAGGAATGGAATTAACCACAGAAATCATTCCAAAACTTCAAAACTTCATCTCATAGACTCCATACCTTCCCAAGACCTCCAGTGACCTTAGAATGTCAACTAACCATCCAAAAATCCATGAAAACCCATTTTCCAAGTATGACTACGCTAGGAATGCGGTGACTATAGTAGGCCAGCGTAGTCACTAGTGTTTCCCAACGTAGTCCATTCAAAAAAATACTTCTAAGCCAAAATCCACCTCCATAGACCTCAGGACCATGCTAGATTGCAAATAGAGGTAAAATTTCTTATTTCCCACTACAAAATTCATTTTCCAATAGTGACTACATTGGGCCAATATAGTCACTACTAAAGCCCAGCATAGTCCACCAAGGAAGCCTAAAACTAGTCATTTCCTAGCCAAACCCACTTCTCAAGAATGCCAAAACCCAGTTGGACTAAAAACCATGATAGCACTTGTCACATTTTCTTCTTTGGAATATTTTCCAATATGAACTACACTAGGGAGGGGTTTGAATACATTAGGCCAATGTAGTCACTAGTGGTGCCTAGCATAGTCCACCAAAAATTAATCACAATTTGCTACAAAGATCCTAGATCCACGTTTGGAAAACCCTAGAATCTCATTAGAGCCTAACCATAGAAGTTACCATTTTCTACCATGTTTGGCATTTCCCAACTCCAACTATGCTAGGGATAGAATGACTACATTGGGCTAGCATAGTCATTGCTAGGACCTGATGTAGTCCACCTAAAATTAGTCAAAAGTTGCCACAAATACCTCAATATTCATTTTTGGAAGTCTTGGGGTCCTACCAAAGCTAATTTTAGTAATGAAACCTAGTATTTTTCAATTTTTCAACCCTAACTAGTTTGAGGATGATGCAACTACACTAGGCTAGTGTAGTCACTATGCTACCTAGCGTAATCCACATGTTGAAGCCCAAAATAAGTAAAATCCAATCACCATAACACCATTTCCAATAACAGGATGTTACCAAAGGATATTAGGACCATTAAACCTTGGGTGTAAGTCAAAATTCACTATTTTTCATGCCAAATATCTTGACTATGTTGCAAACTATTGAAGCTATTGTGAGCAAGCATAGTCACTAGTGTAGCCTAGCATAGTCAACTTGGAAAGGCTTAAAATAGTTCAAAAACAACCAAAATCAACTCACTGAGAGATCTAGAACTTGTTGAAGAATCCTAAGACCATGAAACTTTAGGAAATGAGCCAAAATCCATCATTTTATCCCAAACTTCTCAACTACATTAGGAACTAAATGCTAGCATAGTTAAGAGGTATTTGGCCATTCCAAGACCCAAGATATCATCAAAACTGACAATTTTGACACTAAAATCCTAGCTAGTAGCACTAGTGATCATGAGGATCCATTAGCATGGTTGATTGAACCCTAAAACTCATCAAAACTCATTTTCCATGCATGACTATGCTGGAAAAGCCTGTGACTATGCTAGCCTAGTGTAGTCATTGTAGGAACCCATTTTGTAACAACAAGAACCAGTAGTATACCACTCAAAATGGCTCAAAATTGACTTAAGAAGTCTAGAACCCTATCCCACCTCATCCAACATCCATTTTACTTATTTTAATCCTAAAAATACCCGAATCCCCATGACTACATTAGCACCATGCATGACTACACTAGCTTGGCGTAGTCAAATGGGAAATGTTATAAAACCCACTTTTGTTGTCCAAATTCCACCTCAGAGTAGTTAATTCAATCCTCCAATGGCCTTGCGCTGTCTGAGGAAATTGGCAAAGTCCTAAGACCAATCCTAAAGCCACAATAATATAATTATTTGATGTAACAATGCTAGGGCCTTCCATGACTACGCTAGCCTAGCATAGTCACCAATGGAAACATGTTTTTCAAGCTTCTAGAGAGTGAAAAATGGTGCTAGAACTTATCAATCCCCAATACACATCCTTGCGCTAGCTATTTGGACCATTAAGAGCCTACGAGTGATCATACTAACCCTATGAAAGTGTCCACCACTATTGACTATGCTAAGAAATGCACAACTATGCTATGCCAATGTAGTCACTAGTAAAGCCTAGTGTAGTCACAAGAGAAGGTGCTAATTTTCCCTCAAAAAAAAATTTGGAATGATTCCCTCATGTGTTCGAACTCCCCTAACAACCCTGTAGACCCATACCATGACCTGCTAAGGCCTAAAGCTGGCAAAATCTAACCTTGCTTAACCAGCATTGGCCAAGTTTTATCATATGTATCTCGTTTTGATGGAATTAACCTTATTTCTTGGATATTTGACATTTTTTGACCTTGTTGAACACTATTGACCTTTATTACCATAAATTGACCTATCTAGCCTCTACATTATTTTAGTTGCATCACATTTACCTTGTTTTTTTCTATTACGGCCTTTGTTGACCCTTATTTAGCCTTTGATTGGTGTTAAGTGATGGGGTTGGACCATCTCTAATCATCGTTCAACACTGTGTAACTATGACCTCCCAAGGCCTTAATTTGGCAATTATGGATCATTAAACTTAGAAGTGGGGGATGAATAACTTACCTAAATTAAAAACTAAACAAACAAAGCACACACACTGAATTTAATGTGGTTCCCCAACTTGGGTAGTTCACACTTGAAGGGTAGATCTCAAGCACACCTTTAGACTTTTTTTCTCTCAAAGTATGGTTGAAGGATCCACATCCTATATAGTCATCAAGCCCCACTCCAGAGTGTTGTACCACAATACTAATCACTCAACCCTACAAGGTCCTATCAGGCTTGGCAATGTGGTTTCAAGGCTTCCACATCCTTTACAATCTTGAGCTCTACACCAGAGTGTTGTACTGTAGCACCAACAACTCCATCCCATAGGATCTCAATAAGCTCAAGCAAGATGTCTTCTTGCAAGAAGCACATCAACCTTATAGGGTAACAAGAGAGAACAATTACAAGGGATACATGCCACTCAATTTGTTGATCCTTGTACATTAAGGTTTAGCACACTTTATGATGAATAAATGATGATACAATGAAGAGCAATGGAGATTACGATTATAAAAAAAATGATTTGACAATGATTGTACACAAGCTTGCATGTTTCCCCATGCATATGATGTCTTTGTATATTTTCCCTATTTCTAAATCCATCTTGGAACTCATGCAATGGCTAGGAAACGATCACTAACAATCATGAAAGACATCTTCTTCATGCCTGAGATGTCTTTCTAACTTTGCCTTCAATTCTAGGAAGATGTCTTTGTCTAGGAAATATGTCTCTTCGAAATCTCCATTTTTGAAGATGTATTTTTTTAGAGAAAGACATCTTTTTGCAACTAGCTTGCATTTTGTGAAGACATCTTTGTTTTGGAAAAGATGTCTTTTCCTGATGAAAGATGTATACTATTTTCTAGAGACATCTTTTGCTTGTGCTACCTACTAGAAAGAAAGCTTTGGTATGGGAAAGAAATTTCTTCTGTAGGGGCCAAAAATGAAACTACTTGTTTTGATGTTGGGAGCCTTTGGATTCCTCCAAACAAGTCCCAATAGAACTTATAACCTCCTAGACTCATCAACATGAGCTAGAAACACTTCGAAACATGCCAAAACATCAAAGAATCATCCTCAATAGAAATAGATATATTTTTCTTGAATTCTTTGTATTTGACCATGCTCTTTTGAGTCCTTTTGATTTCAAATCTACTTATGAGTCCTTGAGTCCTTTTTTCTTGCTTCTGTAAACATAGCAACCACACAAACATCCTTTTACTCCATTTTCCTTAACATTTTGACATACCAAAAGGTCAACAATCTTCCCCTTTTTTGTAATGTCTAAAACTTAAGAAAATGGATTAGTATTTATCACAATATCACAATACATAAGCTACTTCTACTCCTTTTTTGGACATGACCAAAAAGGATTATGCTTATAAACTTATATATGAAAGATATATCATTTAAGAACAAAAAACATATAGTTATGGAGAGCCATTGCATAATGAGCACAAAAATCTCCTCTTGTATGGTCAGTACCCAAAAGAATTCATTTAAACACTCGTAAAAATGTTTCATAATATAATTGTTCATAACAAATAAATGTTTTGCAAGGGAACCATATGAAGAGTACACATCTAAAGTAAAATGAGTGTTTATCAAAAGTGGCCCTTCATCTATCCACAATAACAAGAAACATACTTGATTCAAGCTTTTCAAAAGATATTTAAGAGTAATTAACCTATCTCTAAACCAATATTCTTCTAACAATCCAAGAGCAATTTCAAGACTAGTGAGTAAAAACATGCATATTCAATGTTTAAGAAATACATCTTATCATGCTAAAAAAGTCAAAATATATCAAAATATCACAACCAATCATCTATAAAATTCATAAACTAATATATGATAAAAATTACCTCTATATATATATATTTGCAAAAAATGATCTTAGGCACTTAAAATGATACATTCTCAATATACAAAAGGTCAGACATGAACCATTACATCCTAAACATAGTGCTTAGAATTAAGTTTATATAGCATATAAAGTTTAAGAGCTTTCATCAATAAAGACCATATTTATCTAAAGATTGATAAATAAATGTACTCTTTTTCTTTACCAGATGAATATGCTCTTCCTTGCTTGTTGTCTAATATAGGTGCTAGAGATAGAAAGCTTAGCAATTATGATATCATATCTTTGAGAGAATCACTGAAGATGTCCCCTACATATGTGACCCATCTATTGTAGAGAGATCAATACTAATTTTTGGTCTTCTCTTGACCCTTTTAGGATCTTCATGCTACAAAGAAATTCTAATATCAAGCATGGAGACTAGGGTCTCCCATTATTTATATCAAAACAAGTCTAAAACACTACCAATCATGACAAGAATCATCATAAGAACATAGATATAAACATCACACATACTTTGAGAATTACACAAGGGACTAGGTGATGTCTCCATAAATCTAGAGTGTTATATCCATATCAGTTTTGAGACCTCTCATAAAAATAGCAAATAATTCCTATTAAAATGTTTCTTTTCTTAGAGGATACATGAATTACATTAAAGGTACCAAATCCAATGCTTAATTATCAAACATCAAAAATCTTTTAAAATAAATTCAACTTTATGATTTCATAGGAAAGCAACTATGCCAAATCATATGGAACATAATACATATATTTTTAAACAACAATGAATGCTCAACAAAAATATTTTGGTCCATGAATTATAGTTATAGTTTTTAAACCAATTAAAACCAATACAATCTAGTTAAGAATCCAAAAGATGATTTATCAATAAAAACTTTAAATTAGCACAAGCTTCAATTCAACCATAAACTAATCACATTATTTTTCATCACATCATGCTCATATGTACACAAAAGATAGCATAATCACATATACACAAATGATATCATTTTATCTAAAAACCAATAATGCCTCACTCACATCAAATATGCATATCTTAATATTTGTAGAACCTAGAGTTAATTTTCCATAGTCTGAAAATACATTAAATACTTACCTCTACTTACCTTTCATGTCAAAGAAAGTGAAGATGCTTACAAGGCTAGAGAATGAGATTTATCTTTCAAGGTTTCTCATCTTATGCAAACTTCCTCAATCTTCAAGGCTTGACTTCCTCTCAAAAATTTATTAGAGAGTGTCTTCTCATTCTCATCTTTCTTTTTCTTGATTCTCCAAACTTTCTTCACTCCCTTGTCCTTCTGAGTTTTCCTATGATCCTACAAGATTTCCTTTCTTGACACATTTGGATAAGACCAAGGAGTTTGATGATATGACTAGGTATTCAAGTGATAATATTTTAAATTAAAATTCCATTTCTTGTGTCCTAGCCTATTATAATAGTAACATCTAATCTTTCTATTGTGATTACAATAATTTACCTTTGGAGTTACCTCTTGATTACCTGTAGTGCTAGTGTTTACCTCAACTTTTGGAGTGGTCTCTTGTTTAGATGAGGTTGATGTAGATGCTTGTCCCTATTGACAACATCCTAGATCACTTTTGTCATTTTTACTTCTTCCTTGCCCAAGAACTATCTAAAGAGATTCCTTTTCCTTGACCAGCCTCTCCTTTACAAGTTTACATTTGCAATTTCTTTCTTATCCTGCTCATAGGACAGGGTTAGTTTTTCATTCTTAGCCCTTAGGTTTGAGATTTGTTTTGTAATATTAGAAATTGTTATATTCAATAAAGAAATTTCTTGAGCCTTTGTTTTAATTTTCTCATTTAACTTTGTGCAAAGATCTTGGAGATCTTTATTTACTCTTGGAGATGATGTAGAGCACAAGAGTACCATGCTTTGATACCACTTGTGGATCATTGAACTTAGAAGAGGGGGATGAATAAGTTTTCCAAATTAAAACTTAAACAAATAAAGCACCCATATTGAATTTAACATGGTTCTCCAAGTTGGGTAGTCCACACAAGGAGGGTAGATTGCAAGCACACCTCCAAACTTTGTTGCTCTCAAAATGTGGTTGAGGGATCCACACCTTGTACAGTATTTAAGCCTCACTCCAGAGTATTGTACCACAACACCAATCAATCAATCATGCAAGGTGCCATTAGGCCTGAAAATTTGGTTTCAAGGCTTCCACAACCTTTACAATCTTGAGCTCCACACCGAAGTATTCTACTGCAACAACAACTCAATCCCATAGCACCCCAACAAGCTAAAGTAAGATGTCTTCCCATAAGAAGCACATCAACCACATAGGATAACAAGAGAGAACAATTACAAGAAATATATGCAACTCAATTTGTTGATCCTTGTATGTTAAGGTACAACACACTTTACAATGAACAAATGATGATACAATGAAAAGTAATAGAGATTATAATGATAAACAAATGATTTGATAATTATTATACACAAGCTTGTACATTTTCCAATGCATATGATGTCTTCTTATCGCTTCCATCTTTCTAAATCCATCTTGGAACTCATGTAATAGCTAGGAAATGGTTGCTAATGGTCATGGAAGATGTCTTCTTCATGCCTAAGACTTCTTTCTATCTTTACCTTCAATTCTAGGAAGATGTTTTTGTCTAGAAAATATGTCTCTTTGAAAACTTCATTTTGGAAGATTTCTTTGTCTGGAGAAAGACATCTTTCTACAACTGGCATGTATTCTTGTGAAGACATCTTTGTTTGGGGAAAGAAATCTTTGCTTATTGAAATACATCTTTTGTTTTTTAGAGACATATTTTCCTGTGCTACCTACTGGAAAGATGTCTTTGGTATGGGAAAGACTTCTTTTCTGTAGGGACCAAAAATGAAATTACTTGTTTTGATGTTGGGAGCCTCCAAATGCTCCAAAAAAGTCCCCATAGAACTTATAACCTCCTAGACTCATCATAATGAGCTATAAATACTCTAAAACATGTCAAAATATTCAAGAATCATCCTCATAAAAATAGACACATTTCTCTTGAATTCTTTGTATTCATCCATGCTCCCTTGAGTCCTTATGATCCTGAATCTACTTATGAGTTCTTTGCTCTTGCTCCTGTTAACACAACAACCACACAAACATCCTTGTACTTCATTTTGCCTAACTTTTTGACATACCAAATGGTCAAAAACAACATGGCCTACCAAGACCTTAAATTGGATGAATGTAACCTTACTTAACCATGTTTTTCCTTGTTTCTTATATTTTTATGATTTTTCAACTTGTTTTGACCATTATTTTCCTTTATTTGGCCTTTGTTCCATCTTATTTATCTTCACCTACATCCCATAGCCTTGGTTGACCCTATTTGCATTTTGTTTGACATTGGAAGAGCATGTGTTTACATATTTAATAAGGTACTTTATATCATTTTAATGTTATTTACTCATTTTTACCCAGATGCCATTTAATGTGCTTATGATTAACATGCAGAATTGGAGTATGGACACTTGGAAGCAAATCACCTTACCTTTGAGTCTAAGTGGGCCCCATGATGGTGTTGAATGGAGTATTGATCTTAATTGCCTAAATCTTAAGCCTAAGAGTCTCATCAATTACATAGCCTCTATAGAGAAACCTTTAGAGTGGCCTAAAAACCTAGATAAAGTCATTAACCTTTAGGCTAGCAACATTACCAAAGACTCTCTAGTTAATGTTTTTGTTACAACACATAATGGTGAGAAGAAAATCCTAAAACTAAGTTCCTCACTGGAACCTCAACAGGCTCAAGACATCACCCAGGTCCTACAAGATAACATTAAGACATTTGATTGGTCATATAAAGATATGCTAGGTATAGATCCACATTTAGTCCAACATAACATCATACTTGATCCTAACATTAGACCAATTAAGCAAAAGGTTTGTAAGATCAAACTTGATTTGGCCTTAGTAGTTTGTGATGAAATCATAAAACTATACCAAGTTAATTTCATTCGAGCTATATATTACACAAAATGGTTGTTCAACATAGTGGTAGTCCCTAAGAAAAATGGGAGTATATGTATTTACATAGATTTCTAAGACCTAAATAAGGCAACCGTCAAAGATGATTTTCCTTTGCCTAGTATTGATCAACTTATCGATACTATGGTTGGGCATGTCTTATTATCCTTTATGGATGGATTACCAAGATCCAAACATATTAGGATTAACCCAAAACATCTACTCAGTATAACCTTCATGACTCCTTGGGGTACCTTTTCTTATACCATGATGCCCTTTGGCCTAAAGAATGCAAGATCAACCTACCAAAGAGATATGATGTATACCTTTAGTGATTACATGTTAGGTTTGCTCAACAATTACATGGATGATATAGTTGTTAAGTCCAAAGTGGCCAACAACCATGATCATGACCTAGACCTTGTACCTAAATGATGTCTCAAGTAGGAACTTAGGCTCAACCCTAAAAAGTATTTATTTGGTGTCAAAATGGGTAAGAAGTATGGCTTTGTAGTGTCTAAAGCAGGGATACATGTTGATCTTGATAAGGTTAACATAATATCTAACTTGGTAGCACCAACTAACCTTAAGAAGATTCAAGGACTATAAGGCATATTGCAATGTATTTATAGGTTCATCACTAGGCTTAGGGATAAGTTATAACCAATGCAACACTTGCCTAAGAAAAGGGCCCACTATGAGTGGATGGCTCAATGCCAAGAGACCTTTGAAAACCTTAAGCAAGAGTTGGCACAACTATCAATTGTCTATCCTATGCAAAAGGATAAGTCTTTTTACATCTACCTTGTTATCTCTGACACATCTATTGCCTCTCTACTCTATTAAAAATTAGATGATGGAACAAACTTACTAGTTTTCTACCTTAGCCATGCATTAGTTGCCCATGAGACATGATACACTAAACTAAAGGAGTATTGTCTAGCCCTAGTCCTCTCATTGAAGAAGTGAAGACACTACCTCTTTAGAGGATAAGTTATCATCACCCACAAAGATAATGTGCTTACAGCCATAATGACCAACATTTATGAGAGTAGCCAAATAGCCTGTTGGAAAGCCATAATACTGGAGTTTGACCTTGATTACATTTCTCAAGCCTTAATGAAGGATCAAGTTATAATCATACAGCTTACTCTTTCATTGGTAGAAGACCATGCAACTATAGACCTTGAATTTCTAGATGAACACATTAACATTGTCAGCTAAGTGCCTAAGGACTATGAGGTGGTCATGCACTTTGACAAAGCTTCAATTTCCCATGGGGCTAGTGCAGCTACCATCATAACATTCCCATTTGGTGAAATCCAACCCTTCGCCTATTGATTTTAGTTTCCATGCACTAACAATATAGTGGATTATGAGAGTTTGATCAAAGGGATAATAGTAGCTTGTGACCTACGAATCAAATGCTTACTGATCAAAGCTAATTCACAACTTGTGGTTAACCAAGTAACTAAGGTTTACACATGTAAAACCACATGTTGTATATTGAAACACCACTAATTTTGGCTAACAATTTGAAACAAGAATGAATTAAGCCCTTTCGAGATTTTGGGAGGCAAAATTTGACTAGGGCACGGAACTCAGATCTAGCTTGCTCAAGCCAACTTGCTCATGCTATCAAGCTAGCTTGCCCTTAGCATGAGCAACTCCAATAGTTTCAAAGTCAAGTAAAAAATGGTCCAAATCTGAGCGTGCAAGCGATCCTCAAAAGCCACTGATGTCCACTTCAAGTATTAGGATTTAAGAGTCCAAATTTCAAGCCCAAAATTGCAAGTTTTTTGTAAGTTTTTGTAGGTCACACTACATGTCACGCTGCAAACATGTCATGCTACAAACATGTCATGCTGCAAGTCACACTGCAGCATGACTCCAGCGTGAACGACTCTGGGAGCCTCAAAACTACGTCAAAGTGATTGGATTTTCAATGTGCAAGTCATCCTCCTCAAAGCATCAAAGCATGTCCTTGACAACTTCAGGCCCATGTCTTCAGAATGCCATATTTCAACCCAAAATCACAAGTTTCTTGAAGATCTCACATGTCACACTGCATGTCACATTGCAGCGTGACTATAGCATGACATCCTCAAAATGGTTCCAAGCAAGTTACATCCATTACATCCAAGCTCGAATTCCAGATTTCAGATCACTCTAAGGATCAACTATGGCTAGACAGCAGTTGCACTCAAGAATCAAGTTCAAAATTACCATTTCCAACAAAATACATCATGTTCAAGACATGTCACACTACATGTTACTCTGCAGCATGACTACAGCATGACCTACTCAAAATGGATCGAAACACATCACTTTCAGGCTCAATTTGTCAATCATAGTTAAACAAGCCTCAAATAGCCACGGGACCGCCCAAAAGGCATCCTATAGTGGTCAAAGTGGTCAAACCCAAGATCCAAAAGTTTCAAGTGAGCTAGGGTCAATTTTTCTTGTAATACATTGTAAATTTTGATTTGTGGCTTGCCGAGCCCTCACAATCTAAATTGTATATGCTTCCATGGGCTTGAGTAACCCACACATTGTAAGATACGATGAACCTGGTCTAGAATGTAGCCTTCCGACACACATCCAACTCATGCACAATTGTCCACTAGACACGTGTCACTTGATCCATTTTTCTCTCATCCCTCAGTCGTTGATTCCATTCTTGAATTCTGCATCTGAGCCCAACCAAACCCTATAAATACCCTGTTAATTCACATAAATGGGGTTGGCAATTTTGAAGGTTGATGGCTTGGAAGCATCGACCAGCAACCTAGGACACTCAGACACACTTGACTCCTAGCATCCGAGCACTTCACACATCATCCCGAGGCTTAGTGCTTGACCTACCATCCACACGCACAGCTATGCTTTAACTGGTGTCCATTCTTGTTTAAAAAATACAATACAGTTCATTATTGCCTATCATTTACATTTTTTTCTCTATTTACACTCTATTTACAATACATTTCTACATACATTCTATTTAAATTTCATGCGTCGCCATTTACATTTCGAACATCAATTTACGATAACCCAGCGCAAGCCGTAGTTTATGATCGGGGAAGTCCTTGGTTGAATTACGTGCAAACCATCCAAGGCACTCTGCCTTTGTTTCCTTTTCCAGCTTTCCCTCATGTGAAGGTAGGGTCAATTGTGTCTTCCTGATGATCTTTTAGTGTTTGTTTTCCCTTCTAGCCTTGCACCGACGATTTAGGTTAGTACAGTAAATTGGTGCGAGAAGGAGGGCCCGACTTGCTTATTGTCTATTAAAATGTTGATCATGCTACCTGTCAAAACTTATTCATCTTGTCCCTGTGAGTCTCCCTATCATAGTTTTCATGCTACAGTTGTCATGCTGTAGTTGTCACACTGTAGTTGTCACACTGCAATTATCACGCTGTAGTTGTCACGCTGCAGGTGTCATGCTATAGTTGTCATGCTGCAGGTTAGTCACACTACACACGCTATAGGCTAGTCACACTACACACCATCACCTTGTGCATGCTATCATGGAATCTTCCCAGATCAACCCTACTTGCGCAATCCTCACACCTAAACAATATAACTTCATTTGTTTGAAAATCCAAGCCAAATTGCCTATCCATCGCATGGAAAGAGAGGCAAAGTGAAACTATGAGCTCATCTAGAAGGAAGGTCATGAGTTCATTCCCTCAGCATTTGACATAATCCCCCTTTTTGAGCCCCATCATCAACTCATATCTTAGCTTCTCATGGCAAGGAGTCAAACCTTACAGCCTCCTCTGATAGAGCCTCAAGGTGGAGATGAAGAAGATGACTTTGCCGCTCAATTCGAGCATGGGGATTCGTACCATACCATCAGTCCTAATGCCTATACAAACCCATTATTCAAACCTTTCCTAGAAGGAACCATGCTTCCTCCTTCGTTCGCATACACGCGAGGACCAGCTTCTCGACAAGAAGTACCAGCTTCCATGTCCACCCATTAAATACCACAAGTACAAACCTATGGGGCACCTCTGACTACTTCAACACAACATGTTCAAGGTGTCACCTCACAACCTGTGGTTGGGCAATGGGTTTCACCCGCTTTTCAGCAATACCAAAATGCTCACTACAATGTACCACACCTGTAATCCCATATCTGAATGTTGCTCCACCACAACAACCAACAATCCAACAATCTCTCTTTCCATAAACAATGTAATAGTCGAATTACTATCAACCGCAATTCACTTAACTCACTGGTCTACCTACCACCCAAGAGTGGGCAGACACAAAGAAAATGATGCACTTGTTAACTGAAGAGGTATAGTACCTTAAAACTACAAACACTAAGGAAATCAAGGTGCTAGACTTCTATCAAGATGATCCAATTGACCCCTCAATCCCACCGCNTACTTCTATCAAGATGATCCAATTGACCCCTCAATCCCACCGCTAACCTTGCCAAAGGGGGTTTCATTACCCTAGCTAACCAAGTACAATGGAGAAGGAGATCCAAATGCTCACCTAGTAACATTTCGAACAGAATGTCTACTTCTTCAACCATGTCCTCATGTGATTCTACATGTGTTTGCTATGTCCTTAACCAGAAAAGCCCTAGACTGGTACCGAGCTTTACCCTGTAGCTGCATATCTTCTCTAGAGGACTTGTTGCACCAGTTTGTCACCCGTTTTAAATATAATCTAAAGCCTAAAGCCACACTAGATAGCCTGATTTAGATTAAACAAACGCCATTAGAGCCAGCATAGAAATTCATCCAAAGGTAGAGTGCAACTCTCAATGAACTTCACAAGCCCATCCCTAAAACATATCTACTTACCATCCTTAAGGCGGCTATGAATGACTTTGTTAAATCGAAACTTTATTATTTGAAAGCTTGTANTACGAATGACTTTGTTAAATCGAAACTTTATTATTTGAAAGCTTGTACCTTGAGCCAAGAATTCACACAAATTAAGGACATAGAGGACGTAGCGCAAGCTAGCAATGAACCATCTTATGTGGCCTACGGGAACCAACATGCTCGCAAGAAAAACACAATAGTGACACTGGTGGCTGTAAGCACAAGAGCAACCAACTGGGGCCCAACAGCTAAGAAACCCAAAGTCCTAGCTGACAAAGCCACCAACTTTGGTGCCAACTCACCTACATCAGCAGGGGCCTCCCCAAAGCCCAACTTTCAGCACAAGGACTGCTCAAAGTATACACCACTACCAATGCAAGCCTCTGAACTACTAGAGCAACTCTCGAAAGCTGGGCAAATCCAACACAAACACGTGTCGGTGATTACCCGCCAAAAACATGATAGGTACTGTGAAGTACTAAGGAACCCCACATTAGCAGTACCAAACGAGCCCCCAGTCGCACAACATTTTAAGTTGGACCAATACTATTATTACCATCAATTGGCTGGTCATAGTACAAACAACTGTTGTGCCTTGCAAGATGACCTGTAGAGAATGATAGAACAAGGCTAATTAGCAATCGACATGGTGAGTCAATCCAACATAGATGATGCCTCCTATGTCATAAACTTAATTAGCATAGGTGGTAAGCCCAAACCTGTGCAACAACCTTTTGTGATCCATGTGCCTCCCAACAAGTCAAAGGTCTCTGTAGCCTCCATAAGCAAGAGGCCTCCCTTTGTTATTAAGGTGCCACCCCAGGCACCCACAACACCCTTTGTGGTCAAGGTTCCATAGCAACCGTCTGCTAAGACATTAAACTGGCATGACACAGCAATAAAAACTACTAAGCAACCTTTCGTCATTAAGGTTCCACGACAAGTTAGTCACACAACAACCCCTACAACAACTCCTAAGCCACCCTTTATCATAAGGGGGCCATGACGTGATGGCCCCTCACCTACCCGAAGCCCAATAGTGGGCAACAACTCGATCCCTCCTCCCTCGAGAGTCAACCCCACTAGCAATCGAGGTAGGTCCCCCAAATGGCAATGCAAGAGGACAAACGATCTTAACCCTCACAGCAGAAGCAAAGGCCACAACCAATAAACAACAATTGAACACTGGGGCCCCTACCCCAAAACAAACCAAAAAAACCAAGCCCAAGTCCCTTTTGCAAGAGATCTATCTCTCAAGCCACACAGAGGAAGTCAAGGCCAACACAATGGCTAATGACAAGGACTTTGTAGCTTCACTAACCCAGGTAAAACAAACACTCAAGCAAAAGAACACAACATTGAGCTTATATGACCTAGTCATGACTTCATCTGCTCACTGCCAAGCATTGGCCAAGATCTTGGCCTCCATTCCTGTTATAGAGGACATCCCTGCAAATGAGGCATCCATCCATGCAACAATTTTGCCCCCTCCAACACAAGAATCAAGTTCAACATCTTTAGCATTCCACAATAATGTAGTCAAAGTCAACTCCGCACAAGGGGAGGTCACACATGCACCGTTGAACACTAATGTAAGCATCGGAAAATACACAGTATGTAGAGTACACATCAATGATGGCGCAGAAGAAAATGTTGTTGCGCACTCCATCGTCGAATGATTAGGCCTAACGCACAACATTCAATCGACTGAAATCGAGTCTTTAAACTCCTTCGATGGAGCATGCGTAGCCATTAATGGCACAATCCACATCACCTTCACAATAAGGGACCGGCACCTCACGTTTGCAAGCTTTACAATCGTCGACAAGATGCCAGACTACAACATGATTCTAGGTAGGCCTTAGCTAGCCCAACTAAGGGCCATCTCCTCTCCCATCCACCAAGAAATCCACCTTCCATACGAAGGTGGTCAAGTTATCATCCATGGTGATAACGCTTCCTCTTCGACTATCCACGACATAAACATGGTGCAGGTTTGGAAGAAGAGTTTCTTGGTGGTACACCTATGGTAACCAATGCAACACTTAAGGCTAACACACCCGAATGAGTGGTTGAAGCCGAAAGCCCCCCAAAGGATCCTAGACCTTGCATGCTCCCTAATCCATGCCTAATTAGAAAGCAACTACATGACCAAGACTTTCCCTTGGCCAAAAATGCGGGTTCCTACCTACCCCTTTGACATGCATTTTTGACTTTTGTTTACATTGCACTAGCCTATCCATTTACATTTTGTCTACTCACTTAGATCACACATTTTTCTTTGTTTACACATTCGTCAACTTAGTTTACACAATGCATTTGAAAAACATAAAACTACAGAAACACATGGCCCAAAAAGGCCTTAAACTAGCTTATAGCCCGAAATGGCCTAAAACTACCATGCATTTCTTTTCTTTCATTCATACATTTCAACTCTATGTACAACATGTGTCGCTTGATGTTGTTTTCTTCCTAGCTAATTTTTGCAGGATCTCATAGACACACAGCATGACCATGCATGCGGCATCACAACTTATACAAGCAAGGTAAGCAACAGTCCGCTACGACTATAAAATGGTATAGAAAAGTCCTTTCATCATGACTTAAAACTGATACCACAGAACAATCCTGGCATCATGACTTAAAACTGATACCACAGAACAATCTTGGCATCATGAATTAAAACTGATACCATAGAAAAGTCCTAGTATCATGACTTAAAACTAATATCACAGAAAAGTCTTGACATCATGACTTAAAATTGATACCACAGAACAGTCCTGGCATCATGACTTAAAGCTGATACCATACCACAGAACAGTCTTGACATCATGACTTAAAACTAATACTACAGAACAGTCCTGGCATCATGACTTAAAACTGATACCACAAAAATGTCCTGGAGACATGACAATAAACTAACACCACAGAGCTCTATCTGGTATGACACTAAACTACCATATCTATCCACCATGACATAAAACTAGCATTCATAGTCCACTAAGACTATAAAATTATTTTCCTCTTCATGGTCCACTATGACTATAAACTAGCAATGCAGTGTCTGCTATGACGCGAAACTGGCACCGTCCAAGGCGTTATGACATAAAACTAATCCACAACAGTCTGCTAAGACTGTAAACTGGCAACATCATCGATGACCAGGAAAAGTTTGAAAAGACGTGTTGCTGCAATTGGTTGTACATGTTCCACAAAGACTTGCTGCATAATTTTGTCTCATGGACACTAATGAAGCTGATGTTGTTCATAATTCTGTTTTCTTTGAAAATTGCACATGGTGACTCCATCTCCTGGTTTAAAGTGCTTAGTTAACTGATTCATTTATATGTTTTCTTGTCTTCTTGGAGTTATTTTTGCAGGATGACACTCCTGAGGTGTTCGTGCATAGATGCACTTCATCGTGACGACAAGGTGTCACATTCTTCTTGATGCACATCACTGGGTTAATCAATCCTTTCATAAGTACATTTTCAACTCCTGATACATCCCCTATTTCCCCATCATGTCCCAATTATCCTATTCAATTACACCCCTAGATACATTCCACTCAGCTCAAAACTCTTGATACACTGTTGCATACTATGACTCTCCAAGCAGTTGGGACGCAAAACACAGAACACAATACATGATGCAAAGATGCAAACGCTCAAACACAAGCACCGAAAAAAAAGGAAAGCTCTTTCAAAAAGACCAAGAAAATAAAAATAAAAGAAAAAGAAAGATAAAACAAAACAAAAAAGGAAACAAGCAAAAAAAAAGGTCAAACAGCAAAATGCACAGAAAAGGTCTTCATGACCCCATTGACATCATAAATAAAATACTATTGGCTATTCTCATACAAGCCCTAGGTGAGAAGGCAATTGTCTTGAAAAACAGTTACGCTCATGTCTCAAAGAGATCATGTTGCACATCATCGCGTGGCTTTGGCTGTTTACAATGGACCCCATAAACACTCTATAAGAGTCCCGTTTCTCCAAAGAACGCACTTCCTATGTCTTGGCTCTGAGTCTGCTGAATAATGGCTATGGACAAGGACCAAAGATATAGCTCATTCACGTGAGAGCATTCCCCTCCCACAATCTTGGTAGTAATCATAACCCATGATCAACTCCTGACTTTCCCCGGTTAAAATTCCTTGCATCTTGAACCACATTCCCTCAATCCCAAGTACTTTTAAAAATGGTGCAATAACATCCGGTCATGGGTCAAAGGATAATGCTTAGTACTTGGTTGTTCATGGTGTTTTGCACTTCTTTGTCGATGCCTCTCGAGTGGATTCCTCCAGACGTCAACAAAGAGGGGCCAATGAAACACCACTAATTTTGGCTAACACTTTGAAACAAGAATGACTTAAGCCCTTTCAAGCTTTCAAGAGGCAAAATTTTACTAAGGCATGGAACTTAGGTCTAGCTTGCTCAAGCCAGCTTGCTCATGCTGTCAAGCTAGCTTTCCCTCAGCGTGAGCAACTCCAACAATTTCAAAGTCAAGTCAAAATGGTCCAAATCTGAGGGTGTAAGCCATCCTCAAAATCCACTGATGTCCACTCCAAGTCTCAAGATTCAGGAGTCCAAATTTCAAGCCCAAAATTGCAAATTGTTTGTAAGTTTTTGCAGGTCACAATACAAGTCATGCTGCAACGTGACTCCAGCGTGACCAACTTTGGAAGCCTCAAAACTGAGTCTAAGTGACCAGATTTTCAATGTGAAATTCATCCTCCTCAAAGCATCAGAGCATGTCCTTGATAACTTCAGTCCCATGTCTTCAGAATGCCAAATTTCAACTCAAAATCGCAAGTTTCTTGAAGATCTCACATGTCACGTTGCATCTCACACTGCAGCATGACTACAGCGTGACATCATCAAAATGGTCCCAAAAACGTTACATCCATTACATCCAGGCTCAAATTCTAGATTTCAAATAACTCTCAGGATCAACTATGGCTAGATAGCAGTTGCACTCAAGAATCAAGTTCAAAATTACCATTTCCAACAAAATACATCATGTTCAAGACATGTCACGCTGCATGTCATGCTGCAACATGACTATAGCATGACCTGCTCAAAATGGGTCAAAACACATCACTTTCAGGCTCAATTTGTCAATCACAGTCAAACAAGCCTCAAACAGCCACGAGACCATCCAACAGGCATCCTCCAGTAGTCAAAGTGGTCAAACCCAAGATCTAGAAGTTTTAAGCGAGCCAGAGTCAATTTTTCTTGTAATACATTGTAAATTTTGATTTGTGGGCTTGCCGAGCCCTCACGATCTAAATTGTATATGCTTCCATGGGCTTGAGTAACCCACACATTGTAATATATGATGAACCTAGTCCAGAACATAGCCTATCAACACACATCCAACTCATGCACAATTGTCCACTAGAGACGTGTCACTTGATCCGTTTTTCTCTCATCCCTTAGTCGTTGATTCCATTCTTGAATTTTGCACCCAAGCCCAACCAAACCCTATAAATACCCTATCAATTCACATAAATGGGGTTGGCAATTTTGAAGGTTGACGGCTTGGGAATTATCGACTAACAACCTAGGACGCTTAGACACACTTGACTCCTAGCATCCAAGCACTTCACACATCATCCCAGGGCTTAGTGCTTGACCTGCCATCCACACGCACAGCTACACTTTGACCGGTGCACATTCTTGTTTAAACAATATAGTATAGTTCATTATTGCCTACCATTTACATTGTTTGCTCTTTTTACACTCTATTTACAATACATTTTTGCATACATTCTGTTTAAATTTCGTGTGTCGCCGTTTACATTTCGAACATTAGTTTACGATAACCTAGTGCAAACCGTAGTTTATGCTCAAGGAAGTCCTTGGTTGAATTGCATGCAGACCATCCAAGGCACTCTACCTTCATTTCCTTTTCCAGCTTGCCCTCCCACGAAGGCAGGGTCAGCTGTGTCTGCCTGACGATCTTTCGGTATCTGTTTTCCCTTCCAGCCTTGTACCGACGATTTAGGTTAGTACAACAATGACCCAGGAAAGAAAGGTTACAATAATTTATAGACATTGATATCCAACATATGCCCTAAAATGAGAACAATATAACTAATGCCATTGCAACATTAGCCCTTAGTGTGATGCCAAATGTGCTTAGCAAGTTTTCCACCTTGACCATGAAGTATGCCATTCCTTTCATGCAGAGTGCTGAGGATACCTCTATGGCTATAGTTCATATGGCTCCTCCAAAGAAGTGGTATGACACTATCAAGTTTTACCTTATGCATGGTGAACCTTCATGAGGCCTAACTGCTACTCAAAAGGATTTTTTATTTAAATGATTAAAATGGTATGTCATAGTAGGTGATAAAACATTATGTCAACAATCCTATGATGGCATAGTATTAGTATGTGGTAAAATCGAAGCCCACATAGTCTTAGAGTAGGTTCATGAGGGTGTATGTGGGGGACATATAGGACCAAGAGCCATGACTACTAAGATCATATGGTTAGGCTATTATTGGCCTTATATGAAAAGTGGTTGTCTAGAAAAGGTTAAAACTTGTGACATGTGTTAATGATATAGCAACCTTATACATGTATCACCAACTGAGTTACACACAACTCAGATAACTTGGTTGTTTCAATGATAGGGGTTTGATATCATTAGACCTATAATGCCTAAGTCTTCTACAAGGCATAGCTTTATCATCACTATAACTAAATACTTTATGAAGTGGGTTGAAGCTATTTCCCTCAGAATGATAACATCTAAAAAAGTCTATAGATTTATACTGTATAAAATAGTAGCCCATTTTGACATACCTATGATCATAGTCCTAGACAATGGACCATAGTTTAGGAGCTAAGAAATGAAAAACCTTTATCATGACCTAGGCATTAAGCACTTCTTTTCATCATCTTATTACCCTCAAGCTAATGGGAAAGCTAAAGTAAGTAATAAGGCTATCATAAACTTGCTTAAAAGATGTTGAACAATTATAAATGCAAGTGGCATTAGCAGCTTGTCCATGCACTTTAGGGTTGCTAAACAACATATCAAACCATAACTAGTGTAACCCCATATAGCCTGGTTTATGATTCTAAAGTTGTTTTACCTCTTGAATTACAAGTGCCATCACTCCAATTAGCCTTATCAGACTTTATCAATGATGAATAGAATAAGGAGCTATGCACCATGGACTTGGACTTGGTGGAGGAGAAGTAGGTGTGAACACTTGCTCATGTCAAGTGATACCAAGAGAGGCAGAAACAGAAACACCACCATAACTTGAACAAGTGCAAGATCAAGGAAGAATACCTAGTCCTCAAAGCTATTTATGAGCATGTAGATAAATTCTAAGCCAATTGGGAAGGACCTTTGTTGGTTACTAACGTAAATAGTAATGGAGCATTCAAGATAGCTAAGATGGATGGGAATGAGTTGGCCAATTTGATCAATCATTCCTATCTGAAGACTTACTATATGTAGCCTATAGAAACCAATAATTGACATCAACAACCAATAACAAGAAAACCTACATGATCTCATGACCTCTTTTTGCATAATGACTGAACTGTGAAATTTTGTAACACTGGTGACCTATGGATAGCCTGGTTTGTTGATTGTTTTGTATAGGGTAATGTATTGGATTGTAACAAGATGGCTTTTTGCTTGGTTTTCTTATTCTCTTGGAGTTGTGGTTATAGGATGAAGCCTAGAGTTATCATGAAGGTGCAACTTGTCACAGCAACAGGTCATGTGTAACCTCAATGTGCAAGATTTGGTGAGCTTATCCTATTGTACCAAGAGTGCTTGTTCCACATCATTATCATTACCACTTCTTGAGCCCAACCCCGAAGCCTGATTATAACCATCCGTACCTTGAATAATAGTGATGACCAATGTTTGACATTCATACTTTATGGCCATGTGACATCCCTCTGTCATGCTCCACTATCAAGTCCATCAATTGTAACACATCTCATTTGATGGGAAAACAAAATTAAAACTAGCCTTAAGAATGAAATCTAATGAAGGTTTCACCAAAATATGGGAAATAAAATTACCAAAGAATTGAATGACCAATGAATTCTAAAAAGACAAACCCATGGCTTCAAACATGCAAAGGGGGAAGCCTAATGTCCAAAGAACCCTTAGAGCAAGGTGTTGATTTCTCAAATGCATTATCAAGAAACCAACATTTCAAAGGATGAAGTGTCAAAATCACATTAATCAAACAGAGTATCACTGCCATGAATGTAACCCTGATGTCAACATTTAGAACTCATTGTTAACCCCATATCATTTTCCTATAGCAAACAATAATCTTATCTCATCATCACAAGTACTTTTTGACATGGTTTGATACTATTAGATCAAGCACAAAGAGGGAATGTTAGTGATTGACCTATAGTAGTGTTTTGCATTCTTTGTTGTTTTCTCTCTAGTCAATCCTCCAAACATCAACAAAAAGGGACCAATGAAACATCACAAAAAATTTATATTGCAAATTGTAACCTTAATTTTCCAACTTGAGGTAATATCTTATTGTAAATGTAATATTTGTAGTTCATGAGCTACAATCTTGCATACTTTATCTTTTTGAAGCTGAAAAATGCCTCAAAAGTTGTTATTGCCTCACTTGCCAAGTGGAAAAAGGTACCTCATGTCTCTACTTAAGCTTGGAAAGGCTAAAAGTGCCTTGGGAGTGGCCAAAATTAGCATCTTCATGGGTTTTCATAGGGGTATAGCCTTAACTAAGTTGGAACCATCTACCCCCTAGTGCAGATGGAATAGATGAAATTTTTCATTTCCAGTGTACTCACCACCAAAACCCATGCATGGAAGCAACATTGGAATTGTTAGGGTATTCCATGAATTAGCAACATATTCCATTTTGGAATTAGTGACTTTTTCCATCTTAAAATTGGTGACATATTCCATTCCCATTTCCAATTCCATTATCCCAATAGTGTCTAGTGTAGTCACTCCAAGTCTTTAGCAATTGCAAGATAGCCATCATTTTCCATGGATTCTAGCATTTTTCATTAGTTTCATTAGTTTTAGTTGTCACCAACATTTTTTAACATTTTCCATAGTTTCCAACATTTCTAACATATTCCAACTCTAGCATAGTCCACCAAGGCTAGCGTAGTTGGGATGGTGTCAGCATAGTTACAAAAGTCTATTTACTATTTATAGTAAACGAATGGGCTTTAGTGGCTATGGTGTATTCCAAACTTACTATAAATGGAAACCATGCTAAAGGGTATGACCGTTGTAACATGCAAATTGACATCAATCTGTTAGTAATCATGAAAATGGTACACATAGCCAAAAATAAGTAATTCCACCCCTATAAAAACCAAATGTAGACACTTTATTTCAGTCCACAACCTTTAGAAAACATAGCATAGCCAAAAAGCATTTTTCCAACCTAGAGCCCTTGCCATCTTGCAATCCCCTTTGGTAGCAAAAATTGGTAGCTACATTGGGCATAGTAACTCGCACATGATACCAATGCACCAAAGGTGGGACATCCATTTGTGAGCACAACTACTGATCCCAGTGGAAACTAGTGTAGAGTTACCAAAAACTAGAGCTAGGAAGCAACTAAATCATGGAGTTCAAAGTCTAGGCTACAAGCTCCAATGAACTTCAAGTTCCTTCAGATAACTTCTTATGCACTTAGCATAAAATCTGTACTCTTTTGAACTTACTACTTTATTTTTCAAATTTTAATAAATCTAAAGTTCATTTTTTGTGTAGATTTGAGTTTCACATTTTTATTTTTGTGTCTTTTTCCATTCCAGATCTGCAATTCCATTTTTGTTCACATTTTCATTTATGTTTATGTTTATGTTTTTATTTTCATGATCACTTTATACTTTTGTAAGTCCCTGGGTGATCAGCTAGATTGTCTAAGATACCTTGGATCCCATTTTTGGAGGCCCTTGAGATTCAAAGCTAAAACTATTTTGATGCCTAGGATATTCTTCTTTCCATTTCAACAACCAAAATTCCTAGGTCCAACATTGTGATTACCTTTCTTCTATCCTCGAATTTTTTTTCCTTAAGTTAGACACCCTAGAGTACATTTGATATTTATTATTAAATAGTTCTAACATTATACTCCATCAATGGTTAGATTCTGACTCCAAAGATTAGTACCAACTTTCAACTTCTTTGATGAGTGTCTTAGGGAATAGTTTGAGCTTTTGCCACTCATTCTCGATATTCTTCAAGACATAATCATCATGGAAGACCTACAAATAATGTTGTAAATTAGCCTTATAACCTCCTTCAAACTTAGAGATGTTATTTATATCAAGACATTTGATCTTACTATCCCTTTGATGCCTTGTTGGAATGTGAACTACCTCTAAGATGTTTATCATGCTTCAAGTAGTAAGCAATGATTCATCATAATCATCATATTCATGATGGTCCTTATTATGACCATGTCTGCTATGATGTGACCTACCATGTTTTCTTTCCTGATCATCCTCCTCTTATTGTTGTTATCTATGTTCTCTCCTACCATCTTTGTGATGCGTTCTTCTATTATCTCCATCTTGGCCTCAATCATTTCTCCTTTAGTTTTGTCACATCCCCACTTGTCAAAGATTAAAGATGAGGAAAATGGTGAGGATGAAAAACTAGGAGAGTTATGTTGGCTTACCTTTTTTCTTTGGTCCCTTGGTTGTTCTTTTAGTGAACTATTGGAGGACCTTGCCCTTGAGGTTCCCCTAGTTTTGAGACCAATTCTCCCCTTACCTTGGTTTCTTTCTAAGGTTGAAAGTAACCATTAATGTGTTGTGTTGTCCTCACCAAAGGGAGGATAATCTTAGCACTAGGATTTCCTTGATGGAAATTTAGTATCCTCATTTTCTAACTATGAGTTTAGTAAGATTGGATCCTCTTGTTGTACACTATGATTTTTATGGGGGATATACACATTTCTACGCTGGAAACACATACATGGGGTTATAACTCACCTACTCCTAGCATGGATGCATGGGGGTATAACTCACATCCCCTTGCAAGGATGCATGGGGATATAACTCACATCCCCATAGTGAGGATGCCATTCCCCTAGTGATGATGCCATCCCCTAGCATGGATGCCATCCCCTCAGTGTGGAAGATCTACCCCCAGCATGGAAGATCTACCCCTTGTGTGGAATATCTACCCCCAACATGGAAGATTTACATCCAATGTGGATGTCATCCCCCTAACATGGATGTTGTACCCCCATTACTATTTTTAGTTAATATAATGGCCATGGGGGTATAACACTTGCCATTCATAGTAACCCCTCTTAATTTGGAAACCCATATCACCTAAAAATAGTAGAAATTTTTAGCCAATTTGTTAGCAATTTGCAACTAAATTAGTGGCCCAAAACCCTATAAAACCAAGCATCCAACACCATGTACATGTTTCACACTTTTGGCAGTTTCCCCTCTTGGCATTTTTGGCATTTTGAGAGCTCTTGCAACCTTGCAAAAATGTAGCCTCTCAAATCCTCTTAGCATGGAACCCCCATAGCCATTGTTACATCCCCTGTAACACCAATGTTGTAGATCTGGTGAAGTTTGTAGCAAGGTTTTACAATTTTGGGAGTTTTGAAGCCTCTAGATCATGGAGCAATGGATTCCAAGCCCCCATCAAAGTGAATCCTCTTTTCTCCTTAGGCCTTCTTATACATATTTCTAAACCCCCTTTATTCTACAATAAGTTTAAAGTTATGTTTTGTGTGCAAGTTTAACTTATTTTTTCATTCTATGCATTTATTTTCTCATATCTACATTGCATTTTTATTTTTCTACCCCCGTTAACATTTTCCAAGTCTCTAGATGATCTGCTGGAACATCCAAGGTACCTTAGATCCCATTTTTCAAAGGCCCTGGGGATTCAGGGTTAAAGTTGTTACGCTAAAATTTTTGGTCTTCTAACAACTAGATTTTTCAATCATTATAGTTTTCTGATGCTAGAAGAAGGGCCTCCACCCAAGTTCTGCATCCAAACATTTTTGTCACTTTTTCTACCACAAAACTCAACATTGCAACACATCCCTTCTCCACCAAAAAAAACCCAGTGTGGAAGTTGTAGGTGTTTGGGCTTTTAAGATTTTCAAAGAAGTTGTTGTGAATTTTAAAGCTAGTATAAATATTCTATTTCAATCCATTCCCCTCTTGCTGCAAATTTTTCTCAATAGGGATCAGTGTTGGTGGATTTACCACCCAAATATGCATCCCCATTTTTCTCCTTACTAAGAAAATTGGCAGTTTTTCCAAAGTCATTTTCTTGTGGAAAGTCAAAGTTTCTACTTTAGATTTCAACCCCTTCCTCCTACTCCAATGTTAAAAGGAAATATGTAAGACCTTCCATCTTACTCCCTTTCTTTTCCCCCTGCTACACCCTAGGATAGGTGTAGCTAGGAAGATAGGAGAGGGTGGAGTTTGATACCACATTTTGCCATTTTTAGTAAAGGGGTATACCCCCTTTAACAACCACCTTACTATTTATAGTAAATGATCTAATTTTAGCCATTTTAATCATTTTTAACTTTTCATCATTACCACCTTTAGTGTGGGTGTCACACACCCCTTATCTAGGATATCATACCCCCTTAGACCACCCAAATCCCTTGCCGTAAATTTTTTCCAACATGGCCAACATTGCCAATTTTCTAAAATCCCCACCTTTGGAAAAATAAAAGTTTTCACTTTAGTTTATCAGCCAAAACAAAACTTGCCATAAGTAAACTCCCCCTACACTAATGTTATGAAGAAAATTTAAGATTTTATATCTTAACCCTTTTCTTTCTCCTTTTTTCTCCCAATGTTTTTGTGGTTGGCTAGTCAAGCATGGTTGGGGATTGATACCAACCTTTTGCCATTTTCGCTAAAGGGGTATACCCCCCTTTACCTATCACTTACTATTTATAGCCAATAAACATTTTTTAGCCATTTTCTACTCCTTTTAGCATTTTAAGAATTCCATTTTCTAGAATTTCTATTTCCTCTACTAATTTAGCCTTCATCAAGCTATTTTTTTAACATCTTTCATAATGTCTTTTAGCTGATCAACCATACTACCCCTTAACATCACAAACATGGTATCTAGCCAAAGATGCAGTTCGTATCTATAACCCAAAAGACCTTGAAACCATAGAATGAAGGTAATTGCTTAGGCAAAGATTCAAAAGCCCAAATTTCACAATTATTAATGAGGAGTTTTATAAATTCCTCTATGCCAATATGCAAGCTAGTCTATTAATACGATACTTTCAATCTAATGCTAAGCATCAATTCAAAATCATATGCTAGGATGGGAAAGAATACATTCCATCCCCTTATGACCAAATCACCCTCACAAACTTTTACATGAAAATTCTCATACAACTCATAGAGGTTGATGCATTTAGTAAGGGAATTAGTTCAAAGAATTGGTAAGAGGAGGAAGATGAGTTTAAGGCTGAATAAGAGCCAAACACCTTCATTGAAATTCTTTTCCAATCTCTGACTCTCCAAACAACCATACCCAAATTCACGTCTTTTACCTCATCGATGGGACAAGTCCCTTAATCAAAATCTCCTCCTATCCATTCTACCATGTTTGGGTCCACATCCATCACTTCCATACACCAGACACAACCCATGTCCCAATCCACCTTCTTATTCTCATCCATGTCCTTTGCCACACAACCTAACTCCATTCACCCAACCATGGAGATGTCTACCTTACCATCTCCCTTTGTCATACCAATAGGACCCCAAGCAACATAAGCCTTTGAAACTCTTTTCATCCCCTTTGTGCCTCAAGTTCCAACATAAACATCTTTCTCCTTGTTTAGCCCACCTATGACCACCATAACCCAGCCTCTCCCTTCGATACCACAACCTATCACAAGGTCACAAGTCCCTCAATTACAAGTCTATCAACTCCCTCCTCAAATATCAACACAAGCATCATAGCATATAGGGATGCTCCCAGGCTTGGAACAAGCTTTCCAAATGATCCTAGGCCTTAATAAAGAGCTATGAAAACTTAAAGCCAACGCAAATTAGATAGTTAAGGTTCTAGATTTCTACCATGATGATTGTGTATGCCCTACGATGCCTCAAAGAGGATCCCCAAACACACATTTGGTAACTTTTCAGTCTGAGTGCCTCTTTTTGCAAGCTTGGCCTCATATGATATTATGGATTTTTCCCATGTCCCCCAAGGGTAAAACTCTAGATTGGTACCGAACTTTGCCTAGGGTTTCCATTTCTTTCCTTAAGGACCTAATTAGCTAATTTATCAACTACTTCAAATGCCACATTGAATCAACGAATGAAGGTGAAGCATGGGCTATTTGAACTAGTTAAAAGGTTCATCTAAAGATGGAACTCAACACTTAACAAGATTACATAGCCTATTTCTGAAACTCACCTCTTGGCCATCTACAAGGGAGTAATAAATGACTTTATCAAGTCAAATATTGACTACCTAGAATCCCAGTCATTAAGCCAAGCCTTCTCACAAACTAAGAACATTGAGGAGCCAGCTAAAGCAAGCCATGATCTAGCCTATATGGCCTAGAAAAACCAACATGTAAGGAGAGATAATAATAAAATCAAAAAAAAAATATATAATCATGGCCATGGTAGCAAAAGAAACAAAACAAGAAGAGAGGAGGGGACCATCACCATGCAACACATCCCCTAACTCATTGCAACCATCCACTTCCTACACTCTAAATCAACCAAAACCAAAATTTAGATGTAAGGATAGGTCTCAATACACTAGGTTGACTATGAAGCCCTCTGATCTTCTAGAACAGTTGCTTAAAGACAATCGTATACAACATAAGCAACTATCTGAAGAGGCTCGTAAGAGGCATGATCATCTTTGTGATATAGCTAGAGAACCAACAATAGCTACCAAAGATGATCCCAAGCTATTGAAGTACTTTAGAGTGGATAGGTATTTTTGTTATCATCAAATGGAAATTCATGACATATATTTTTGCCTAGCATTAAAGGATGACCTCCATAAAATGATAAACCATGAAGATTTTAACGTGAATGAGCTTGACTCTCCAAGAGCTAACAACCACTCCTATACTATGGTCTCATTCATAGAAACCAAATGGTCTAATCCTCCTAGGGAACCATTTGTTATTAGGGTGCCACCATGATCCCAAAACATAAAGCTTAGAGAGCCATTTGTCATATAGGTACCACCTCCTCCAACCCCTAAGAAACCTTTCATCATATGTATTTCCCTTTTAGTGGCTTCAACATTACAACATAATCAATGAATACCTAATCCTCTAAAGCCTAGGGAAGGATTCATTATTTCAGTCCCTCCATTTTCAACAAGTAAGACCACAACAACCCATGAACAAAGCTCACTGATCAGTAGTGGATTAGCCCAACACCCAACCATACAAGATATGAGTGTTCACATGTAGCCTGGTCAAATTCTGTAGACAAGGCAATGTAATTATGCTAGTAATTGATCAAAGTTCACAATCATTGTCTTCCCATGTGAGCTAGTAAAATTAATGTGTATGGTTTAACTCATAGTGAGGTATATGATATTGATGTTGTGTGGGCCATATTGCTTCTAGTAAACATGAAGTAAATGAAAAGTGATTCTAAGTCTAAGTAATAGTAAATAAATCTAATCTATTTTATGCAATGAGTAGTCAGTCCTGACCTCCCATTCACAACTTGGACTTCATGCAACTACTACTAAGATTACCAAGTACCACACTATTGGGTGCACCAAGTGATAGTACTAGTAGGTTATGAAGTAGCTACACTTAAGTGCTCGAGATCAGTTGTACTCATTCTGCTTAACAATAAGAATAGTAAAGTGCACTGAAAGTAAATTAGTAACTATGAAAACATTAAACATTAAACTAAATGAATGTGAAAATAAAACTAAGTGGTGCTACAATGATGGAAAGTAATCTCGATCTTTATTCCTATTCATGCAATGTGTCCAAGTACATCACACTTGAATAAAGATCCGGTTCAATCACTTAACATTACACTACAAGCATACACTACTAAGTACTAAAAGCTAAAATCATGAAAATAAACTAAAAGAGTTCTACTACTGTGTTATCAAATCTATTTCAGATTTGTGTGCCTAAGTGTTGCTTTTATAAGCTGGCACGCACCCTGCGATATCATTTATACGATAACATATCATGAGATACAATATTGAATCTACAACATCATAGATATGATATCATTATGGTAAAATTTTTAACTTTATCATACCTCTATGACTAACTAAAAGCTCATCCTTGAGTTTAAAAAATGAGGATAGAGTCCCTTAAAAAATTGGGAGGTAGATTTACATGACACAAGCTACTCTATACATGACTCTTGAGTGTCATAGTGGTGTTTTACAAAAATGAAACAAACATGACATGACAAGCTTTAAGAAAAAATAAAATTTGGTGAAGATTAATGTTGCCTTATGTTGTTCCAGGTGGTGGTGGCTCCTCCATTGGTCACTTCCCCTTGTTGTCAAGCTTCTGAAATTGGTAGTGATTTAGGAGCACCTACAATTTCATCTCTTTCATTCTTGGATTATGAACCATCCATGTTGATGAATCAATGTTTGATGGAGTCAGCATGTTCCATGGACATGATAGTTGTGGAAACACGTAATTAGCTTTAGCATATCATTCTACAAACTATTGTCCTTCTTCTTCAAAAGTGCTAGCCTTCTCTCTTAGTTCACAATAATCTGTTAATCTTTTGGCTAGGTTTGCTGCTACATCTTTTTTACCCTAGTAACCAACCTTAACTACTTCTAGCTCTGAGTTTGCTACTTGAATTTTTTGCAAAGCATCTTTGTGATCTACAAAATCCTTCTCGTACAAGGCATACATGGTTGCTACTTCTTGTTCAAGCTCACTTTTGGTTCTACCTATTGTCAACATGGCCTAGTTAGCATAATAGAGATTTTCTAACCCCATGTATTCTTTTAAGTCCTCTATTTGCAAATCTTTATTTTTTACTTATGCTTTATAGGTGTGAGCCATGCTATCCAAGATGGACTGCCATTTTGGATTTTTTTGCTAATATGGAATTAATTCTAGCCTTTTCCATCTAGATCTCTTTCTCATTGATTTGTTTATATGACCTCACCTAATCATGGAAATGTTCCTAAAGCCATTCGTGCTTCTTTGCCTCATTCTACCATGTGCTAGTTTTGATGGCTAACTTCTAATAAATGGTGCATACCTCCTCCATGGAGAGGACTCTATTTTCTCTTATGAGGTAGCTCATATCTTGGTTGACCCTCACCAACTATTCCCTTAGCTAGTGGATGCTCTCTTGCAAAATATTTTTTTGTTTTTCAACAGTGGTCAACTGCATGTTATCTACAGCAAGTTGTTTATTTTCCTCTTGTAAGGTATCAAGTGCTTTACCATGGGCATATGTTTGGGCTTCAGCCACTAAAGCATCCCATACTACCTTTTCTTTCTTATTCTTCATCTCTTTATTATTCTTGAGGGAATTCATCTACTTAATTCTAAATTGTGCTAGTTGTTCTAGTACAATAAACTGAGTTAGATCTCTCTTTTCTGCTCTCAAGGCTAAGAAATCTTCTTGTAATTTATCCCATTTTTGGCCATGATGAGTTTTGCTTTGGTGGTAATCAATTTTAACTTTTTTTCAGTGACATTACTAGGAATGTCAAAGAGATTTATCATAATCTATCTTATCTGCAACAATTCATCTAACACATCTTCATGAACTATAGGAGTCATAGATATAGCAACTAACATTTGAGCATCTTTAGTTCTAGAAAACTCATCTTGTAGCACAACAAGTACATTGAAGAATTATTTAATGTGATTTGTGATCACTTATGTGGCTCCCATTGCATCATGGTTTTGCATGACCACAACTATGGTTCCTTCTCAAGATTCAAGCACCATTTAGAACAATGTGACATTCCCAAAAATCTATTGTAATCACTGGGCCTCTCCTCCTAACTATAATGATATTTGTCCACTAACAAGATTTGTTGAGATGGTTGACCTAACTACATCATTAATTACTTTCAATAAATTAGTCTCTTCCCTACTTCCCCAACTAATGGTTTTTGCATTTTGCTACAAATGACTCATTCAAGGCCTATAATCTTGTAGCGACAATGGTGGAACTTGCTGTTGCTACTACTATTATTATTACTATTATTATTGCTCTGTAGTCTGGGTAGTCTCCTTAGTGCCTGGTTATTCTTCTATTTGGTCCTTTTTGGGAGGCACTAGCTTAAAAATTTCAGCATAGGAAGCATCCTATGCCTTCGTTAATGCATCATTTATATACCCTAGGATGCCAACTCATTTGCATAACTTCTGAATAAGAAAACGAAATGGAAGTGTTAACGTCCCTTCATTCTCCTCAAACTTCTTTTGGATTTCTTTGAAGTAGAGGTGAGCGATGTTCACATTGAACATTCCCATTAATATTGCACTACCTCTAACTACATATGTAGAGATTTGATTCAATATCTTGGTGGAAAAAGTGTGGTAAATGCCAATTTTAAAATAGATCTTTTCTTTTATAGTTAGTTCACTATATTCCTTATTGTCCTTGCCATATGCCCATTGCAACCATAGCTTCCTAGCATCTATGTCAAATCTTGTTGATATTTGTATCACCTTTGCCCCTCCATTAAGCACATTTAGTACCTCTAAAATTACCTTAATTGAGTAAGACAGTGAGATGCCTTCAATTTTTACTATAGCATTTGCTTCTTGATTCTACCAAAAAAAGAAGTGTTTCTCCAAAATACTACTCCCCATTTATTGTTAGAGTAGGCCACAAAGAAGATGACTAAAGTTGGGCCTTAACTCCTTTTGAAGCAAATTTTAAAAATGATCCAAAGTTAAGTTCCATAATTACTATCAACATGATGGATTTTTCCTAAATAGCCTAAAGGCATTCAAGTGATAGTGTGAGTTGCTATCCCTGGATGGGCACTTGTGGAATATCTGCTTCCGCTTGAGTAAATTTGTCTATGGTAGGAGTTTGTTAATGAATACTAAAAGATTGTGCCTCCTACTCTCCTTGTTCTACTTAAGGGTTTTACTTTCTTACTTGTCCTCTTCCCCTACCTCATGGTCTTTTCCTTGCTAGTCATGGAAGTTCTCCTTGTGCTTCTCTTTTTTGGAACATCTACAATCAATCAAGGGTTTGGAATTACTAAAGTATTCTCATAAATGAGAAACAATTTGGTACCTTACTCATACCTTTAGTTATATTAAGTTCTTAGTTCATTATGATTGCAAAGTTAGAAAATTTTTCAAGAACAACCCCATGAGTACTTTTCTTTGGTGTAAAATGAGTGGTATGATCAATTAGGAGTCTTCTTAAAGTTGTTTTGGCCTTAATTTAGATTTTCCTCACCAGCATCCCTTCCCCCCTCTCCCCCCCACCAACTAAGATGAGCACTCAAGGATCACGTAGATTCAAAAATCACAAAAATCAAAGCAATAATGCACCAATTATGGGCACTAGAAGATGGGGTGTTAGAGCACTTACTTGCAAAGAAAAATTAGCAACAACTCTCATCTTATGAAAATTAAAATTAAAAATTTTTTCTAACTCCCCAATGCCATATATAATTTTTATAAGTGTAATATCATAAATACATTATCATAGATGCAATATCATATCTACAATATCACCTTAGAAAAAATAAAATTTTCTTGAGGTTTTTTAGGGGAAAATTGAGTCCCATCAAATGGTTGGAAGATGTGCATCATGTTGAAAGGGTCGTGAAATGGAGATGATGCTACAAAAGTATATGAGGTGTTGATGGAATGAATAAGATATACAATGGTGTTGTGTCACTAGAACAGATAGTGTGAATGATATGGAAAGTGTTTATTGTCATTTATCAGAATTGGAAGGCTCAAGATGATGTGGAATCACTTGGCAAGTATAAGATACAATAGTTATACAAGTGGGTCCTCCCCAAAGCAAGCTCTAGCCATTAATGCCCTTGTATAACCACGCCTAAAAGTGTCCTTATGCACTTAAGGAGTTGAACATAACACATACCTGTTAAGCAAAACATACATATTAGTATCACCAAAACAGGAAACTTATGCTAGTTCATTAAAAAACATAAGTTATGATTGAGTATATAGTGAGTTGGAATGGATTTTAGAAAGGATTACAGAATTGGAACATGAGGTTTCTTACCATAGACATAATGGCTGTTAGCCTCTATGTCCAAGATTCAAACCAAGTCCAAACCACATTCCAGTTACATCGGATCATTTCATCTCTTGGAAATACAATCAAAAGATTATTAATGTTGTAGGGAGCATTTTCACTTAGTGTCTTGTCCAAGTGAGGAGTTTTATTCATGGTACTTTATTTTTATTACTATCTTTGAAAACTTTTCAATGAATCTACAATAATATCCCATATGACCTACAAAGGATCTTACATGTTTTACTGTATGTGGTCATTGAGTGATATTTTGGATGACTCTAATCTTTTTTAGATCTACCTCAATGCCCTTCTAGGAGCTTGTATGTCCTAGTACTATGCCTTCCTAGACCATGAGATGGCACTTTTGCCAATTGAGCTTCATATTAGTTTTAACACAGCTTTTAAGTACATTCTCCAATTGATCTAGTGCTTGTCTAAAATTTAGCTTGTATGTTGAAAAATCATCCATGAAAACTTTAACACCATTGCCTATCTACTTTTTTGAAAATACTTAGGACCAATCTATGAAAGATTGCTTGTGCATTGCAAATACCTAAAGGCATTTCTCTATAAGCAAGCATTCTCCATAGACTAGTAAACATGTTTTTCTCTTGGTCTTCAAGTATAATGTAGATTTTATTATATCCATTATTTCCATCTAATAAACTATAATACTCATGTCCTAAAATTATGTCCAAGACCTGATCAACAAATGGCAAGAGGAAATGATTCTTAAATGTGGCTAAGTTCACATCTAGAATTCAATGCAAATGTGTCATTTATCCCCCTTCTTTGAAATGATCACCAAAGGATTGATCCATTCACTGTCAACAATGGGATAGATGAATCCTACCTTTAGCAACTTTTCCAATTCTTGCTCGACTACCTCCTTGAGTTTAAGATTAAGCCTTGATTGAGGGTGGCATTTTGGTTTGAGTATAGGATCATTATAGATCTGGTGTTGACAAATCCATGGATCAATTCCTATGATCTCATCATAACACCACACAAACATTGTAGGTCATCTTTTGAGCACTTCTAGTAGTTTCCTTTTCTGTTCTTTGTCTATGTTGGCATTGATAATCATTGGCTTCTTGTTGTTTAGAAATGCATATTCTAACATTGCCGATAGGGCTTTCATTTTTAATGATTCTGGTTCCATTATGTTTTGGATCTCTAGGTGTCCCCAATCTATTTCTTCTTCTTGATTGTTGTGAGGGTAGAAGTGTATTTTTCTAATTTGCTCTAACTTTTTTGTTTCTACAATGTAGGTACTGATGATTTGTTCTTTCAATTTCATGTACTTGTTGGATTGAGTTTCTTCACTTGTAAGTAGCCATTGGGTGCCCTTTTGTTGGATGGCTACTACATATAAATAATTTTTCACCCATCTTGTTTCTACACATCAATTGCATACCTTAGTTTCCTTTTGTTTAATAGTCCAAATTCATTGCACACAATTGCACCCATTATTGTTATATGTGATACATGGAACTCTTTATCTCTATATGATTTTTGCCTCATCTTCCTTGGAAATTACCAAGGATAAATCATGAATTCCCAGCTTAGCATCCATAGTGCTAAGCCAACCTCTTCCCATGATAATTGTGAATTCTCCCTTTTTTTTTCCCCACATGGATTACTAGAAAATCAACAAAATAATACTAGCCACTAATGGTAGTTATCACATCATCCACTTGTCCAAGTGAAACTACGATTGACTAGTCTACAAGCTCTAAGCAAATGTTTCTTTTTCTTACTGGTGGTAGTTTCTAGGCCTGAGACATTCCTTGAAATATCATATTCACTCCAGGCATAGAATCCAATAGAGATTTACATGGTTTTTTTCTTGCTATTTAGAGATAAATCAAGGGACTTCCTTGATTAGTTCTCTTCTATGGGAGAGCCCGTACCTTAATCCAATGAGTTATGGTCTAAGTGAGCATGACAATGGTGATGTTTGGACTTGATGAAGTTAGAAGCTTGTGGTGTTAAGAAGGACTTAATGTAGATGGGGTGGAATTAGATGTGTTCCTCATCTACAGAGTCTTTTCTAGACTCATTCTAAAAAATGATCATTTTATGGGTTGAGATTTGTAAGTAGCCATCCCCTCATGTGTATTAACTTTCCTTGTAGCACTCTTCTACTGGGGTTGTGTGATGGCAATTCCCCTTGCATAATAGGAGATGGCACTAGTTGCAAAGGATTTAAATGTTGGGTAGAATAACCAGGTATTAGCAGATGCACATATGAGTTGGAATCAATCCTTGGCAGCATTGATCTATGGTACTCTATTGGATAGTAATATGGGGTTTTAATAGCTACATTACTAGGTGATACAAGACATTAGACACAGTATCCATAAGGATCAAGTTACTGATATAGATATTATTAGCATGGTGGTGGCATGGCCCATGATTTGAATTGTTTCCACTACTAATAATAATGCTCCTATAGTTGCGGGAAAGCTCCACTAGGATAGTACATTCGTTGAAGGTTTTGTCAATAGTTACCTTGAAGATAAGGTAATTTTTTGAGCATTTTTTTTTTGAACAAATTTTGGATTAAGTACATATGCCCCATTTCTTATAAATGTGTCATGATTGGACAACATCCCTTAGGATGCTCATATTGACACACATTGTAACCTTCATGATCTATGGAGCTGGTATCTAAGCACTTAGCCACTAAAGAAACTTTACCTTTGCATCCAAGTTCTTTCTTCTTCCTTTTATCCTTGCCTCTTCCTAATGCTTGTTCAGTTGTTTCCTCCACTATCTTTAAACCAATTGTGTATTTTTCATCAACAGAATCCCACATCTTCTCTAACCTAGCTGTTATGTCATATATAGATTTCTGGATTTGTATAGTCTTTTGATGAATGACATTGTCTAAGATTTCATCTTCTTATCTATTAGATACTCATCCATCCCTCTTTTAGATTGATGGATCTCTATTGTACTCTTTAGTTGATTCGCTTTTTCTAAGTTCTCCTTCATCTTTGGCCACTTGATCGATAAGTCTTTAAATACAATGGGTAGCCAGTTTTGATAATCTTCCTTGGGCATAAACCCCAATGATCTCTCTAGTTTTTCTTCGTAGGCCATCTATGATGTGCCTAAGCTACTCCTTTGATGAAAATTTTTCACCTTGACATCTATGTAACAATGAGTAATATTTGTCCATTACTACATCAAGGGTTGCATGAGTCCCTTATTTCTAGCCCTAGATTTTTTTCTTAGATTTGACACTCATGAATAGGTTTTATATTTGTCATTAAATATTTCAAGCATGGTACTCTAGTGTCTAATGGATTCAAGTTTTTGTGACCTATACCAGCTTTTCACTTCCTTCACAAGTGTTCTAGGAAAAAGCTTCAATTTTTGCCAATCACTCTCTATGTTTTGAAGGACATAGGCACTATGAGATGCTTGAAGATGATGTTGTGAATCAGCATTGTAACCACCTTCAAATTATGGCATGTTTTTTATATCTAATCATTTCATTCAGCTATCTCTCATGTGCTTGGTTGGTATGTAGACAACTTTCTAAATATTTATGATGCTTCAGGTTTCCATAAGGGGTTCATCATCATGATCAGGTTCATATGCTCTATTATAGTAGTGATTCCTTTTATGTGCATGCCTCTCTTGGTCCTCTCTTTTTTCTGTTCTTCGCCTTCTTTCATTCTCTTCATCTTCTGAATCAAAGTACCTTGAATGTCTATCATGATGGCCATGAGTTCACCTTTCTTCCCTATCCAAGTCTCAGTACTTGTATCATCTCTTGTCAGAGTCCTCTGATGATCATGATGAGGTAGATGAGGTGGTAGGAGAACGATGCCAGCTAGATCTCCTTTCATGACTCTTGTAATTTTCTCTATAAGATTTAGCATGAACCTTTGGCCTAGAGTCCCACTTGTATCTTGAGCTAATTTTGTGTCTATACTAGAGTAGAATGAAGTTTGGCTTTGACAGATTCCTCTAGTCTAATGATAAGTTTTTTTGATGACTCCTCATGGTTCTGGTGGATTTGTTCTAAAATGAATTGATCAACATCAAGTTCTTCTATGATAATAGAAGTGTTGGTCTACTTCCCCTTGCTATGTATATGTTTAATCTCCATGACAACATCTCTTCTTAGCTACTCCTTTATGGATTCATATGGTCTGTTCATGTGTTGAGTCACATGATGCTCTTCCTAAATCTAGTTCAAATGCATTCCCCTTGAAGTAATCTATAGCATGTTTAGTGTTGTACGTTCTGGAGGTAGGACTATGCTACCTTGTGTGTCTCTCCACCTCATTTTCATATACTAATAAAAGATGAAAGTAAAGTCTAGATGGTATGGATCAATGTAAGCATAAGTGATTCATCTCTACATTGGCACCTCCCATTTGTCTTTGTCATTGATTCTATCACTACTTCTTATTATCTAATTGGTAGGTGATGGTTGATCATTATGTGAAGCCATATTATAATTTGTAGAAAATTTGTATTGAAGTGTGCTTTACTTATACTTGTTGGATTTGACTTTAATTTTTAGATACAACAAACATTGGAAAAATAATTAGTTGGCATAACATTGACTTGTCCCTGGCAATGGCACCAATGATGAGTGGTGGAGTAGTCCAACACCCAACCATATAATATATGAGTGTTCACACATAGCTTAGTTGAATTCCATAGACAAGGCAATGTAATTATGCTAGTAATTAATTAGAGTTTGCAATCATTTTCTTCCCATGTGAGCTAGTAAAATCAATGCATATGGTTTAACTCACAATAAGATATATGATATTGTTGTTGTATGGGCCATATTGTTTCTAGTAAACATGAAGTAAATGGAAAGTGATTCTAAGTCTAAGTAATAGTAAACAAATCTAATCTAGCCTATGTGATGAGTAGCCAGTCCTAACATTCCATTCTACACCAAGACCAACTACACCCAAGGACAAGGAGCCCAAAGCACATGCACCAAAACCCAATCCACAAGCTCTAGGAAGGATGGAAGAGTTTAGAACCACTAAGGCCAAAACATCACAAGCCAAGGGAAAAAAATTTCTTGGAATAATGGAATAAGCCAAGTGGTCCCTTAAGCAAAAGAACACATTGCCAAACTTGTATGACTTAGTCATGACTTCTCCTGCTCACATTCCATTAGCTCAAGTGTTAATCTCTATCCCTATGAGCAAAGACATGCCCCCCAATAAAGAGTTAATTCACTCTATCATTGAGCAAGCTTAACTTAGGGAAAGCAGGCATCAACCCATGCTCAACTTACTTTCATGATAGTGAAGTGAAAATTAGCTTTCAAAATGGAGAAGTGCTATCTACTCCTCTCCTCATCACTATATGTGTTAGTAGATACAAGGTCCACCATGTTCATGTGGATGACGGGGTAGTAGCTAACATGGTACCCTATTTTATTTTTAACAAACTAGGCCTAACCAAGAACATCCAAGCAACCACCACCTTAGCACTCAAGTCATTTAGTGATTCACGAGTAGCAATGTGAGCTTTCATCACTCTAGATTTTATAGGTCATAAGTAATTCCCTACATATGCTAACTTCCTAGTAGTCAAAGAGACACCTATTTTCAACTTGATTCTAGGAAGATCATTGTTAGTAAAGCTTTAGGCAATTTCATATTCTATACATTAGGAGATTCACTTGCCATATAAGGCTGGAGAAATTATGATCCATGGGAATAATGTGTCAGTACCCTTAGTTAACTATGTCAACAATGGCTGAGGTTCAAAGGTGAAGTTCCAAGAGGAAACTCTCAACACTCAAACTAGGGCCAACAACAATGAGAACAAAAACAATGCAAACAATGCCATCTCCACAACACAGAATAATCAATGAAAATGCCTATATATTTTCATGCTAAATAAGAGAAACAGTAACCATAAAATCATGCCAAAAGGAGTCCTTGATCTCTCAAAGATTAAACAACAAATCCATGATAAACGTTTCATCCATTCTTTTGTCAATTGTTTATTTACATTTACAACATTATATCATGTTTTAATATTGGCTCTAGCCTTATGTGCTCTTTGGAGAACATCTCATACTTACTAGGCAAGTATGGATTATGGCCTACTAAGGCCTAAAACTAGCAACCTATGGCTTGCAAAGGCCTAAAATTGCCACTACATCTTACTAAGGCCTAAAACTGACAACCTTATGGCATGCCAGGGCCTAAAACTAGTGTTGCCTATGGTGGTATAACATTCATACTCATCCTATGGTGTCCACCTAGCCTTGATTTGATCCCTGGGTGGCCCCACATAGCTCAAACGCCTTTAGCCATCCTCAGTAACTCTAAGACCTTGTCAAACCTAGTTGAAAATGTCCAAAAGTTTCAAATCTAGTTGATCTACACTAAGGAGGTTTCCATCCACACTGCCCAACATGGATCTAGTGTGGATGGGTGGGGTGACCTTAAATTACTGAATTCAACCACCCAGTTACCATATTTTGACTCTAACACCCCTTGTCAACTTCCAGTAACATAGATTAACCAAAAAAAACCTAGTTTTTCCATCAAAACACTATCTCCATATTGATGAACCCCCATCTACTTGCACAACATGGATCTAGCATGGATGCCCAAGGGGCATGTCAAAAAATCCATGTTATAGCCAAAAATAACCTTAAAACCTACCCTAGTGGCCTAACAACCCTGCCAAGGCCTTTTAAAGCTTTCAAATCCACAAAATTAATCAGAAATGTCAAAAAACCATCATCCCCCTTTCATCCATGTTGGGGCCATGTTTCCTAGCATGCATAAGAGGGGAATGACTGCATGAAGCACCAAGGAGCCTTCAAACTAGTGGATTTAAACATCAAATCTTGACTATCAACACCAACAACCCCATGGGCTGACGTGCATTGTCAATTTGCTATCAAATGGGCCTAGATTTAACATCTTTGATCTATCCACACTAAGGGGGGCCTTATCCACATTGGACAACATGGATCCAGCATGGATAAGAGGGATATAGCTAAAAACTCTCATGATTTGTGATGAAATTTATATGTGTTAACTTCCGTACCCTCTTAGAGACTCTAATAGCCAAAACCTAATAAAACTCACTCTATTTCATGATCATCCTTACTTTCACACTAGTAACCTCCCCTCATGCACATTGGCAAGAATGGATACTAAGGGGATGGCCCATGGAAAGCTCACAAGCACCCCCAACATGACACTAGATAGCCTTGCATGCATCCTAGAACCTTGTTAGCAATTCCCAAAGCCCTCAAACTTCATAAAATTGATCAAAAATAGTAAAAATATTATCCCCTTAGATCCTCCACACTCGCTACCATGGACCCAACATGGATCCAAGAAGGTAACCTCTAAAACCACTTAAAAATCCTTAAAATGACAAATTTTGACCCCAAACCTTAGCCCTTGACACTAGCAACCCTGGGAGATGACATGCATGGTCAATTTGCCATCAAATTGGCCTAGATCTAACATTGTTAGTCTATCCACACTAGGAGAGGCTTGATCCATGCTAGGAAATGTGGATCTAGCATGGATGAGCTACCTTTGCACTTTCAACAGCAGATTGACACCCCTAGAGATCAAAAACCTACACCAGCAAAGCCTACACTAGGCCCCTTCATCCATGCTAGATCTACAATGCCCAATGTGGATAAAGGAGGGGTAACCATGCATGATGTTAAATAGCCTTCAAACCTAGCCAAAATTAACCAAAGACCTTAGAAATTGCTATTTTTAGCCTCCAAGGCCTAAAAACTTAGTCGATCTAGTTCCAAAATCATCCCAAAATCAAAAAGTAAGAGCACCCTTATTCATCCACACTACATCCACACTGGCCAGTGTGGATCTAGTGTGGACACTAGTTCCAACTTGATTTAACACTTAAAACTCTTCCAAAATTGTCTCAAAACATGGTTTGGGAGTGCACAATTGTAGAAACTTGATTCTGCCTACAAATCCAACCTTGTTTGACCCCATTATAGCCCAAATCTTGATCATTCACATTGAGCCCCCTCCCATCCATGCTAGCTAGTGTGGAGATAGGGGAAGTAACTTTAAGACATGCTTTTTGACCATTTTTTACCTCCAAAATAACCAATCTTGACAAATCTAGCCCTGTGCTACCTTGAGAAGATCCCAGAACCCCAACTTTAACCCTTTGCATGTCATGTAACATACTTACATTGGCCTCCACAATAGCTCCATGCTAGCCAACATGCAAGACACTTTTAGGCTTCAATGAATGGTTCTAAGGGTTGAAACTTATGCTAAAACTAGTCCATTCCCTTCCCTAGTCAACTGCACTAACATGCAAGCCATCAAGGGTTAAGAAATACCCAAAATGAGCCTTGGAAATCATCTAGATGTTTCATCCACACAAGGGATCATCATCCCATCCATGCTAGCCAACATGCATCCAATGTGGATAGCCTAAAAACCTTTCTTTTTTTAGCTCACAAAACCTCAAAACAACCTTAATTGATGCCTAAACTCACCCATGACTCTTGTATCTTGAAACCATGGTTTCCTAAGGTCTTAAACTAGCAACATGACCTACCAAGGCTTGACACTAACAAAATGGCCTGCCAATGCCTAAAATAACCATATTTGACCATGTTTAATCTTATATTATCCTATTATAACGTTTGTTGACCATGTTTGAGCCTAATTTGGCCTTTAAGTTAATGTGTTTTGACTCATATATGTATTATTATTAATGTATTTTACATTATTTTATGCACTATTTAACAATTTTATCACAAGGTGTCACTTGATGTGTTTATGTTGTTATGTAGGATGAAGCTAAGAGGATGAGAAAGCAAACTTGACTAGCCTTAAAGCCTTAGTAAACCTCTCTCATGATGTTGACCAAGTTGACCTTATGTACCCAAGCCTTAAGCCTAAAATCATTCTACTATGCAATTATAACATCCTAAAGTAGCCTAATGATCATTGACCTTAAAGCTAGAGACATCATAGAGGGTCCCTTAGTTGAAGTTCCCATCTAAGACCACAATGTTAAGGAGAAAACACATAGAACCAAGTTCCTCATCAAAACTCAAGCCTGCTCATAACCATATCAAATCCTTGTTATGAAACACTAAATCCATTACATAGCCCTGATTACATCTAACACTCACATGTTTTCTTGTAGTGTTGTTTACCATTGTTGACAGATTATAGTGAATGACTGATGTTGGCAACTTTGATGATCTACAAAAAGTGAGCCTACATGACATGTTTTGCATGACAGAGAAGTATTACCATGGTCTACTATGACCTTAAACTAGCACCACAACCTGCTAGAGCCTTAAACTAGTACCATGACTTGCCATGGCCTTAAACTGGTAACAGTAGTGACCTAGGTAGCTTGGTTTTATTCTATGTGACCTATATGCATTGTAATGTAATAACATGATTTATTTGCTTAGTTTTCTTGTCCTCTTGGAGTTGTACTTGTAGGGTGAAGCATGGAGATCATTGTGGAGGTATAGTTCATCATAGCAGCAACTCACCACATGACCTTGATGCATGAGATTTGGTGATTTTGTCCTACCATACTAAGAGTGCTTGGTTCGCAATCATTGCCCTCCCTCTAGTGCCACTCCTTGAACCCAATCACATAAGTTGATTATGAGCTTCCATACCTTAAGCAACAATGTTAGCCTATGCTGATTCTCATGCACTATGGCCATATGAAATTCCTTCATTATTCTTCATCTCCAAGACCACTTGAATGTAACACATCTTATTCAATGGGAAATCATTAAGTCCATCGAACATAACACATCTTATTTGATGGGAAAACCCAAAGTCTATTGAGTGTAACAAAACTCACTTAATGGGAAAACCAAATCAAACTGACCTTGGTAGATAAACCCAATGAAGGTTTCACCCCACAAAAAAAAAGAATAAAAAACAAATGGGAATGCAAAATTTCCAAGAAGCTAGATGGCCAACAAGGATTAAAGAATTAACCAATGGCTCCAAACATCCAAAGGGAGGAGCCTAATGACCAGAGAGAATGTGGAGTGATGTGTTGGTTACTCAAATACATCTACCGAGTGAACCACACTTCAAAACATGAAGTGTCAAGTCCAATTGCTTAACCTACATGTTGGTGTCACACTATAGCCATGATGTCAACACTTGAAGAGCATTGTTAGCCTTCACAACCACTTCCCTATTGATGAGACATGATATCGCGTACACGATATCGCATCCACCACACGATATCGCGTCCTACCTCATCTTTTATAAATAAGAGGTAGCGTCGTTGGTTCCACATAGTTAGACTTAGACCCTTAGCTAGATTCTCACAGTTTTGTTATTCCAGAGTTAGAATTATTTCTGTGTGCCTACAGTAGGAGTCATACAGTGAGTGAATCTTTATTCGAGAAATTTTTACTTGAGCACAATTTTGTGTATGGTAATAAAGATGAACTTTATGATAAACCTTGTAGCATACAGATTAAGCTAATTAGTAATTAATGATTGTTTAACACTTTCTTAGTTAATTAATATATTTCTCAGCCTTCAACCCCCTTAGTTAAATACACTCAGTACGACCGCTTCGAGCATGTGTGTAGCACTTGGTAACCCAGTGACAATTAGTGTTTGGTAATCCTAGCAGCGTTGCACTGGTTCAGGATGTGTACAGCAAGTGGGAACGGATACTAGTGTTAGGAACATTTAGAAACTAGTTAATGAATAGTTAATGTAAGTTAGTCACTTAGTTCTCTTTCCCTTTCCTGTATTAGCAGAAGACATAAAAAGAAAAAAAGCTATAAAAATCATATACCTCAAGCTTACTTAACCATACAACTATGACAATACAAGTAAGTTTGGGAAGATAGCGATTGATTAACCTTGAGTGTTCCATTAAGGTGCATAAGCACTTAGTCCTTGGAGTTTGACCGGATTGTGCGTGAAATGCTCATATTCATATGGTTGAGTGTAGGGGTACCTCGCCACTCATCACCTATGACTTCATTACCATTTTCTCAATCATAGTCTTATTTTGTCATCACAAGCACACTTTAGCATGGTTCAACATGACTGGGTAAAGCATGGAAAGGGAACATTGGTGATGGACCTACAGTGGTGTTTTGTATTCTTTGTTAGTGCCTCTTGGGTCAATCCTCCAAACACCAACAAAGAGGGACCAACGAAAAACCACCAAATTTGTGTGTTGTAACCTTTGTAATCCCCAATCCCATGAAACCTAAGGGAAAACTTCATTGTAAATGTCAGGATTGCAACCCAAGAGGTTGAAAAATGCCTCATAAGTGATTAAATTCCCATCCCCTAAGTGAAAAAAGCTATGTAATGTCTATATTTGGACTTGGGAGGGTTAAAATGCCTTTTGGGATGCCAAAATTGGCATTTTGGGAGGGTTTTATGGGGGGGGGCTGGGGGGTATACACTTTTCTATGCTGGAGACACCTGCATGGGGGTATAACTCCCCTACCCCCAACATGGATGCATGGGAGTATAACTCATATCCCCCAAGCAAGATGCATGTGAGTATAACTCACATCCCCCTAGTGAGGATGCCACTCCCCCAGTGAGGATGCCATCCTCCAAGTGTGGAAGATTTACCCCTAGCATGGAAGATCTACCCCTAGTGTGGAAGATCTATCCCCAACATGGAAGATCTACCCCCCAACATGGAACATCTGCCCCAAGCATAGATGCCATCCTGGGTATTACTATTTTTCAGCTTCTTGGGTTACAATCCTATTACTATTTTTAGTAAATGGAATGGCCATGGGGGTATAACACTTACCATGCATAGTAACCCATCTTAATTTGGACACCCATCTCACTTAAGTGTAGCAGAAATTTGCATCCAATTTGTCAGCAATTTGCAGCTAATTTACAACTAAATTAGTGGCAAAAAACTCTATAAAACCAAGCATCCAACACCATGTATAGGTTCCACACTTTTGGAAGGTTTTCCCTTTGGCATTTTTGGAATTTTGAGAGCTCTTACATCCCTGCAAAAACATAGCCTCTCAAATCCTCTTAGCATGGAATCCTCTCAGCATCGGCCGTAATATCGCATACGTGATGTATCATATGCAATATCACGTCTTCTCCTGCAATATCGCGTACGCGATATCGCAGCGCACCACCAAATCTATAAATAAGAGGCTACTCTCCCTTGTTTTTCCATCTAGATCTAGACCTTAGCCAAAATCTTGCAGTTTTTCCATTCCATAGTTAGAGTAATTTCCATGTGCCCGCAGTAGGAGTCCCAAAGTGAACGAATCTTTATTCAAGCAAATATTGTACCTGAGCACAAGTTTGTGTACGAAAATAAAGACGAAATTTTTGGATAAACCTTGTAGTGCATGGACTAAGCTAATTAGGACTTTAATTATTGTTAATTGTTTAAATGCTTTATTAGTTAATTAATTTCTCTCAACCCTCAACACTCCTAGTTAAGTGCATTCAGTACGACCACTTCAAGCACGTGCATTACGCTTGGTAATCCCAGTAACAAATAGCATTTGGTAATCCCAGAAGGTTTCATTGGTTCAGGGTGTAAACGGAAAGTGGGAATGGATACTGATGCTAGG
>MNCI01031883.1:128852-216422 GCA_015680685.1 Gnetum montanum
CATACATCCATAAATTTCTATGGTCTCTCTTGGCTTGGAAATGTACAGTCCCTTTCTAAATAAGAACTATCAACGAATCGGTGACTGGGCATTTCTCAAACTAAGGAAGGACTCAAGGATTGAAAAGGGTGTGACTTCAAGGGAACTTGATGCATTGTGTTGGCCATTCTCTTGGGTGCTTGGATGTTTTCTTTTTGATTTTTCTTACCATTCCGACATTGCTCCATCATCGAGAAGCTGAGCTAATAAAAATAAGAAAGTCTTTGCATGGTGTGGTTCTCACATATAAACACAAAAAAAAAAACAGTGTGGATTCAAAGCACATCCCTTAGACAAAATAATCATTTGGGCTACAAGCACTAGTTATGGAACTAAAATAAACATGTTCCCTCTAACTAAGGCCCTTCTCACTTCCTATTCTCTCCTCCTTCACTTCATCGGAATGGTGGTGGCTCTTTGGGGGATGCATTCTTGTTACTTCAAGTGGATGGATTGGCTGAATGTATTAATGCGAAGCCACTGGATGTAGTTTGTTGATGCTGGATTTGGAATGAGATTTACGAAGTCACACTAACCACGAAATACACAAGGGGCTGTACACCACCTTGTTCTTGAGATTCCATTCCATTCCATTCTCTTCTCTCCATGCTTCTTTCCATTGTTCACCTTATTGTCAGTTGTATCATTAGTGTATATTTTGGTTGATGCATTGTTTTCTTTTTGGTAAATTCTTGTGGTTAAGACTTTAACTCTTGTTCCAAATGACATTCCCAGAGCCTATGGACTCTTTGAATGTGGGTTTGTCAGGGCATTAAAGGCATGAGCCTGCTTTGGGTAGGACCCACTAGCATTCCTATTTGGTGCACCAGTTAAATTCTTTCCCTTAACATTTTACAATCAACTCTATTTTTTTCATTTCCATCTTGACATCCATTTTATCGATGTTATAGTTGTTTCTTTTTCTTCATCCTTCTTATTCCTTCTCTTTTTTCCATTCTCTCGCTATCGGAGGTCACGATTAGTCATGGGGGTCCTGGTCCAATTTTTTCAATTTTCTCCTAACCCCTACACCATGGGTAGTCATTATTAGTATATCTCCAAATTCTGCATCAGCCATACCACAACTCAGCCAATGAACCTTTCACCGAAGCAAGGTATCAACTACATTGTGATTCATTTACCCTTGCTAATATAAGACTGTGTTGTGTGTGCAGATGGTAATCATACAACAAAGGATTGGACCTGGAGGGAACACTTGGAATGGATCAATGTTGAAGCAGTTATGCAAGGAACAAGATGGATGGCACGTTTACGGATAGACAATGAAAGGCGCAATCTTGGCATTGGCAGTAGCAGACTTCTTCTCTCTTCTCTCTTCTCTCTCAGCTGCCAAATAAGGCCTGATGTCAAATGTATAAAGTATTCACTCTTGTTGTCATGAACACCAGTTTTGTCATGTTCTGTAATGATGATCTGTTCACATGTCATCCCATTCACCATTAGTTTCATTCAAGTCAATAATCCCATACCTTCCCAATATTTTGTAAGGAACTTGAGGACGAGTTTTTATTCAGTCATGGGGGTATGATGGGACGTGATATCGCATCGACCGCGATATTGCTTACGCGATGTATTGTACGCGATATCGTGTCTTCTCCTACGATATCGTGTATCGTAGCGCACCGCCAAATCTATAAATAAGAGGCGGCTCTCCCTTGTTTCTCCATCTAGATCTAGACCTTAGCCAAACTCTGGCAGTTTTTCCATTCCAGAGTTAGAGTAATTTCCATGTGCCCGCAGTAGGAGTCCCAAAGTGAACGGGTCTTTATTCGAGCAAATATTGTACCTAAGCACAAGTTTGTGTACGAAAATAAAGATGAACTTTTTGGATAAACCTTGTAGTGCATGGACTAAGCTAATTAGGAATTTAATTATTGTTAATTGTTTAAATGCTTTATTAGTTAATTAATCTCTCTCAACCCTCAACACTCCTAGTTAAGTGCATTCAGTACGACCACTTCAAGCACGTGCATTACGCTTGGTGATCCCAGTAACGAATAGCGTTTTGTAATCCCAGAAGGTTGCATTGGTTCAGGGTGTGAATGGCAAGTGGGAATAGATACTAATGCTAGGCATTAGAACTTAGTTAATTAAAGTTAGTTACTTAGTCTCTTCACCCTTTCCCTCATTAGCATAGGTGAAAAAACATAAAATACATAAAAAATCACATACCTCAGACTTACTTAACCATACAATTGTGACAAATATGAGTAAGTCTGGGAAGACAACAAACAATTAACGTTAAGTGTTCCATAAGGCGTGTAAGCACTTAGTTTGCGGAGTTCAACCAGATTGCACGTGTAACGCTCGTATTCGTATGGTTGAGTGTAGGGGTACCTCGCCACTCATCAGTCATAGCAACAAAATATGAGCTATGCCACAAATTTAAAACACATGATCTAATACAAGCCTAGCAATCACATAAGCATGCAAAGCTATCTAGATGGAAACAAACACATTTAGATGATTTTAAAGATTTACTATAGATTAAACACTACATCAAACTCTAATAAAAAAGGACCAAGGCTTATAAGTTGAGATTAAGCCATTAAGCCAAAGTCATAAAAACATGATGGAACATGGTATAAATGCACTATTCATATAAAAGCCTAGCTGATATAAAAGAGCTCACTAAAAAGCTTGGCTTTAAAGCTATTTACTTTATAGAGGTTAAGATTAGAACTACATGGCCATTGGACCATTATATAAAGGCTTATGTTATAAAAGCTATATTTGATAAATGTTCTTTTGTTTATAGCTGCTCAAGTGCAAATTAAGAAGATGCATGCTTGTAGAAAACCATGGTTTGATGTGGATTGTTTAACAACTTGTAAAGATATTATAGCTTCACATTTTGATGTTTCAATGCTAAATAATTATAGAAAGCTTATTCATTCTCAAAAAATGAAGTTCATTAAAGAAGAAAAGGAAAGAATGATCACTGAGCTCCAATCAAATCCAAAAATATTTTGGAATTATTCCATGAAAAATAGCAACATGATTAGGTTTTTTCTTCTCTACTATTCATACCTTCTTCAATGATCTTTTTAATCAAGAGGCTCCCTTAACTCTGCAAGATAACTCTAATGTTATTGAATTATCCCTTGATAACATTGCTGCAAGAAAGGTATTGATGTTAATGGATTATATGCAAAGCTTCTTAAATGGGGTGGTTCATTGATGTGGAAAATAGCTTGCAATCTTCTTAATACAAGGCTTTGGCATTATTCGGATCTCTCTTGGTGTTCCAATCTAGTAGTCTTGCTTTTCAAAAATGAAGATAGAACAAATCTTAATAATTACCAATTAACTCCTAAGACAGATCTTAATAATTACCTATTGATTACAATCAATTCCATTTCTGCTAAGCTTTTGGCCACTATTTTGGAGAAAAAAATTAGTTCATGGGTAGAAATGCAAGATCTTTGTGTGTAGTCACAAGTAGACTTTAAGAGGAATCATTCTACTATAAACCATATAATAAGTTTGCATTATTGTGTAGAGAAAGCTAAAAGGTCTAACCATATTACTTATATTTTTTTTTGTTGATTTTTCCAATGCTTCTAATTCTATTACTCAAGATAAACTTTGAAAAAGATTGGATAGCATTAACATTTCACAATATCTCCTTTTTGCTACTAAAAGAATCTATGAGACAGTTAACATTGTTATTGAAGATAATCTTACTGAAGAAGGAATAATTATTAACAACTTAGTTAGAGTTAAACAAGGTTTTCCTTCATTTCCTATCCTTTTTGGTATATTTAAAGATGAATTTGAGGAATGGGTGTAAAATGCCTTTAATCATGCTATGCCAATGAATGAGTTATTTTTAAACATTCTTCTCTTTACAAATGATGTGGCCTTGATTACAAAATCAATTACATGATTACATTATATGCTTCAAATTTTTCATGACTACTACAACCATCCTGGTATGAAAGTTAACATTGATAAGACTAAAATTCTAGTTTGTGGTACTAAGAATCAAAATTATAATTTTTCCTTAAAGAAACAAGACTTGATTTATGTGAATCTTATAAATATTTGGGTGTTAAATTTGCTAGTAATTATAGTTGGAATACCCTTATTGATCAAAGGGTTTCAAATGGCATACAAGGTCTATTTTCTCTGAGAAATAATTGTAGTAGGAAACAAATTTTTGCATATGAGATCAAAAGGAAACTTTTTCATATTCTTGTTCAACTTATACTATTATATGAATGTGTTGCATGGGAACCTTCTCTTTGCACACATAATTGGAAAAAATTAGAGCATATTCAAAAAGAGTTCCTTGTATGTGAGTTTCAAGTGAAAATGCAAACTTCTTATGATATCTTACATTTAGAATCAAATTTGCTTCCTCTTAAAGCTAAAGCCCTTTGTCAATTTATTATTCATACTCAAAAGTTAAGTCACATGGAAGAAGTCAATTATGCTAAGGATATTATGAATGTTACACAAGAAAATGGATGATTGCATCAGGGATAATTATAGATTTAGTTATAGAATATTATAATAGAGGATCTTCCTTTAAACAAAAGGCTTTTTTGGAAGACTATAAAAGAAAAAAGTCTTGGTTAAAGTTTGGTTGAACACATTAGGGAAAATGCATTTTCATTTACATTTTGTTAAAGAATTTTTGTTATCTAGTACTAAAAAGTATTTATTTTCAGTTATTCCTATTCATTTATGAAATCAAATTGCTAGAGCAAGAATTAGCTCTCATTATCTTCTTATTGAGACAAGTTATTAGATTAATTTACCAAGAGGAGCTTATTTGTAGACTATGCAAATAAAGCTTAGAAAATAAAGAACATATTTTTTTATTTTGTCCATCTTTGGCTCACATTTAAATGAATTATACTATTAATTATAACTTGTTGGTTGTTTTCTTTCAAATTAATCATATCTACTTGGGGCATTACATCAATAATGTTTTCAACTTTTTTCAAAAATATGTCGAGGCTTTGTAATTGTCCAACAAATCCTTTGTGATTTCTTGGATGCAATAAAAATTTCTAGTTTCTAGTTTCCATAAATGCAATTCTCAAAATCTAAGTTATGAGGGTAAATCTAGAGCCTATATTGCTGCAAAACTCATTAATAAAAAGATATCTAAGATTATTGTTTCCATAGGAAACTCAAGACCATTGGCACTAAGTTGAAGTGACTTCTTCTACTAAGCTTAAATGCTTCTGTCAACTTAGAACTAGCAAGTAGTAATGGAGGCCAATATGTAATAGATACATCTTCTTACTCTTCTTCAACTTTGTCGTAATATATCTGCAATGGCTATAGCTACTACTTCCTTAGCTCTCTCTCTCTCTCTCTCTAATGGATCAACAATGACTTAAGAAATGCCTTTGAAAACGACTGTGAAGAATGCTACTATAAAATAAAGTCCTCAAGCTCATATGGTAGTTTTAGTTCTAGACCATGTGCTTAAGCTGGAATTTTCTTCTCTCTTTTATTTTTCTTCTTTACTTATTGTTTTGCTCTATGTCTCTCTGATTTGAGATAGGGTAATGAGTTTTCTTTCCTTATGTATTTTAAAAGCCGATTCTTATGACTACAAGCTTCAAGGATGTCCTTAGTCCAAGATTGTAAAAGAAGTTATGTAACTTTATTTATTTTAGATTAATAAAATTACTCTATCCCCTAGGATTCTAGGAGAGTTTTCCGATAGAGTAGGGAGCCAAACTTTCACCTGAACTTTGTCATTTTAGCTTTGTCATTCGGATTAGGCTTTCAGTGTGGGGCTTTCTACTATAATCTTGCTCTTACCTATAATCCGTTGAAGTTCTCTATTTGATGCACACCTCCCACTTCTTGTAATTGTAGGAAAGATACAAACCAAGTTATCTATAAATTAGCATCAAATTGACTTTGTTCCTCAATACCACCAAAGAACCTCATATTTTAACGAAGGCTTTGAATAGTATTTTCGGTCCGCTGTAGTACAACGATGCTAATGAAAATGATGATGCAATGGGCAACGACAGAGCTCATCCGTAATTCCCTCTTGACAGAAAAAGGCAAGAGGAAATTGGTTAGGTTGTGTCACTCGTGTGTGTCAGCAGCAGGAGTTTTTGCATCTGGTTAAGGAAACCACTGAATTGCTCCAATGCAAGCTCCTACACTGCGCCTTTTCTTTTTGTTTTTGCCCTTGGCAGAGGTAGAAGCGGCCAAATCGAAAATTTTCTAATACACAAACATGTAAGAACCTTGACCAATTGTTGGATCATTGCAAAGGTTAGTGATTTTATGCCGTTGCAGTTCAAGCCAAGATTTTTGAGCATATATTTCTCAGCCTGGGAATTCCAAATTTGTCTCATTTGCACCTAAAATATTTCGTGGATGAAAGAAAACTTGCATGGAAAGATGAGTTGTAGGAAATGAAACAGGTTCGTGGAGGTTTGAGAAGGTTAGTAGTTTAGTCAAATTCACGTTGGATTTATAGCTGAAAATGGTTACCTATGCGCCGGAGATTCGCGATTCCTGACAAATTTTGACGAACGGTTGGCGTCAGATTTGGGGGCGTACAGAAGCGCATTAAACTCGCAATGGGTACATATTTCATAATTCTGGATTTGTACATATACATTGAAATGGTCGCCTTCGTTTTTGGTTCTTGCGATGTCTGCATTGTGCATATCTTCTCCTGTTCTGAATCATACCAAAAATTGAATCATACCAAAAATTTCATTTTATTGTTAAGTGTCAAGCAAGCAATCAAGATTCATGGCATCGGCATGAGACGGACCACAGAAAACAAGGGAGTACGAATGAATAAACAAACACACAGAAATCACAAAAGGGCTACTATGGTAACCGAAGGCCGAAGGGGCAAGTATGGGTCATACGGAAATCAAGTTTTGGACGGGGCGTGCCAGGTAAACATTGCATTTGCAATTATTTACTAAAAATCATTAAATGCCAAATACTCTTTCTCTGCTAAAGAGTGGTTCATTCCAAGGATTTTGACGTCGTCGTTTTGTCTGGCATTTCCAGTCGAGTTCACCCCCTGTTACAAGACTCACTGAGTTTCTGGGAGCAAGACTGCTCCCACCGAGTTTCTGGGAGTATTTGCAGAATCTCGACTTTTTTTTGCTGGACTCGATTCAGCACCCAGGTCAGAAATCTATAGATTTTGAAAGGATCAAAGGAGTGAAAATTCAAATTTGAACGAGCTCTTTTCACTATTCTACGAATTTATCGAGTAACCTGCCGAGTCCGAATTTACTCCAACGAAAATGAGTAACTCGCAGAGTCCCAAGACTCGTAACGCTCACCCGCGATTCAAACTTTCCCGGCATTGGCGAGTAATCGCCGAAAACGAGGAAACTCCGATTTATCGCCTTCTACTCGACCCATTTTAAAAACCAGCATAAAAAATTAAGCTGGGAAAAACAACAAATAAAAGAAAAAACCTTTAACCGAAAGCACCGTTCTTGGCTTTTAATGCAAACCATAAACAATTAGAGGAAAAGCCATGAACCGACGGAAACGCAATCAAACTTCACAAACCATACCGGTAACCTTTGTATTGATAATTGCATTAGATTTTCTTTTGATAATTGCAGCGCTTTGTTTGGGTAGCTATCTGCCTGCATCACTCCAACTTCTGCATTTGCTGACATCCATTGTTAAGTTTTAAATATATCGATTTAAGCTTAAACTTAAAAAAATATGGGTAAATTTTAATATATTTTTAATATTCACCGAATTTTTTGCACGATTTATTTCTCAAGCCGTGATTTTGATGAGTTTTTTTAATCATCGGTTCTTTCACTTTATTTTTGTCAGACAAGTAGTTTTGAATTTAAGTATTCTGAAGTTCCTGCTATGTTCCAGGCAATCCTATCTTAAATTCGAACAAAATATTTTGCCAGTTGTATGTTAAGCTACAGATGCTTTTCAAAAGCATATAATGATTCAAGGTAGTTCTGTAGTGCATTCTGCTACAAAACTCTTTATTGAGAATTATTATGCTAGTATATAAAATTAAAAATGTAAATGAATTACGATAATATTAGGAGTCTGATCACATCCCATCAGCCTTGGCATGCGGAGAATTGTGTATAGCGATGTGAAAGGTAAGCTTGGTGGAAAATCGTAGTTCACCAAAATTTGTCGTGGCAGAAGTTCGACCTTGTATAGGTACGGGAGGTGGAAAATTGTAGTCCACTAAAATTTTTCCTGCGTCAGATATTTGACCGTGAAGACGCGCGTGCCGCTGCTCGGGGTTAAGGTTGGTGGGAAGTTGTATTCCAGTCAAAGTTTTCGTGCGTCAGAAGTTTGGCCGGGTAAAAGTGCGTGCTGGTGACAGGGGCAAAGTTTATCTGTTATTGAATTGGAGGGTACCGTCCTAGATCGAGGTTTTAAGCTCTTCTGTGTCTTGGGTCTGCATCTCAGAAGAAGAACAAGGGTTAACGATGGGGCTTCTGTTGTTGCTGTATGCGTTGTTGACACTGTGCATTATCGTGCAACTTCACGTCTTTGTAACCAGAAAACTGAGAAGGAGGAGGCTTCCTCCAGGGCCAATAGGCATCCCAATTTTAGGCAATATCCTGGAAATTGGCAACAAACCGAATGAATCGCTACAGCGGCTTTCAGCCAAATATGGCCCCCTAATGACCCTGACCCTGGGCTGGAAGACGCTCATTGTAGCCTCTTCCGCAGAAATGGCAAAGGAAGTTTACAAAACGCATGACAAAGATCTGTCGGGCAGAGACCCTTCCGCAGCAATCAAGTTGAAGGGTAACAATAAGCGGAGCATGATTTGGGGAGAGCCCGACGAGCATTGGCGCATGCTCAGGCGGATCTCCAACACGCACCTTTTCAGTGCAGCCAAGCTCCAATCTCTTCAGCACATCAGAGTGTCACAGATCCGCCTCACAATTCGCGAAATTTACAACAAGGCTACTACTACGGCGTTCGAGGGCTTGAATTTCAGAGATATCGTGCTGAGATCGTCGCTGAATTTGCTGGGGAAAATGGCCTTCAGCCGAGACATGTTCGGCATGGATTCCCCCGAGTTCAGGGATTTCCAGGAAAATATGCATAAGATGGTTGTCAGTGCCGGTCAGTCCAACATCGCCGATTTCTTCCCCGTTCTGGGATGGATGGACCCTCAGGGGGTAGGCCGTAGAAGCTTGTTCTACAGAGAAAGAGCATTCGCCACGTTCGATAAAATGATCCACAATCGTGTTGCAGAGCGTGAAGCAGCAAAAAGAGTGGAGTCGGAGGAGAAAGATAAGGACCTGCTGGATACCCTGTTGGAGCTCTGCAGCCTAGAATTCACCGTCTCAGATATCAGAAGATACTTAAGTGTAATATGTACTTCATGTTCATTAGTTTTTATTTAAATGCAAGAAATACTTCATTTTAGTTTTTCAGTAGCAGGAGAAGAAAAGTGGTTTCGAGTCTTACGCAGGCAGTGGTACGAGACTCGGAGAGTTTTAGCGAGTACTTGCAGAGTTTAGGTTTTCCGGAAGAAAACGGATCACTTGCGATTCACGAGTAGAAATTTTGATTATTTTAACAGATTATAAACACTGAAAATTATAAAAAATAGGTTGACCCGAGTTTTGATCGAATCTTTCCAGTAAATTGCCGAGTCCGGGTTCATTTCTCTTTTAAAAAATGGGTTGACCCAAGTTTTAAGCGATTCTTTCCAGTAAATTGCCGAGTCCGAGTTCATTTCCGAAAAAACAAATACCAGAAAAAACCTTCACTCAACGATTTAAAAACAATTTGTGGCAGGATATCTTTGTGGGGGGAACGGAGACAACGCTGATAACGATGGAATGGGCCATGGCGGAACTCATACGTAACCCTTCGATAATGAAGAAAGTGCAAATGGAGATTGACGAAGTTATTGGTTGCGAGCGACTGTTGGAAGAAACCGATATAGAAAAGCTGCCGTATCTGCAGGCAGTGATTAAAGAAACGCTGCGGCTGCACCCAGCTACTCCCTTGCTCATTCCTCACAAAGCAGAGAGAAGCTGTGAAATCCAAGGCTTCCTCATACCCAAAGATGCAAGGATTGTGACTAATTACTGGGCAATTGCAAGGGATCCGGCTCTGTGGGAGAAGCCACTGCAGTTCAAGCCAGAGAGATTTATGCACAGTAACAGTAACAGTAAGCGCAGCAACGTTAGTAAAGTGGAGTTCAAAGGGCAGAATTTCGAGTTTATTCCATTCGGAAGCGGCAGAAGAATCTGCATGGGGCTTCCCCTGGCCAATATTATGTTGCACACTCTGCTGGGAGCCATGATTCAGTCCTTCGACTGGTCTCCACTGCCCGGAATATGTCGTCAAGACATCGACATGGCAGATGAGTTTGGCGTTACCATGCACAAAAAAGTTCCTCTCAAAACCATCGCTTCTCCTCGTTTACCAGTTCACGTTTTGTTTTGACTCGGTTTTACGTTTCTAGCGATCCCTCTGTTCTTTCTTCTACTCCTGTCCTGTGGCTTTTAAATAAAGCACCGCAATCTCTCCCTCCACCAATAAAGCACCGCAATCTCTCTCTCCACCATGGCCCCTTCCATCCAATGTATTAAATAAACTCATCCATTCGATACGTCCTATGACTTGCCAAACCATGGTAAATGGTAAATGTTGCTTGTGAGCTGTATAGAAATTAATCACTTAATTACTCTTAGACATTGCATGGAGTTTGGAAAAATATCTAATGAAAAAGTTTTTATTTGTTGTATTGATTTTGTGAAGTATATGATTCAACGAGTTCTTTCAAAATTATGGTTACATTTGCATAAAATTGGCTTTTCTTTATATTTGATTACAACAACACAAAAATTGTATAAGGAAGTGATTACTAAAATTATATACAATAATTTAAAGAAAAAAATCTCAATGCCAAAATTGGAGTTAACCAAGATTTTTCACTTTTTAAACTCTCTTTGGTATTTTTATTAATGAAATCCATAAATGGTTTGGCGAAGGGCAAGATAGTCATGCTATCAAAATTGGATCTCCGCAGAAAATCTTCTTTTATATGCAAATGATGTTGCCTTAATCTCTACTATTGTAGAAGGTATGCAGAATATGTTGCAGATTTTAGAAAAGTATCATTATTTATTTGGTCTTCAAGTGAATGTGAATAAAACCAAATTGATGATCTAGGATACATAAATACCTGCTATAACTCCTATTTTGGAGTTACCAATATGCAAATAGTAGATTCTTTTAAATATTTAGGTCTTGAAATACCACAAAAATTTGAGCTACCACTTCTTAACTGCAAATTTGCCTAAGTGTCAAAACAATGACACTTTTCGCAAATTTTTCCAAGTGTTGAGACTACGCTCACTATTGCCCCAAAGTGTAGTTAGTGCAGTAGAGAGCATAGTTAGTTCAAATTGCCAGTTTTACAAATTTTTCTAAGTGTCAGAATGATGACACTTGTGACAGATTTTTTCTAAGTGCTAAGACTACGCTCTCCACTATGCTCGAGAGCATAGTCAGCATAGTCAGCACGAAGACACCAGTTTTGCAAATTTTTTCTAATTGTTGAGACTACGCTCGAGAGCGTAGTTAGCATAGACACCTAGTTTTGCAAAAAATTTCTAACTACTGGGACTACGCTCAAGAGTGTAGTTAAGCATAGATAGTTTGGAAACCCAGTTTTTGCAAAAATTTTCTAAAGTGCTGGGACTACACTCCCGACTATGCTTTAGAGTGTAGTCAACATGAAAGCACATTTTTTGCAAAATTTTCTAACTATTGGAACTATACTCAGGAGCGTAGTTAAGTGTAGATAATTTGGAAGCCAAATTTTGCAAGATTTTTTCTAAGTATTGTGACTACACTCACCCCTAGTCAAGAGCATAGTCAACCTCCCCTAGAGCATAGTTAGCACTTAGCCACATTTTTACCAAATTTTGTCTAAGTTTGAGACTATACTCTCCCCTAGTCTAGAGCGTAGTTAAACCTAGACATGCAAAACAACCTCCAAAGGCCTCCACAACACAACACCAGCATTCACATAAGCTCCAACACACCTCTAGCAACAACATTTATCCTTTTTTGCAACCCCCCAAATTCTCATAGTGGAGAGCGTAGTCTCCAAAAGTTGCATTTTATGGCATTTTCTTAGGTACATTATGATCCCCTTGGGTAGCGTAGTCACAATCTCTTGACCTTGCAAAGTCCATTAGAGCAGAACACAGCTTAACACAGCTTGCTTCAATGGAGAGCATAGTTAGGTGAGAGTGTAGTTAGGGTACAATGTAGTCCCAACTACCCCACTACCACATGGTGCCTAATCTGCATTTCACAACAATCCTAACCCTATAAATACCCCAACTCTCTACATTTTAGGGGTTGGCAATTTTTTTGGACGTGAGCATTTTGGTAGTTGGCATTTGGCATTTGGGCAAACAAGATCCAAACGCACTGGCAGAGAGGAAGAGTTGCACTCCACAGCCCACCACAGCCCCATCATAGCCCTACAAGACACCATAACCTACAATACATCGTGGCGACCAACCTGGCAAGCACGAACACCACAATGGATGTCAATCTTCACAGCCTAGACACCTTGAGACTATGACTACGCTGCCTACTGCGCCTATTTGTACATTGCATACCTTCTCATCTTTCTTGCAGTTAACTATGCTCCTCCTATTTAGGGTGGTGCCACTTTCTCTCTCACTCACTTCCCATGCATGTTTTAGCATTTTCTCTCGCATTTTAGCATTTTACCTACATTTTTTGCTATTTTCTGCACATACTTGCACGTTTGCACTGTTGTTTTGCACCAGAAACTTTGACTACGCTCATCCTCGTTGAAATTATAGACGTTGTAAACACCATGCAAACCCCCTAGCATTCACTCTGGAATCACACTCCATAAGTCCTAGTTCAATCGACAAGATTGTTCTAGGAACCCTATCTCCACCTCCAGCAGGCCCTCACATGAATGCAAGGTCAAACTGTGTGCACCGCAAATGTCTTAGTGTACTGTTTTAGCCTCCAACATTTTTGGTTGCTACAGGTCTTATTTATATGAAAAATTACAAGTGGGGGAAGTACATCAAAGAAAGAATAGCAAAAGGTTTCAAGGTTTTATATGCTTTCAAAAACAAGTGTAAGGATTTAGGACTTTAGGCTTGAAAGGTCAAAAAATAAATTTTTTAGACTAACATCTATCCTACTATATTGTATGGATCTATTATTTGGGGACCTAGACTTAGTGTTAACCTTTATAAAGATATTGAAAGAGTGCAAAAAAACTTTTATTCTTAATGAGTTAAAAGTAGAGATGCAGATATCTTGCTCAATATTATTATGTAAATGTGATTTATTATCTTTAAAAGCAGAAGCTTTGTGCCAATTCATTACATAATCTCATAACTTGCATATTTCAAGTCAAGCCAAATTCTCTAAAGTAGTTCTTGAGGATTAACTAGACTATAGTTCATATTTTGAGGGGATGTAATGGTTGAGAAAATGGAATATCTCTTAGGAACATGTGTAGTAAAATCCTAAGCATATGCACCAACTAGGCAAGCGAAAGGTTTTAACATAAATATGGTCTAATGTAAAGGCAATAGACAAATTTATTTACATCACATTAGTTCTAATAAACGAGATGCAAAAGCTTGCTATCTCTCAACTATTCTAATTAGGTATTGAAATGCTATTATTAGCAAGATTCTCTAAAGTTTTCATATCTTAGAATTAACTCCCCTAAGAAGAGCACATTCATAGGTTAGGCAAGTTAGGAGCCATTGAAGATGAGTTACATATGTTTCTTTTTTATTTTATGACTACCTATTTGAGACAACATTATAATGTTACATCTAAAAGCTTGTATAATTTATTTTTTCTATCCCTATTGTTGCTTGGTTAATTTATAGAGTTGATGAGCAGCAAGTATATCCTACGCCCAACCATATGAATCACTAGCATTTTGTAACTGATCCAGTCGAATTCCATAGACTTTAGCTCTCTAAGTACATCAAGTCTAAGAGGTGAATTTAATAATCATGATCATTGTCTGCTCAGTTCCACTTGTGAAATGCAAGTGTATGGTTAACTGTAATTGAGGCATATGACGTTTATCATTTTATCTTTTATGGTTTAATGACCTAAGTGCTAAAAAGAAGGTACAAGTTTAATTAATCTAATTAATCTAATAACTAACTAATACTTAGCTAATCGTAACATAAGATCTACTCCCACTTTCCATACACATCTTGAACATGTTGCAATGCTATTGGGTTACCAAGTGTTAGAAAGTACTAGGATTACCAATCATTAACGTATGTTGTACTCATGTGTGTTACTTAATAAATATTAATTAATTACTTAGAAACATTAAAGTAAAATGCATGAATATTAAATGCATAAAGAAAACATTAATCTAGTTCAAGTGCTGCAAGGTTTGATAAAAAAAGCTCGTCTTTATTATTGTTCACACTAAGGTGTTCATGTACATTAATGTTCAAATAAAGATCTGTATACTTCTTTGACTCCTACTATGGGCACTCAAAAAATATTCTAACTTTCAAAAGGAAAAACCGCAAGAGCTTCACTACAAGTAATGGAAACATTGTCATAAATGCAGCAAGTAGGCACACATTTATAGGTGATGATAGGGTGCCACGTTGATGGGTACCCGTCAGCAGGGCAAACTCTATGTTGATAAAATCTCATCAATGAGTTCGCATTGACAACATCCCATTGACGTGGCCCAATGACACATGCTTCATCATACCCCCACGATTGAATGAAAATTTGTCCTCAAGTGAATAAAAGGAGGAACAAGTTCTTTACAAAATTTTGAAAATGTATGGGATTATTGACTAACTACATACACACAAACTGACATAACAAAAACTAAGTGTCCAAGTGTGCATATTTACAATCATTACAAAAATTGGTGTTCAAGATAATAAAATTGAACACCATGACAAAAATGACAATACAACTCCTCTAATAGCTTAAAGATGAGGAAGAAAATTAGATGGTCCAAAGCGAAGAAGCTCTTGAGGTTTTGAAGGACCTTCTCCTACTTCAGATGCATGTGGTTATTAAGGTAGTGGTTGTGGTTGGCTTATTGCAACTACAATCTCTAGTGGTAGAACAAGGGCATCCAACAATGCCTTCATCTTTTCTTTCTTACTCTGGGGATCATTCACGATCCATGCTACTTCACCATTGTGGACTAGAATGGAAACATCCCACAAATAGGGCATTGTAGGGAATAACTCCTTCACGTTGACAAATTAGGTAGTGAATTATTTGGATTTGATGTTGAACATCCTAAGTGCATTCTGCAACTCCTGGTAGTCATTCAATCACTTGGCTAGGTTCTTAGCAATTGATCTTTGATCAGTGAATTGCTCCTTGAGAATTTCAAGTTCAAGATTTTCAACCTCGAGCTTTTGCTTGGTCTCTTTGTGATGTTTGAACTCTGCCTCGTAAAACAAGTACAAGTTGGCCACCTACTTCTCTAACTTTGTCTGTGGCCTTCCAGTAGTCAACATTGCCAGGTTTGCATATTGGAGGTTGGCAAGCTTCATGTATTTAATCATTTCCTCAATCTACAACTCTTTCATGTGAATTTCAGCTTTATTGTATTCATTCAGCCCATCAAAGATAAGTTGCCAAACATCGCCTCCTTGTTCGAGCTATTGGAGGGCCTCATTGCCTTTTACCTTCATTAATTGAATGTGTTTTCCAATTCAGCACCTTTTGCAATCCAACTTGATTCATGTAATGATTTTTTACCCTTTCAAACTTAAGGGCCTCATTTTTTAGGTAGAAATTTCTATTGTAGACCTTTGGCTCAAGGCACAAACCCCCTCCATCAAAATATTTTTGTTTTCTATTGATAACCTCCTTAGTTTAATGTTTATCCTGGCAAGTTGCTACTATTGTTGATGGATGAATTTAGACATTTTTTGTTTTTGCACATCAACATTTTGTAGGCAATGATTTTCTATAGTCAAAGCTTCATTCTACTAGTGAGTCTAGACCAAGTCCTTGTAGATGTTGTATGTTGTGGAATTGGCCAAGGACTGATCAAAGATCGTCGAATCTTTTGTGTACTCAAGCTCTTTGAGTTTGGCCTAAAGCTATTACAAAGCTTCATGCGCACATGATTGCTTGATTGAGTACTGGAGGATCAATAAGGTAGGCTCTTAGTTCAGCAACTTTCATAGCCATGCATTGGCTTTTTACTCTGGTTGTTTTAAGTTGCCCCTCCATGATGATGCACCTACCCCTTGCCTCGAGTAGCTCTATACTAGGTAGTAGTGATGGTATCTAGAAGATCAAAGACATCTAGAATTGGATGCTTCATTCCCACCAATCAGTCTGATAATTCCTCATGCTGGTCTACACTTATTCTTCTATTAATAGTTCCTATGGATGTTTGCACATCGCTAAATGTAGAAATTTTTGGTATAGATGTTGTAGGTGCATTAAGTGCTTCAACCACTATGTTAGCAACCACTTTGGCCATTGTCTCCTACTCTTGATGCTACATCACTAGAATAGTTGCCCCCTCACCATCCTCCAACCACATTGAAAAGGTAGTGACATTCCCAGATATTTTTGGGAATTGTTGTTATTGTGAGGGGGATACCATTACCTCTTAGGCACTTAGATTTGACCTCATGGGCACCTACATTTGTTGGGAAAAAACTATTGGCACCCCACCCTCCATCTGGCTTATAGTTTGAGCCACTTTGTTTAGGTGGCCCATGGTTGGTCAATACATAGATGGATCACCCCCACTTGTTTCTACCTACTGTTATAGGAGTTGCTCATGAGGTTTGTGCATGCACTCAATGGAAACATGGGACTCTAGCATTGTTTCATGAATGGATGATGGAAGTGGTGGTTGCTACATCTCTTCTTGGACCACCTTTATAGGCACTTTGTCCTTCATCATCTCCACATAGGAAGCAATTAGAGCACGGTGAATTGTATCATTAGTGTAGCAGGCTATGCCTCCCCTCTTGCATAATTTTCTAATAAGTCATGTGAAGAGAAGTGCCTTCCTTGCACATGCATTCTCCTTGAAGTGCTTCTCTATCTTAAGATAGATTAGCTATGGAAGGTTGAAGAGGAATCTTCTGCTTAAAGCAACACATGCACAGGGGGAAAAGGTTGTGACCTTGCTAGGTCACACTGTTGGATTAAGGTAAAAGGCTACTATCTTGAAATGTGCATGTTCTATTATTGTTAATGCACCGTCCTCTTTGCAATCCACTCCGTAGCACCGTTGTGTCCATTCTTTGTTGATGCTTGGCTTTGCCTACATTAGAAATTTAACAGGGATGGCCCCAGTTTCAAGAAACCCAAGGACATGAGTAATTGCTTTCACCAAGTAGGAAATAGTTACGTCCTTGATTTTGACCATGGCATTAACCTACCTGTTGTTCCAAAAAAGACATGTCTCTAACATATACCACTCCATGTTAAAAGTGATGATGGGCCACATGGGAGAGTTATGCAATTGTATTTGGCTTCTAGAGGAAAAAATTCTAAGAAGGTTTGAAAGTTTAGCTCTTGAAGTACAAATTTTTGAACCTCCTTGAATGCAATTTGCTTGAGGCAAGCCTTCATCAAGGTGACGTTAAGATTCAATCTTAGCCCAGGTGCCTCTTCTCAATGAAATTGTTCAATTATGGTCACTTTAAGAATTTGTCTAACAAACTCCACTTCGAGCTCCTCTCAAAGAGGTCTTGTTGCATGGGTTTTTGTTGCCTACACTTAGGGCTATTCTTAGCTCCTTCTAGTTCTTGGCCATTTGTCCCTCTATTAGGATGATCCTCCTTTCTATGAGTGCTTTCCCTTTGGTGCCATTTGTGATCACAATAGAACCAAGGATTAGCATGTGATGTGTAACTTATAACATTTAGGTACCTTATCTCATTGGTTAGTTATACTTGGCTAAGTTATGATCATAGTAGATTGATTCTTTTAACATTATTTTAATATTATTTGATTAATAAGGTTACTAGAGTTTGTTGGAAGAGTTTAACTTTCATAAATTGATGATTTGAATGTTATTTTATTAGTTAAAAATTTGTGGGAGTTAGAAAAATTTTGAAAAAATTTTCATGAAAAACCTAAGGTTTGTGGCCCCCATGATGTAGAGCTTACCTCCAATAGCTGTAGGATTGAAGAACGAGGTAAATTGGATAAATGGTTTGAAAGTTATGGGGTTTGAAAAATGCAAAAACTTCCCCTCATCTGTGAGAAAATGTGAAAAAGGTAAGTGTTTGCACCTACTTATAGGATTTTTCTACTGCATCAATGGGATCCCATCGACAGGATTTCATTGATGTGGCTAGCTCCATAGATGGGATCCTGTCGATGGAGCCTATTGCAGAAATTTTTCACATTGAAAATAATGAAAAATAGAGAAAGTTAGAACATGAACTTGGGATCCTTGAAGAGCCAAAAAAGCCATGAACATGATTAAACTATGGAAGAGGGATAGATTATTCACAAAAAGGAGTTTTAGACTAGAGAATGAATTTTAAGGAATGCACAGTTGGATGTAATTGATGGGCTGCATGAAGGATTTGATCACAAAAATGCCTAAGGATAAAGAACTTAACTAGCTTAACCAAGGGGTATGCATGTGGGTCCTCCCCATAACAGGCTTATGTCCTTAATGCCCTTACATGCCTTCAAATCAAGGAGTCAGTGGGCCCCATGGTTGATTAATGATTATGGAAAGTTAAGGACTAAATCCTGTAAGAACCTACTTAATAATTTTGACATATCAAACTAATACATTGAATAAAACATGGAAAATTTGCAGTGAGGTGAATTATGGAAAGCATTAGTGGATGAGAGAGAGAAAGAGGAATGGAGCTCCAAATTATGGTCACATGAAGTCCTTTGTGGATTGTGTGATTAAATAACCTAATAAAGTCCATCCTTAGTCAAGATTAAAACCAACCACTTTTAGTGATGTTGAATTGATACTCTTAGGCCAGTCCACCTCCTTAAGACACAAGAATGCTCCCACAGATTAATCATTATTCCTAAAAGAGAAAAAAAGAGAAGCAGGCAATGAGAGAGGGCCTTGGTTAGAGGGGACATTTAGGCATGGGAAACATGTCTTTCTAGTCCCATAACTAGCACTTGTAGCCTGTTATTGAGTTTAAGGGATGTGCCTTAAATTCCCATCATTTTTTTTTCTTTTTTTTCAGATTTTATATTTTTATGATTTTTGGATAGAAGCCACATCTTGCAAAGACTTTAACTTCTTGTTATTGGTCGACAATGGAATGGTTAGAGATCCATGAAAACACTCATGCACTCAAGAGGGTAGGCAAGTATGAAGAGCATCAAGTCCCCTTGAAGTCACATCCTTTTCAATCCATTCAGTCCTTCCCAAGTTTGGAAACTACCAAGTTCACAAGTTTGTTAAAAGTTTTATTAAGGAAGAAAACTTCATATTTCCAAAAATAAAAAACACCATAGAATTTTGTGGATGGATGGATGATGTAGAATCATTGCCTATTCCATGAAAAAGAAACCATGTCTTAGTTATCAATACCAAAATTCAAAGATAGAATTTAGACATTAGCAATTAAAAACATGAATTACAAGCCACCATCAATAGTAGTTACAATAACATTGTGTCCTATTGGAAATAAAGGAAAAGAATACAAACATAAAAAGAATTAGAAAAAAACCAAAATAAATTAAAATATAAAAGAAATTGTAAAATACTCAAGAAAGATAAAACATACTAAAGACGGTGTAAAGCAAAAAAATGGTGAAAAACAAGAAAAATGAAAAACTGAGAAGCCACTTTGTATGATTAGCATGGATGGCCATCTCCCCCATGACTAAGTTAAAAGGAGGAGATTTGAAATATTAAGCATACTTGTCCATTTGAAGAGGTGTTGCAGTCACTGGCTCTCTTAGGCTCATCGATAGGTTTAACTTGTTGCATGTTGAGCATTAGTTTCTTATTTGGGCTTTTAGGCATGTATATGAGCATGGCCCTAGAGGAAAAGGTTTTGTAGATGAGGTAAGGCCCTTTCCACAATGTTTGAAACTTAGTTTTTTATGGCACATGTGTGGGGTTCTAGTAAAGGAACCTTGTCTCCTAGTTGAAATTTTACCTTCCTTATTTTGAGGTCATGGTGTTGCTTATTGAATGCCTTGTGTAACTCATTAGATGATAGGACTACCAATCGGTTCTTGTCTATTTCTTTCTATGCTAGACTTAGGTCAAGGTCAAGGTCACAAGCTACTGAAAGTGTATGGAGCTCGAACTAAATAGGAAGAGTTGGTAGTTTTTCATACACCAACTAATAGGGAGAATAACCTATAGAGAATTTCCAAGTTGAGTAGTAGGCCGAAAGGGCATTGTTAAGTTTAGTGCTTGAGTCTCTCCTATATTTGCTAATTTTTCCTTATTAAGAACTTAATGATCTCCCTATTTGTAACCTTAGCTTGACCATTAGCTTAAGGGTGGTAAGGTGTTGTTAATTTATGTTTTTTTCCCAAGCATTGCATGAGTTTTCAAAAGGTGGTACCTGTAAAATGAGTACCATTATTAGAAATTAGTGCATGTGGCACCCTAAACTTGTTTAAAAAATTTTTTTGTACAAACCAAGTAGTTGTAGAAGATGTACAATGATAGTTGATACTTTTACCCATTTCATACAATAGTTAACAATGATGATAATGCACACCTTTCCATTTGACATGGGTGTGATGGAACCCATGAAGTCAAAGCCCCAAATGTTGAAGGGTTTCAATGATTGGATCCACTACTAAGATCCGTCCATGTGAGCAGTCATTCCATCATCACGTTGGCAATGTTCATAAGAGTGAATGAATTGGTGAGCACCCCTAAAGAGTATTGGCTAATAATACCCTACCATTAGGATTTTAATGGTTGTGCATCTTCCAACATAGTGGTCCTCTCAAGGACCCTCGTGAGCATCTTGAAAAACATGCAATTGAATAGCATCAGGAACATACCAACAAACTAGGCCATCAATGCACACCTTGTAAAGGTGTTCATTGATCTCCATGAAGCATTTCACTTGGTAAAGAAATTGTTGTTTCTTTCTATGGTCCAAATATTATGGCATCTTTTGAGTGAGAAGATAGGTAAGAATGCCATCATATCAATTAGGCTTATTGGGCATTTTTTTATTTATAGCCCCAGAAAAGAGGAGTTCATTAGAAAATTGATCAGAAAGTAGGCTCTCCTCCTCTTTGTTGTCCAATGACAACTGAGACAACCACATTCTTGATGCCTTTTCAATCTACCATTAAAAGATCAAATTCTTGTAAGATCACAAGCCATCATATGACATGAGGGTTCATCTTCAATTTGTTCATTAGGAATCGGATTACATTATGGTCTATGTGCATGAACAACTTATATCCAAGCACATAGTGCTTGATTTTCTCCAAGGCATACACCATTGCCATCAATTGTTTCTCTATTGTGATGTAATTCAGGTATGCACCTACAATGCTGTAGCTTGCATAGTGGATGTAGTAAGGATGTTTTTGATCATACAATTGTTGAGCATGGCTCCCAAGGTATAATTTGATGCATCCATCATGATGTGGAATGGTTTGGACCAGTCAGGTGCTCGTAGAATTGGAGTTTCCATGAGCTTTTACTTGAGGTGCTAGAATGCGTTCTTACACTCCTTGGTCTAGACAAACGGAGCATCCTTCTTTGTTAGCTCCACCAAAAATTTAATAATTTTGGAGAAATTCTCAATGAATCACTAATAGTAGCCAGTGTAACCAAGGAATGATCATACATCTTTGACAATTTCTGATTTGTGGGTAACTCCTTGGATGATCATTATTTTTTTCAAGGTCCACCTCAATCACTTTTTCAAATATTCTATGCCCTAAAACAATGCCTTCATGTATCATCAGATGAATTTTTTCCAATTTAGCTAAAGGTTTTTCTCCACACACCTTTTTAGCACTTTCTTAAGACAGTCTAAGGCTTGCTCAAATGTAGCCCCATAGGTGAAGTCATCCATGAAGAATTTCACTCCACTACCAATTTGTTGTTGAAAGATGATCAGGACAAGACATTGAAAGGTTGTAGTGGAATTGCATAGACTAAATGACATCTTTTTGTATGTCAAAGTCCCCTAGGGACTTGTGAATGTTGTTTTGTCCTGATCCTCTAGTGCAATCTGAATTTGGTTGTAGCCACTATAACTGTCCAAGAAGTTGTAGTAACAATGCTCAAAAATGGTGTCCAACACATAATCCACAAATGGAAATGGAAAATTATCTTTATATGTTACCATGTTCAACAACCTGAAGTCAATACAAATCCTCCACTTGCCACCTTTCTTTGGCATTATAACAAGTGGGCTAATCCACTCGCTATCTGTAATGGGATAGATAAACTCCACCTTGAGTTTAGGCTCATTAAGGATCTGCTATATCCCTTTTGGAGACATTGGATATGGTAGTATGATTATGATATATATATTATGTGTGGTTTTGATGGGTTATTAGGGATGAGTTAGTTTGTTTTGTTTATGCTTTATATGTTATGATGCTTTATCCTTTATGTTATGATTATGATGTCTTTACATGCTTAACTAACATGATTATAGACACTAGTCCTATGTAATGTCTTAGATAGGTGATATGGCAGGTAAGGGTGTTGGATTGGGGTACAAGAGAAACTATTTGGTATGTATTTATGTTTTATATGTAATTTTAGTATTTATGCATTTGAATTGTAGCACTATGTTTTGTGATGCTTGGATGTGATTTTAGCATGTGGATGTGTAGTGTGTTTGATATGGATCTTGTTGATTCAAAAAAAATTTGATTTGAAGTCCTAGTGGGTTTGTTATGCATATTTTGAAGTGTAGAGTATTAGTTAAGGAGGGAAAAAACAAACTTATAAAAATATTAGTTTAAATAAAATAAAATGTAAAATGAAATCATGTTTTGTACATGACATGAGATGTAAATGAAAAGGACAAATTTCTTTACATGAAGTGTATTCTTTAAACATTGTTTTAAAACTAACATGTTTTTCCATCACCTCTCACACTATGTACATGAAGAGAAACCAAGTTTGAGTTTGTTCTTTCTTGTTTCTTCCATCTTCTTTTGTTTGTAACTATTTTTTCTAATTTGTAGCTTTGTGGGTGGATTTTTCTTTTCTTTGAGTTTGGATTTGGGATTGTTACAATCATATCTTCATGGGTATGAGACTTGTTTGGTGAAAAACCACATTTAGCCAGATTTTTGAGGGTTTATGCTTATTTCAAGCTTTTTGCTTTAGTAAATTTAATTGGTGGGTTGTCGTTACTTTTTCTCTGTATTTTTGTGTTGGATTAGTGTATATGATCATGTGATATTGGCATGTGGGGAGAATAGGTTAAAGATTAAGTTTGGATGTATAATATGATAGATTGCCTAATACATAGTTATGTTTTGAGTTATGCATGATATGGGTTGAAATGAATTGATTACTTTGAGATTTATGGAAATTGGTTATGATGATGTTGTAAGTTTTAGGGTGGTACCAATATTACGTATTCCATGTATGGTTTCAATTTGAATGCTTTTTGAGTAATTTCAATTAGGTCTTACAATAATTAAATATTATTATTTATTATTTTATTAATAATTTTTAAACATACATAACTTTATTTCTAGGAGTATAATTGAGGTGAAATTAGTATCGTTGGGATCATCTTTTGATGTACTTTCTAATCATGGAATTTATTTTCTCTTTTTGCCATTTATCATTTTAGAAGTTACAATAGTGGTAATTTTTATAAAATTATATATAGTTTGAGGAGTATGCTTATGGCTAAAAATTTTGTTATGTAATGTTGTGGTATTATCTTCATGGAGTGGGTGTGGTTATTAGATATGGATATATGTAGTTAAGTATGTATTCTTCGAATATGTTATGAGTATGATATGTGATGGCTAAGATTAGTACATGTCTTCGCAATGATGCATGTAATAGTTGTTGGTGGATTGGGTTAGCATAAGGGTGTGGACTAGTTGGTAATGAGGCACCTTGAAAGTAGTTATGGGTTGACCCCCACCATGATGCATCAATAAGGATTCTATCTCAAGTTTCATCCTGAGAGTGGGAGAGCATAGGTGTGTTCAACCCTACGACTAGTATGTGGCATAGGGGTGTGTGTCCCAATAGCCAATCCTCTAGAAAGCTAGTGGTTGTGGATCACAGGTTGATGAATCCTAGCTTTGGTTAAGTAAATAATAGATTAATAAAACTTGTAAGTAAGTGACTAATTATGAGTACTCATGAAAATGTTTCACATGCTACACTAAGTGTGGATATGCTAGCAAGCACATGAGTTATAGGTATAGGTTAGTATAGTGATGACATTAGTTATGTGTATATGATGATATAGTAACCACATTGGTTATGCATGTATGTTGGTGATGAAGTGTTAGTTGGTCACCGCGTCTACTAGGACACGTATATGGGACCTCGTATACACGGTCATGTTGACGCAGCCCCATTTACGCTGTGCCTTTTTCAGCCTATAAATAAGAGGGCCTTCCATCTCATTGAGGCACCTTTTTGTCAGTTATAGTGAAGCTCTTGCAATTTTTTCCCACAAGAGATAGAATATTTTTCAAGTGCCCTCAATAGGTGTAAGAAAAATGATCGGCTCTTTATTCAAGTGTTGATGTATTTGAGCCCATTGGCGTGATGACAATAAAGACGAATTCTTCAAGCATTCCTTGCAGCATTTGGACTTAGCCATTTTATGCATTTAATAGTTTAATATGTTTATGCTTTGATAATTACTTAAGTTTCCATTATTTTTATCTTAATCGCTATCGTTCATTCGTAGTTCGTAAAGCCCATAAGTACGACCATCTTGAACGTAAATCCAACACTTGGTAAACCTAGTGATGCTTAACGTCTGGTAACCCAGAAGTGTTTAGGATATGCTCAGAACATGCTCGAAAGATGGGACCAGATACTTATGCTAGGAATAGTTAGAATGCAAGCTAGGATAATTATAGATTAGAAAATGGTTTATTCCTTACTTTTCATACCTTAATTAGCCGTAAAAAAATAAGTAAAAAGCTATAAAAATCAGTTGCCTCAATATTACTTAACCATTTCCATTAGAACATCACAAGTACGATTGGGAGGACAATGACCATTCTAACCGAAGGTTTTACTAGTTAGGGTCTGGTGTATGTTAAATGCTTACAATCTACAAAATTTAACCGAGTCACATGTGAACGCCCGTGATTCGTATGGTTGGGCGTAGGGGTACCTAGCCGCTCATCATTGGCATCGTTGCCGGGGATCGAACCCGAGTCGCCATGTTTGAGCAAGCCTTGGATCATCTTGAGTAGGTGTTGAAATGGTGTGTAAACACTAATCTGCAGCTCAATTGGCAGAAGAGCCATTTGATGGTCCAAGAAGGCATTGTGCTGGGGCATTGCATCTCACAGATAGGGATTAGCGTGGATCCTGAAAAGATCAGGGTCATCCAAGGAATCACCCATCAACCAAGCATTGTAAAAGATGTTCGGTCATTCCTTGGCCACACTGGTTACTACCGATGATTCATTGAAAATTTCTCAAAGATCGCCAAGCCGTTGGTAGAACTTACAAAGAAGGATGCTCCATTCATCTAGACCAAGGAATGCGAATCTTCATTCCAATTTCTTAAAAAGAAACTCATAGAAACTCCAATTCTATGGGTACCTGATTAGTCTAGGCCCTTCCACATCATGACGAATGCATCTAATTATGCCTTGGGAGCCATGCTTACATAGTGTGATGATCATAAACGTCCATACTATATCCACTGTGCAAGTCGTAGCATTGTGGGTGCTTAGCTCAACTACACCACCACTGAAAAGGAGTTGATGGCGGTGGTGTTCGCCTTGGACAAATTTCGGCACTATGTGCTCGGATACAAGGTCTTTGTGCATATTGCCCACAGTGCTATCCGGTTCCTGATGAACAAACCAAAGGTGAGCCCCTGCATCATTCGGTGGCTGGTGATTCTTCAGGAGTTTGATCTCACCATGGTAGACCGAAAGGGCACTAAGAATGTGGTTGCTAACCACTTGTCTCGATTGCAATGGGATGATGCAAAAGAGGAGGAGCCCCTATCTGACCAATTTCCAGATGAACTCCTCTTCACCAGTGCAGTTGATCTGCAAGTGCCCAAGGAATCCCCTTGGTTCAGCCACATCCTCACCTACCTTACCATGTAAGAGTTTCCAAAGGAGTGGAACCATTGGCGGAAACAATAGTTTCTCAATAAGACCAAGCACTTCATGGAAATCAACGACCACCTTTACAAGGTGTGCGTAGATGGCTTGGTTCGATGGTGTGTCCTTGATGATGATACACTGTGCATCCTCCAAGATGCTCATGAGGACCCTTGTGGGGGCCACTATGCTAGACGTCGCACCGCCATTAAGATCCTTCTTGTAGGGTATTACTAGCCCACCATCTTAAGGGATGCACAATGGTTCACCTGATCCTGTGAATGATGCCAGAGGGATGGTGGGATGACAGCACGGTTGGAGGGACCTCAATAGTGGATCCAGCCACTAGAGCCCTTCGACATCTGGGGTATCGACTTCATGGGGTCTATCACACCCCTATCAAATGGAAAGGCGTATATCATCGTAGCTGTGGACTACTGCATAAAGTGGGCAGAAGCGACAGCCGTCGTCGACTATTCTTCCACCACCACCGCACGATTTTTCCAACAACAAATCATTAACAAGTTTGGAGTGCCACATGCACTCATATCTGATAATGGTACTCATTTCATGGGTCCCACTTTTCGAAAGCTCATGCAACACTTGGGGGTCACCCAAAAATTTACAACACCCTATCACCCCCAAGCCAACAGGCAGGCCGAAGTCACCAATAGGGAGATCACCAAGATCCTTACCCACACCATCAACAAATATAGGAGGGATTGGAGCATCAAACTCAATGATGCCCTTTGGGCCTATCGCTTCACTTGGAAACTTCCTGTAGGGTATTCTCCCTATGAGTTAGTGTACGGAAAATTACCAACACTTTTGATCCAAGAAGAACTCTGGACACTATCCATAGCTAGTGACTTAGGCCTTGACCTACCACTAGCACAATGTGAATGACTGATCAACTTATGTGTGCTAGATGAGAATCGATTAGTGGCCCTGTCCTCAAATGAGATCCACAAGACCTACAACAAAAAATGACATGATCTTAGGATCCGAAAGGTCACATTTAGATGTGGAGATAAGGTGTTGTATTGGAACCCCTCACATGTATCTCAATCGACCAAGTTTCAAACACTGTGGAAGGGACCTTACATTGTCTCTAAAACCTTCCCATTTGGGGCCTTACTTATCCACAAACCTGAGGATCCCACTAGAACACAGTTGGTCAACCACCAACAATTGAAACCTTTCCATGAACTCCTCTCAACCAGTGCAACCGCCTCGTCATCACCAGGACAGCCTCACTCCATTTTTCATATCTCCTCTTTTCCACCCAGTCATGGGGGAGACCATCATCCCTGCTAATCCATTTCACTACACCCTTCACCATTTTGTAATTTTTTTTACACTTTTTATTTTTCAACATCGTTCATACGTTTGCCAATTCTTATCAAGTTTTTTCTTTCTTTAATTATTTTTCATTTCTTTATGTGTGTTTCATTTTTCATGTGATCGCTAACCTGTTGTCTTATTGTCATTAGGCATCTGGCGTGGATGGTTTTCATTACGATGGGTAATGTAATAGTCCACCCAGTTATCTAGCTCTTGCCCTCGCATGGTTGTCCTTGGACTTTACGTCTATTTTCAGCTCATAAAATTGGCAGTGAGTCCACGTCATCCACCCATTCACCCACTCCATGGTTTTCGTTCTGTTGAGAACATGCAACCTCTTCACTTAAAAACATTGTAATTAATGTGTGACTTGTGTAGTTCCTCAACTTAGGGATGACCCAATGGTTTGAATCGAGTGTGACTTCAAGGGGAATGCTACATTCGTCGCTCTCTCTTATTCCCTGGGTTGCTAGTGTGTCCTTCCAAATTTCCTACCACTCCACGTTTTTCTTTCCATGGAAGCTTCTGGGTAGTTCGACCTTGCATGGTGTGGTCCTCACAAAAAAAAAACAAATAAACCTAAGGATTCAAAGCACACCCCTTGGTCAAATGCATGCAGACACACATGGGTCTTTGCATGGTGTGGTTCCCCCGAAAAAGAAACATAATCATGACATCACTATGGGGGAATTCAAAGCACACCCCTTAGACTGCCTCTCATGGGCCATAAGCACTAGTTATGGGACTTCCTTCGTCCCCTCTAACTTCGTCCCATTTCACTTCCTTCCTCTCACGCTTGTTGGAGTGGTGGTTCTCTGTGGGTGCATTCCTGCTTCCTTGGGGGATGGCTAGGGCTTCGTCTGTTGCTGCGATGTCACTAAATGTGGATAGTTTTGGGTTTGAACTCAGGAAAGGTTCTACCATGTCACTTAACCACAACTACACAAGGGGTTTCAAGTGACCAATGATCGGAATTTCAATTCCCTCATCTTTTTCTACACCATTTCTCTCTGTAACTCACCTCACTGCCCATTTTATGTTTTGCAAGTTCATTGTGGTCTCCATGGCCTTCTCATGCCTTGGTAGGATCTCTTGGGTAGGAGTCTTAATTAGTGACCACCATTTCTTGGCTCTGAGGCCCACGGACCCCAGTGTTGAGGCTCTGCAGGGGCTACTAAGGCTATTGCCTGCTATGGGGAGGACCCACCTACATATTCTTGGTCTCGCTTGTTAACTCTCCCATCCTTTGGATTTCATGGTCCCATCGCTCAATTTCTTCTCCGCGGAGTTCTTTTGCGTCATGTTCTCCTATTTTGACTCTTTTTCGAGCCCTAATTACCTTCCTCGTGTCCTCAGCCATGACAAGGCCTCTCACGCGCTTCAACTGCCCCAATTTGGCATTTCAAATTCATCATTTTGGGCTTTTTCTAGGTTGGTCAACGGGTGTAGACACCTGCATATACCCCTATATATAGGGCCGTTGAGCTTTACATTTTCATCATTTGAAATCCAAATTGGGAGGAGATTTTACCATTTTTTTTGCCCAACTCTTCCCTAAGCACCTAAGTTCTATCGTGCGTCCTCATCAACTGATCCTTGCCCTTTTAAGCAACCGGAGGTATGCTCTCCATCATGGGGGGGGGGGGGGGGGGGGGGCGGCATGATGCCTATGTGTAATTAATTAATTAAGGAAATAACCATTTAAACTTCAACTCATCCTTTGTTGTTTTTGGCTCTAACCCATGAATTAATACTTCGGGAGACTTAAAGGAATTCCCGTGCCAACAACATAACTTAGTCGAACTGAGAAGGTGTATAAGGACCATCTTGAGCTACTTATGCACAGTCTAATGGGTGGTTATGTTTGATTGCAGATGACACCCAAACCAAGGCACCCAAGGGGCGAAGGACCATCACAACCAAGGGACAAGCACCCATGCATGGGAAGGGGACGGGGCATGCAATAGCCAGAGCATGCAGAGGGCTCTCATGCAATTGGCCCCCTCCACAAAGGACCTGATGTGGAGTTTGTCCATCAGATTCCCAAAGAGAAGATTCCCAGCAAGCAATCGCAAGGGAATAAGACTCTAGGGATAGCACCAAGGCTTGAAGTCACTCTGACCCAGGCCTGTCTTGACGCTATCAAGCTGCGTGAGGTACAACGGATGGTCCTCCAAGAGCTAAACTTTGGACCATTCCTTGAGAATGTGCTAGAAGAAGTGAGGCTCCAACTACGAAACTCTCCGATGTGGCCAATTATCAAAACCAGTGGTGAATGGTACTTAGGAGAGATCTATCTCTTCTGGATGAATCAGCAATCGAGGTCTAGAGTAAGAATCAAAGACATTTATGTCTCTTACTCTTCTGAGGCAATAGCGCAAGCTCTGGGGTTGCCCAAGACCAGAGCAGACATGGTGAAAATTTCAAAACAAGACAACCTAGAGGTAAAGGTAGAATGGACCAAACGGTGTTATGGGGTAGAGCATGAGGAATTTGACTCTTTGACCACTGCAGAGAGGGTGTACTCAAAAATCGCGTCTTACTACTTGAACCCAATGGTAAGACCCAAAAAAATCATAGCATTTTCTGCCCGTGCATGTGCCTCCTTGAGTGGGAAATTCCCAATGAGTCTTCCACAGCTATTATTCTTGGAGATTGAAAAGAGGTTCGTTGAAAGTGAACGTGGAAGACGAGCTCTCCCCTTTCCCTACCTAATCCGGAAGTTGTGCAAATGGGCAGGGATATCATGATACTCCAATGATATAATCCAACATGCCTCGATTGCCTCTTGGTAAGAAATGATGAAAGATAAAAATCCTACCACCACACAAACAGATAAGGAGCAACAACCACCTCCACCACTTGAGCAAGCAACAAGGTCGGGTTTGCAAACCATTGCAGAATGTATTTGCATAATCTGGCAAACGCTCTTGGGCCAGTAAGAGCAATCAGGAAGAACTGGTGGAGGGGAAGACCCTTCATTCTATCACCCTATAATGAGCCACCTAGAGCAAGTGGCTCAATCAATCAGCTTGCTGGAAAGAGTAGGGCCGATGTTCTCCGCTGCCCGAGCACAAGTGCCAACCAAAACAGATCCAGACATCTGAGAGGTAACAGTATCAACCCAACAGCTATTTCCTAAAATTTTAGGGAATGCTGCTACCTTCTCAGTATACTTGGAAGATGGTGAAGGGGCGAGAGTCCTAGTGATGCAGCATTAGGGACAGGAGGTTGTGTCCGAAGTGGTTGCTAACACGATTGCTATAGTTCTCAATGCACCAATGGCACCTGTACCAGATGTGCATGGGCTTCAAGATGTACAGATGTCCGCTGGAACTTCATGTAGCAAGATGGATGTAGCCCAACACAAAGAACTATGGGACCGACTGGTGGGAACTGAGCAACCGCTTCCAGATGTCTTTGACCTTCTGGATAACATCACTACAACCTAGTCAGAGCTGCTATCGGCAAGAGGCAAGAGCCTTGTTTTGGAAGGGCAACTTGAAGTTACTCAAGCCACTTGTCAACGCTTGATGATGGAAGTTGCCCAGTTAAGAGCCCAACTTGCCAATCTAGCTCTCCTAGACCGTGAAATCACCAAAGATGAAGCTTTTCAACAACTTCAACTCAAACTTTAGATAGTGAAGGATGAGCGAGAGTCAGTGACCTTTGATAAGGCCTTGGCAGATGCTTAGTCATATCATTTAGAAAAGGACTTAGCAGAGGTTCGCCACGAGAATGTTGGATTGACTACAGAGGTTCATCGCCTTCGTAATGTTGGTGCAGAAAATGAACACATGAAAAATTTTATCCACCAATAGTAGGAAGAGCTAGCCAGGGTGAATGTTGATGTAAGAAGGTTGGCAACTGAGAACCGAAATCTGTTCATGAACGAGGTTTGGGCCTTGTGACAAAAATCTGCTATTGAAATTACCGCTTGGAAAAATGAAGTCCTAAAATTTAAAAGAATCAAGAATCATTACAGGGACCCATGGGGTTACAAAAGGAAGTCAACAAAAAGCAGATTCAAGTTGCAAAAGCTAAAATGAACCAAGCGCTCCAGCAGCTCCGAGAGGGAGGCGATGTATGGCAACCTATCTTCGATGGGTTGAATGCCTATAATCAAGTTGAAATCCACCTCAAAGAGCTGTAGATTGAAGAGATGATAGAATATATGGAGCTTTCCAACCTTCGTTATGCAAACCTGGCCATGCTCACAGCTGGGAGACCGTAGTCCGAATTGGAGAAACAAGTGGCCACCTCGTATTCCTTATACGAGGGCGAGTTCTAGGTGCACAAAGCAACGAAGAAGAAATTGCAAATAGCTAATGCAGAACTCGAGGTTCTCCGCACAAGCTTTAAAGGACAACGTGCAGTCACGGAGAACTTGGCCCGGTGAATGAATGACTACCAGCAACTGCAAGCATCAATTCGAGCATTCGACATTGAACGAAAGTAGTTCGCTGCTTGGTTTGTCAACCTGAAAGAACTCCTTCTTGCGTTGCCATGCCCTTGGAAAGTTCCATCTCCAGCACACATTGGTGAAGCCACCTAGACAATGAATGATCATAGAAGTAAAGAGGAAAAAATGAGGGCTCTCTTGGAGGCTTTCTAGTTGCCTCCAAAAGTTGCAGCTACTGCGAGGCAGCCATCATTCGTGCCAACACCGTCACATGGGCCAGAGGCTGGTGAAGGTCCGTCGAAACCACCGCCCCCAGGGATGGTGTGATCTTCTCCAACCATTTTTGCATCCTACTTCATAGCAGAGATTCCAGGATCGGCAGGGTGTTCAATTTTGTCTCTGAACACCACCATTTTTGTAACTTGTCCTTCTCTGTAACTCGGGCACTTGGTAAAACTGATGTTGTGTCATGTGTGTATGTGTGTCATGTGTGTTGTAAATAAAAGTCCATAACTTCCAAATTGTAAGAGGAACTCGAGGATGAGTTTTTACTCAGTCGTGGGGGTATGATGAAGTGTTAGTTGGTCGCCGCGTCTACTAGGCCAAGTATACGGGACCCTGTATAAGTGGCCGTGTCGACGCGGCCCCGTATACATAGCCCCGTCGACGCATCCTTCCATGTGACGACGTGGCCCTGTTTACACAGTGTCTTTTTCGGCCTATAAATAAGAGGGCCTTCTACCTCATTGAGTCACCTTTTTGTCAATTGTAGCGAAGCTCTTGCAGTTTGTTCCTGCAGGAGATAGAATATTTTCCAAGTGACTAGCTCTTTATTCTAGCGTTGATGTATCTGAGCCCATTTGCGTGACGGCAATAAAGACGAACTCTTCAAGCATTCCTTGCAGCATTTGGACTTAGCCATTTTATGCATTCAATAGTTTAATATGTTTATGCTTTGATAATTACTTAAGTTTCCATTATTGTTATCTTAATCGCTATCGTTCATTCGTAGTTCGTAAAGCCCATAAGTACGACCATCTCGACGTAAATCCAACACTTGGTAAACCCAGTGACGCTTAACGTCTGGTAATCTAGAAGTGTTTAGGAGATGCTCAGAACGTGCTCGGAAGATGGGATCAGATACTTATGCTAGGAATAGTTAGAATGCAAGCTATGATAATTATAGATTAGACAATAGTTTATTCCTTACTTTTCATACCTTAATTAGCCGCCAAAAGATAAGTAAAAAGCTATAAAAATCAGTTGCCTCAATCTTACTTAACCATTTCCATTAGAACATCACAAGTACAATTGGAAGGACAACGATCATTCTAACCCAAGGTTTTACTGGTTAGGGTCTAGTGTATGTTAAGTGCTTACAGTCTACGAAATTCGACCGAGTCGCGTGTGAACGCTCGTGATTCGTATGGTTGGGCGTAGGGGTACCTAGCCGCTCATCAGTTGGTATGGTAACTACATGAATTATGTGTTAGCATCATTTTGTGAGCCATAGTAATGGTAATATAGCCTGTGATTAATCTATGATTGTGTGGTTTATGTGATGCTTGATGGTATGATGTGAGTATGACTACATGGGCATGATAGTGAAGATGCATGCAATATGGTGTAATGGAGATATAATTGATTATACCTCATTCCTCTTCTTCAATGTAATACTTGTTGACCATCTAGTAGGGAGTGTAAAGGCTTCACACTGAGTTTTATATTAACTTTATTTTGTTATAGGTGGATGTTGCAAGGGTGTAGGAGAGCATTAAAAGAACTGAAGAGAGAGATATCTATAGGGATTGGTTGATGTTTATCTCTAGGCACAATTTTCTATGAATTGTTTATAGTTGTATGACTCTCATTGTACTCTTATGTATATGATTATGTTTATGTTTTATATCTTGTAAGAGCAATACAAATTTTTGGTTTATGTAGAGAAATGCAATTTTATAAATTGAAATGTAAACTGTCCTTGGTTTGACATGGATTTTTGTATAGTTTAATCTTTTATAATATTTATATGTATTGCGTAGTTTATTCTTAATGTATTTTTATGCATCATTAGTTCTCAATTTGTCATGCTTTGATTGTGTTATTACTAGCAATCCTAGGCATCACTTCATCCTAGCCAAGAGTGGTAGGGTGGGATGTTACAGGGTTTATATTTGGCTGAAAATTGCTACAAGGATTCATTCGGTTTGTTGTCGATTTCCAAAATATTACCTAGAATTAGGATGCCCACAGGCCCTAGAGGAAGCCTCTTCATTCTCAGTTTTCTACTTAGTAGGATGTAAAGTTGCAGAATAATGCACAATATCAACAATGTACACAACAACAACAAAGGCTCCATCATTAACCCTTCTCTTTTTGTGATTCTTTAAGATGCAAACCCAAGGCACGAGAGGCTTAAAACCTTGATCTAAGACAATGGTTTACCCCATGTAGTTAGCAATAAATTATGAAGCATTTCCATTTCCATTATCAAATGAATGCTTGTTTTAAGACATTTAAAGTTAAGTATACTTATACAGTACTGCAATAGCCTTGTGGTAAGACCCTTTTCCTTCGTGGATCACATATACACTATTGTGTGAGTAAGGGTTGTGCTACAAACCCCAAATTGCCTAGCCTTTAAAAAAAAAGTAGGTAAAAATTGTGCTACAAACCCTAAATTGCCTTGTCATTAAAAAAAATGGTAAAAATTGTGCAACAAACCCACGAGGTTCATCTCCCATCCTATTAAAAGATAAGCACCTGCTAAATATAGGCACACTTGTCAGCACTATCAACAAAGTTTTCAAAGACACGAGGTCCATCTCGCCACTCCCCTTTCCAAGATTTTGACTGGCTGAGAAAAAAGTTTAGCATTAAGGGTTCTTCTAAACCACGGCACCAGAGAAGAGACCTTAGTCTTTAATACATGCTTTGAAATAATGATAGTATTTGTGGTCGCCACTCGCCAGTGATACACGAGGGTAAGGAAGATGTAATGGGCGACGACCTAGCGTACTGACAGCGAAAGCGCGGGTGGAAATCGATGAGGTTGTCTCACTGCTGTATTAATTTTCGTTAAGGAGAGACTTCATTACTTCGATCCAAGCAACACTTGCCACAGAGAATTTGCGGTATTGAAAGCTTCCTTATACACAAATATGCAAGAACATTGGTCAATTGCTAAATCACTGCAATTTGCGATGGATAGTGTCCTGGTCTTTCCGGTTCCAGTCAAGGTTTTTGAGCTATCTACAATATTTCTCAGGCTGGAATTTCAAATTTGTCACCTGTCAAGTAGAAGAAAGAGACTTTTGCATGGAAAGATTTTCATTGCTAACCGACTTGCTACCAAATAACTGCAAATTCATACCTTAGGGACCCAACATTTTGAAATTTGAATACAGAAGAACCCAGAAAGCCGGCGAGTGAAAGGAAATGAAGCGCAGGTTAGTAGACAATGTTACTAGAAGTAAAATGTTGATTTAAATTCATGTTAGATTTATAGTTGAAAATGGTGAAATCAATAAAAGCAAAAATCATAAAATATTTAATACACTTTCCCTGCTAAATAGTGGTTACAAGTAGTTTGGACTTTGAAGTGTTCTTGAGTTGCTGATATGTTCCTGGCTATCCTTGACTATCCTAAAATCAAACAAAATATTATCCTACCAACCCAGGTTCGACACAGAAAGGTAAACTTTTGCTGCTGTGAGTCTCAAAGTTCTTATCTTTTACTGAATTAGAGGGTTTATAGTTTATTGCTAATTCCATGGGGAAATCCACCGTCTTAGATCGAGGTTTTAAGCTTTTCTGTGCCTTGGGTCTGCATCTCAAAGAATCAGAAGAAGAAGAAGGGTTAACCATGGAGCCTCTGATGTTGCTGTATGCATTGTTGACATGGTGCATTATTGTGCAAGTTCACGTCTTTCCAAGTAATCTATCTATTATGCATTTACAGATAAGAAACTAGTGATACCAAATCTGGTCTAAGTGGTACACAATCTAGATGTATTAGTAGCCCAAGTTCCTTCATTAAAAGGAATCCACCATGGGCTAAATTGCTTAAGCATATTTTCTAAAATTGTGATATGATTATAATCCCAAGAGTTACTAAGCCTGCACCATGTCTCCCAAATTTGTTGAAGAATTGGAAAACCAAGAATAGAAATGTATCGAGGAAAAAGAGGACAATAAAGAAAGTTATTAGAAGACTAATTGTTATCATTCTTGGGTTTTCCTTGCATAAGTTTGTTTCATAAAAGGAGCATCTAAACATCATCTCCATTAATGCACTTGCAGTTCATTTTTTTTAAAAAAGAAATGCCTTAGTTATAACAATTAATGAGGCAAAGTTCTTAATCCTTTTTGCTACTAGTACCAATATATCAATCAACCATAGAAAAAGTTTTTCTATGTTGCTTAGCAGTTCAAAGAAGTCAATAAATAATACAATCAATTCTCTCATAAGAAGTTTTAGAAGGTGCCCAACAACTGGAGTAATAAACATAAGTTGATTAAAACATTTTCTTAATAACTAAAATTTTGTCAGCAAGGGTGAGCTTTTTTTCTTTCCATTTATCAAGCTTTTTTTCAATTTTATCAACCACATTATTTCACAAAATAGTAATATTAAGCTCAAAAGAAAAAGGTATTCCTAAAATTTTAAAGAAAATCTTTTTCCAAGATTTTCTAAGGCTTGAGAGTAGCACACTCATCAATATTGCTACTAAAATAAATAATAGAATTTTTTTAATTAATCCAAGAGCCAGATAACATGCAGTAATTCTCCACTTTAGCTAAAAGAGTATTGATATATTGCAAAAAATTATTGATCATAAAAAAAAATCATCTATAAAATGCATGTTAAGCGATTGCATACCTTGATCATTAATTGAAATTCCCTTAATGATATTTCTTTATAGATCATAATGTAGATTATATGAAAGAAAATCTACAACAATAATAAGGAGAAACTTAATTCAAAATTAGTGGCAACTGGAGCATTAACATTAATGAGCAAGGTATAGATAAGTGGAAGAAAATAATCATCAAATCCTAATTTATAAAGACAAAAAATAATGAAATTCTATTCAATCTTGTCATGAGCTTTGGCATAATCCAAGTTAATAAAAGAAATTTCTTGGTTAGAAATCTAAAATATATGGTTTAAATAATTATCAATATTTAAGGTCACCAAGGATATTACCATGCAAATGAAATAGTAATGATGAAGTGAATAGATTTTAATACATGCTTTGAATAATGAGCATATCATTAACCATGCTAATGAATGCAGTAATGACGATGGAATGGGCAAATTTTAATAATACTTTAAGTAATGATCAATTTATATGGAATCAGCAGATTTTAACACATGCTTTCAATAATGATCGGTATATGTGGTCGGGATTGATACACCGTTGCCAATAAAGTAATGATGATGGAATGGGCAACGACTGAGCTCATCCGTAGTCCTCTATTGACAGTGAAAGCGGGGGTGGACATGGATGAGTTTGAGTGTCACATCTGCAGGAGATTTCGTATTTTCCGGCTGTCGTAATGGAGACACTTCTATTACTTTAATCCTATGTTCCAGATAAATTTTGACGAACTGTTCATGTCGTCGGATTCGGGAGCACGTACAGAAGCGCATTAAAATTCGCAATGCCTACGTATTTCATACTTTTCAACGAAACTTTGTCTGGATTTGTACATGTAGGTGGCCTTGCCTTGCCTTGCCTCGTATTGTTCTTGTCTTTTTAGTTCTTAGAATGTCTGCATTTTGCATTAAAATCTTACGTATCTTCTCCTGTTCTGAATCATACGAAAAATTTCATTTCATTGTTAAATGGCAAGCAAGCAATCAAGATTCATGGCATCGGCATGAGACGGACCGCAGAAAACAAGGGAGTACGAATGAATAAACAAACACACGGAAATCACGACAGGGCTACTATGGGAACCGAAGGTCGAAGGGGCAAGTATGGGTCATAGGGAAATCAAGCAAGTATGGGTCATAGGGAAATCAAGTTTTGGAAGGGGCGTGCGAGGAAAAATTTGCATTTGCATGGATTCGCCTGCCTTTGGGAGCGTCAAAGGTTCCGCCATGATTCACATTCACGCGTGTTTATTGTTCATTGCTGGTTTTTGCTCTTTTTCTCCTATCTCGGCTGCAAAAAGAAAAAACAAAACAGGGTCTTTGTCATGGGTCAGGAGTCGACGAAGAAAAAACAAAACAGGGTCTTTGTCATGGGTCAGGAGTCATGAACATAACGACGGATGGATGCTTGTTCAATATTTTTAAAAATCTAACGACTTCCACCAGCACATGGCCATCTTATAATGCTGTCATCTTTAACGTGGCTGTATAGTAGTGCCTAGGGTGGTACCCACAAGTAGTGGTTGAACAAAAGTATTAGCAGACCTGATTTGTTATAACTTCGGTTGAGGCTTGATTCTTAATTTCATTTTTGTAAATATTGGATTGAGTAACAAAAGGGTTTCATTTTATTGCTGTCATTTTGGTTGTTTCAAAAATTACATGTTTGGCCAGATTATGGAAAATCTTGCATGAAAGATACCTTGCATGAAAGATTCGCATTGACTCCGTTCCACACTAATATGCTACCGACTTGCAAGTAACTTTAGTGGTCTCACCTAATATTTTGAAATTTGAATACAGCAGAACTGATAAGGTTGTCAGGGCCCAGATATGAAGACACGTGATCGCAACTACGAGGGATAGAAATTGACCGGCGGTACCATAAATATATTTTACAGACGCAACCAACTATTGCATTTCACACTATAATAGGTTATTTTAGAATTTTTTTTAAAAAATACATTATATTAAAAAAGCATTTTCTATTTTGAATTTATCTTAGGGACAAAATGTCCTTATTGACCGTTTCAAACTCTATCCCTAAGGGTGAGTAGGAAATAAAGCAAGTTAATAGAAGCAAAATATTTATTAAAATTTAGGTTGAATTCCCACTTGAAAATGGTGAATGAATAAAAGCAAAAATCATAAAATATTTAATACGCTTCCTATGTGCTAAATAGTGGTTCATTGCTTTAATACGTAGACAAATAGTTTGCAGTTTGAAGTGTTCTTGAGTTGCTGGTATGTTCTTGACTATCCTTACCTATCCTAAATTTGAACAAAATATTTTGCTTGGTATATGTTAAGGCGCATATGGTTTTCAAAATCATATAATAATTCAAGGTACTTCCTGCAGTAGTTATGTATATGTCATTATACATCGATAATTCGCTGGGATTAAAAATTAAACCTCTAACTTATAAATGGTAAACACACTAGTTACGTCTCCTTGCAAAAATAAAATAAGTTAAAATAAGTAATCCGTATATGAAGCGTAGCAACCTTTACGTGAATTTCTATTATCATGATGCTGAAAAAGTCACAACATTCTGCAACAAATAGAAAACTCTTTGTTGAAAAATATTACACTAGTTTCTAGAATTAATAACGTAAATGATTTACAACATCATTAGGAAATGATAATGCAGGTCAGCCTTAGCATGCCAAGATTTAGTACACCGATGTGAGAGGTAAGCGACGGTCCAGTAAAACTTTCCTTCCAGCAGAAGTTCTACATGGAAACGTGTAAAATTTTCCTTCCAGCAGAACTTCTACATGGAAACGTAAACTGCTGCTGCTGATATTCGCACAGTTCTTATCTGCTATTGAAATGGAGGCTTTTATTGCTAATTGCGTGGCGAAATCCACCGTCTGAGCCCGAGGTTTTAAGAATTTAAGCTGTTCTGTGTCTTGGGTATGCTTCTCAAAGAATCAGAAGAACGGTTAACAATGGAGTCGATGGAGTCTCTGTTGCTGTATACATTTTTGGCATTGTGCATTGTGCAACTTCACTTCTTTCTAAGTAGAAGATTCAGGAGGAGGAGGCTTCCTCCAGGGCCAGTGGGCATCCCAATTCTAGGCAATATTCTGCAAATCGGCAGAAAACCAAATGAATCCCTGCAGCTATGCATCAAAAGAATCCAATTCGTGGAAGCAAGGAATCGAGGATTCATGATTCTGAATGTGTTGGGTACGTGTGCCTCAAAAAAAAGTGGGTACGGGTTCGTAGCCGGACGTGATAGAAAAAATTTAAATATATTAACTTTTTTTAAAAATTAAATCTCATATATCATATAAAAAACGTTGTAGAATATAAAACAAGTACAATGTAAATTCAAAATATTGTTAATGCTTAAAAATTGCATAAAAGATTGCAATGAAACATTAAGTATTGAGTCTCATGTGTATTATAAAATATTTTAGCATTATCATGTATATANTAATTTTAGCCTATATTTTCTCCTTGCTCTACTCTAAAGAGTAAATTTGTAAAACTGCTTCATTTTGTTCTATGTCATTAATATCATTTGCATGGTAATCATCTTCATCAAGGATTGAATCATCAATATTAAGATTCATTGCTCAGGAACATTAACTAAGGAACATTAACTAAGTCTGTAGAATAACTTTTTCTATCATAAACAAATGTACTTCCAACTTATTGTAGGAGAATAAACAATAGGTTGCACCATGCATTAAATCAAAAAGGAAAAAAAGAAAATAACTTCACAAGATAAACAATAGGTTGCAGCATGCATTAAATCAGAAAAAAAAGAAAATAACTTCAAAGGATAAACAACAGGTTGCAGCATGCATTAAATCAGAAAAGGATGAAAATGACTTCAAAGGCTTGAAGTGGCGGCCCGAGCTTGGGTTGTTTATGGCATAAAGGATATAGTTGGCTTGTGAGACTGAAGAAATTGAAACTAACCAAACCCTACTTCACTTAATCAATCTCTTAATCTTAATCCTACCACCCTTACTACAACTAAACCACCAACAAAGGGAGAGCTTACATTACTATAAAATGCCAGGCTATTTATTTATAATTTGGATGAGTGGTTTAGGTAGGGCGTAAGGATCACCCCTGATAATCAAGTCTAGCCACATAAAATATTGCTACATTTTCATAGAAAAGCAATAAAATCTTTGTGAGAGCAAAGAGCTAAAAATTATAATTAACGTTCAAGAAGTTGCATTGTAAGTAAGGGTTGTAATAATAAAAGGTGTTTAATACTATTAATTTAACTTCATGACACTATATATAAGCACTGTGGACCTGCTTTTGCCAATCACACTGAAATTGAATCTTGACTCCTAAAACCTTTTGATAGCATTGCGTTTTAACTTCATAACGAGATGAATATGCAATGTGTGGACGTTCGTCCAAAATAGAATCAAAAATATTTTTTTTTGGGTGTCACGGTTGCCAGTACTTGCCAAAGAAGAACTAATTGATGAGAGACATCTCGAGATTGAGATGAAAGAGCATAAAAACTTCTTTATCGGCTCCTTAATGTAAGGCTGCAAATGCTGTATATTCGATGATCATTGGTTTTAACTTCTAACCATATTAGTGTGCCTGATAGTTGGCAGACAAGTATGAGACTCAAAAAATATAGCTTTAAATAATGTAAAAATATTTTTATTTACATCCAGAATGAGGAGAATAATGGTATGCACTCACGGCACAACCATGTGAAGGCTTTGTGCAAAAATTATGCAGTTGTGTCGAGAAATCATAGTTACCAAACAAAAAAGTTTGAAGTGGCGCAATCAGTGTCATGCATTTATTTTGCAGTAAATGGAAGTAGAAATTGAAGAATTTGCTAGGTAACTAGACGAAGAATTTGCTATGCAACTAGACAAACATATCTGAACTATTTTTTTTCTGGCATTTTTACAAATTTACCCTTGTGCACGACTTGCAATTTTGTGTAGTTTTTACGTAAATATTTCACAACATCACATTGCACATCAAAACATTAGCATAACACATCAAAGTCATGTGCATACACCAAAGGAAACTAAGGCCAATGGTTCAAGCAAAACAATAAAAATCTCATTATACTTGAAAGTTGAAACAATTTGAAATTTTTAGCATAATGTAGACATTAAATGCATCTTAAAGAAAAGATTGTATGATCTTCCTGACCCACACTAAATGTTGAGACACGCTTGATATGGAAAGAAGAAAATGGCAGCGTTCATGGCATTTGAAATTTATGCCGTCCACGTAAATACGATTCTTAAAGACAGACATGGCTGCAAATAGAATAAAAGTAGAAAACTAATACCAAGCATATAAGCCAATAAAGTTTATCAGATTTTAACATCAGGAATCCCTTCCCCACCACCATTTTCACAGAGCTCTATCTGCTTCTGCTGTTAGTAATGCTCTCGGCAAGTTCACGACACGTTTTGGGCTTATGGGCTCGCTTTATAGAGTTGAATAGCAGGAAATTCAGAGGCGGGTCTTTGGACTTTTTAAATTTGTTGTTGTGGGTTGAGTTCATGCCTCTTGCATGTTTCACTCCAGAAAGATTTGGGAAGGATATGGTGTTGAAATTTTGTTTGAACTTTGAACAAGTGTATGCTTCGACTATTCTTGCTTCCAAATAGCATTTTCAGAGCCTATGGACTCTTTGAATGTGAGACAGCCAGGGCATTAAGGGCATGAGCCTGCTTTGGGGAGGACAGCCATTATATGAAACCAGAGATGCAACATGAGATGGCCATGGCCCATGAATAAACATACGAAACCAATCCACTAAATAAAAATATTTTCTCTAAAATCATCTGAATAAACTAAAACGAAAAGTAAAGATCATCAAGGAGGTAAATCTAAGCAAAATAGGCAACTCAATTAATATGAAAATCCACTAAAATCCACTGCGAGGAGATACTCCGTCCAGATTCGCCTGGAAGGATCCATTTTTCCAGGAAAGACGATGATGAATGATAGATGTAATTCCAAATCTAATAAGGCAAGTCTCCTACCTAGTCACCCAAATCAGATTGGGCAGATGAGACCCCTTCATTAGGAGAAATGCTCATTGCCTTCTTTGTCACTGCCTGCAGATAAAAAAGTGAAGATGAAGCAAAGAATTTTAGAATTGAAAGTGAAATAAAGCATTTGGAGAGTCTGTGGAAGCATCCAAATCCCTATCAATGGCGGAATAGGAGGAGCGTCTGTAAATAAAAGGCAGAATAAGAGGAGTGTCTGTGAATAAAAGGTATTGGACGCAGATACAATTAAGATTAGATGCGATTTGCAATAAAAATAGGTAAGATTTTAATCGACAATGAATGTTTTCGTTGAGAGTTGAAAATCGGACAAAAAATTATAATTTACATACCCAATGCGGATTTCAATGCGGATTTTACACGCTTCTGTACGCGTGCCCGAACGATTAGTGAGATTTTCTTGGGAATCGCGAATTTTCTTGGGAATCGCGAATCTCCGGCGCCCTGCAGCAACTTTCAGCCAAATATGGGCCGCTAATGACGTTGACTCTGGGCTGCGAGACACAGAAATGGCGAGGGAAGTTTACAGAACGCATGACAAAGAACTGTCGGGCAGGGACCCTGCAGAAACAAACAAATTGCTGGGTCACAATAAGCGGAGCTTGATCTGGGGACAGCCCAACGATCATTGGCGCATGCTCAGGCGCATCTCCAACGCGCACCTCTTCAGTGCAGCCAAGCTCCAATCTCTTCAGCACATCAGAGCGTCCCAGCTCCGCCTCACAATTCGTGAAATTTACAACAATGCTACTACTACGGCGTTCGAGAGCTTGAATTTCAGAGATATTGTGCTGAGATTGTCCCTGAATCTTCTGGGGAAGATGGCCTTTAGCCGAGACATGTTCAGCATGGATTCCCCAGATTTCAGGGATTTTCAAAAAGATCTGCATAAGCTGCCTGTCAACGGCGTTAAGCCCAACATTGCCGATTTCTTCGCCTTTCTTGCATGGATAGACCCTCAGGGAGTAGGCCGCAGAACCTTGCATTACAAAAGAAAGGTGTACCTGACCTTCGATAAGTTGATCCACAATCGTATTGCAGATCGTCAGGCAGGAAAACAAGCAGAGTGCGAGAACGATAAGGACTTGCTGGATACCCTGTTGGACCTCTGCGGCCAAAATTTCACCCCATCAGATATTAGAGTCTATTTAACGGTAAGAGGTACTCCATTTTCAGTTTTTAAGGCATTAAGACCTGCGTTGAAATCGCTGAAAGCGTGTTACTCTGTTACATGAAATCTGGAAACTTCCATCAGTTTAGACATGGGTCTAAAGTTTCAAGGATAGATTGCACAGCTGTAAGAAAAAATCCGAACAGAGATAGAAAACAACAGAAGTTAGTGACCCTAGCTTCAAACGAGACGGATGAACGTGGATATCCGTCATATTTTCTACCGGAGTTTCTATTTGTTTTTTTTTTTTTTTTTCTGAAATATTCTCTTTTAGGGTTCTCACCGCAAAGTTTCAATGATCTAAGAAAATTTATGGCAGGATATCTTTCTGGGTGGAACGGACACATCGATGATAACTATGGAATGGGCCATGGCAGAACTTATCCGCAGTCCGGCGATAATGAAGAGAGTGCAAAGGGAGATTGAGGAGGTTATTGGTTGGGAACGACTGTTGGAAGAAAGCGACGTAGAGAAACTGCCGTATCTGCAGGCAGTGATTAAAGAGACGCTGCGGCTGCACCCAGCTGCTCCCTTGCTCATTCCTCACAAAGCAGAGAAAAGCTGTGAAATCCAAGGCTTCCTCATACCTAAAGATGCAAGGATTGTGACTAATTACTGGGCAATTGCAAGGGATCCGGGGCTGTGGGAGAAGCCACTGGAGTTCAAGCCAGAGAGATTTATGCACAGTAACAGTAACAGTAAGAGCATCGGCATTAGTCAAGCGGAGTTCAAAGGGCAGAACTTCGAGTTTATTCCATTCGGAAGCGGAAGAAGAATCTGCATGGGGCTTCCCTTGGCCAACATTATGTTGCATCTGCTGCTTGGAGGCATGATCCAGGCATTCAACTGGTCTTCACCGCCTGGAATGTCTCCTCACGACATCGACATGGCAGATGAGTTTGGTGTTACCATGCACAAAATAGTTCCTCTTGAAGCAACCCCTTCTCCTCGTTTATCACCTCACGTTTTCTTTTGACCCGGTTTTACACTTTTACGGTTGCATCCTCGATGAATTCTTGTTGAGATTTCACGAATGTTGCCGTAACATAAATTGATGTAGGTATGTTATTTTTTTGGGATAAGGTTAAAATTGATGTAGCTATGTCAAGCACATATTTGAAGTGGTTGTACTTATGTGCTTAATTAATTACTATTTAACTTAGCTAACTTATCTTAGCTTAATTTAGCTTAACTATTTGGAAGCATTAAATGAAATTGCATAAAACATTAAATGCATGAATAAAATGATTAATCTAGGCAAGGCTTTGAAACACCACAAAATTTCAGCTTAAACACTTTGAAACAAGAATGACTCAAGCCCTTTTCGGCATTCAGGAGGCAAAACTTGACTAAGGCATGGAACTCACACCTAGCTTGTTCAAGCCAGCTTGCTCATACTGTCAAGCTAGCTTGTCCTCAACGTGACCAACCTTGACAGCTTCCAAATCAGGTCAAAAGGGTCCTAATTTGAATAGGCAAGGCCCCCTCAGGGCCCATTGATGGCCGCCCCAAGTTTTAGTATCCAAAATCCAAGATCGCAAGTCAAAATCACACAAATCTTGCTACTCATGCTAAGGTCATGCCCAGGTCACGCTGGCAGTGTGAGTCCAGCGTGAGTAACTCAAAACAGTGTTAAAATGGCCTGATTTCGAGGGTACAAGGCCCCCTCAAGGTCCACTAATGATTACTCCAGGTCCCAGCCCTCAGAATTCTGGTTTCAGGTTCGAAAATACATCGTTTTCAGTGCTCACGCTGAGGTCACGCTGGAGTCATGCCCAGCTCACACTGACAGCGTGAGCCCAGCGTGAGCTGCTAAATGACCCAGATCAAGGCATAAACAGGCTCAGATTCAGCTTGCAGGTTGTCCCCAAGGCCAGGCAGTAGTTACACTTGAAAGACTGGTCTCAAAAAATCAAGATTTGGTGTGAAATGTATCATCTCTGCTTGCTCACACCCAGGTCACGCTAGGGTCACGCTGACAACGTGAGCCTAGCATGAGCTGCCAAGAGTGGCCCAAATCCAAGCACAAACAGGCTCAAATTAAACATACAGGATGTCCTCTAGGTCAGGTAGTAGTTACACTTCAAAAACAAGTCTTAAAGGTGGAATTTTGACACAAAACGCATCATTTTTGGTCATGCATGCTGAGGTCACCTTGAGGTCACGTTGGCAGCGTGAGCCCAATGTGAGCACTGGTCACGACCAAGCAAAAGAACTTTAGACACACGCTGAGGGCATGCCAGGACAAAATCAACACACGCTGGCGACCTTGGTGAAGCAAAACATTTCCAGCAGCAGCCAGGTCACAAATTCATAAATTCCAAGTGAATCGGAGGCAAATGCTCTTGTTGTACATTATCAGCCATTGTAAATTTTTCACATTTTTTGAGTTGGTTAAGCTCTTACGCTACAAATTGTACATGGGTGTAAGCTAGCTTGTGCAAGCTAAAACAGATTGTAAGATATAGTGTATCTGGTCTAGAACGTAGTCTACCTATGTACACTTGTCACACGATCCGTTTTTCACTCATCTCACTGCCATTGACCTCATTCACAAATCCTACTCTCAAGCCTAGAAAAATGTATAAATACCCTGTTCATTGACATAAACAGGGTTGGAAATTTTGCAAAAAAGATGACCTAAACAGCATTGACTGGCAACCTTGGACGCTTGAGCGCACGCGATTCCTAGCACTTGAGCATCTGCAAATGCTTCATCCTTCATCTCAGGGCTTGACGCTTGACCTGCCATCTACACACGTAGCTGCGTTTTGACCGGTGCACTTTATTCTCTAAATCAATACAATACAATCTTTTGCCTTCCATTATGCTGTATACATTATTCTGGTTCATTGCACTATTTACATTATTCTGGTTCCTTGTTTTACATTTGCGTCATTCTGGTCCCTTCTTACGCTACATCTATGCTTTGTTTACATATTCGTGTTACGTTTGTTACGATAACCCCAGCGCAAGACATAGCTTACGCTCGGGGAAGTCCTTGGTTGATTTGCATGTAGACCATCCAAGGCACTCTGCCTTCGTTTTTCCAGCTTGCCCTCACGCGAAGGCAGGGTTAGCTATATCTCTCCGAAGATCTTTCGGCATTCGTTTTCCTCCAACCTTATGCCAACGATTTTGGACGGTACAGAAATTGGCTCTAGAAGGAGGGCACGATATGGTTTTCCATCCCGATAAAACGTTGATTCCGTTACCCTTCAGATCAGGTGTAGAACACAAGATTAGCTTGCTTAGACCATACCAATTTGTTCACGATTGAATTGAATCCTTGCAAAATTTTTATGTTGCTGCCAATGTGGTAAGTTCTGTAACTGCTGGTGAAAACAATAAGTACAGCGTGCACACGCTGTGAAAACCCAACATAACGTACACATGCTGCAAAGCCCAACACTGCGAAAATCTGAAATAGCATACCCTATAAAACCCAACGCAGCGTATACACACTATTGCACACGTCTGGCATACACACGCTATGCACGCACATCACTCACACACGTTGCGTCGTGTTGCACTTACGTTGCATGTACGCTATGCTTGCATATGCTGCGCACAAGCTAGTGTACGCATGTTCAGGTTACGCTCACGCTAACGTTCACACTTGGCTTGCTCAAGCTCAGCTTGCATACACCTAGCTTGGTCAAGCTTAGCTTGCATATGCTGCTTACACACATTCAGCTAGTCAAGCTAGTTACACACATGGATTCTTTTCAGATCAAAGTAGCATTGCCCGTTTCTGACCTTAATGCCAAAATCTCAAATCTTGCGACCGCAATTGAACCTATTGTCGTTGTTGGAGAGATAAACCCTTAAGGGCCAACTCGTCAGTCACTTAGGTTACAAGGCAAAGACAACACTTATACAATTCTCACTTCGGAATAGTACAACTTCATTTGCGTAAAGATCCAAGCTAATTTGCCCATTGATCGCATGAAAATAGAAGCAAAACAACATTATGAACTCATCTATAAGGGAGGACATAACTTTACCCCTTTAGCATATGATGTGATTCCCCTCTCTAAATCCCACCACGAACTCATATCCCAGCTCCTCATGGCAAGGAATCAAACCTTGCAGCAACCCACCGCAGAGCCTCAAAATGAAGATGAGGAAGATGATTTCGTGGCTCAATCCGAACATGGGGATTCATACCATACTCTCAGTCCTTATACTTACACGAACCCATTATTTCACCCCTTCACGGGAGAGACTATGCCTCTTCATGCATTTACAAGCACTCAAGCACTTGTTTCTCAACAAGAAGTACCCACCCCCATTCCTGCTTTCCCTATGACCAACATCCAATTCAATGCGTCCATCCCTGTTATTCCTCTGGTCACCACGTTATCCTCTCTCCTATAAGTACAACCCCAACAACTCTCCTATCAAGCTAATATAGGAGCGACCTTCCGACCCCAAATAATTGGGATTCCATCCATGATACCTGCTTCTACATCCATCCATCACATACCACGAGTGCAAATCCAAGGAACACCTTTCACTACTTCAACTCAACAAGTTTAGGGTGCTTCCTCACAACTTGTAACCGAGCAGTGGCCCACACATGTCATTCAATAATATCAACCTGCTCACTACACCATACCATCCATTGCAATCCCATCTATGAATGTTCCTCAAATACAACTGTCAATAACCCTGTAGTCATCTTTCCCACAAATCACACAACAATCTAACTATCACCACGCACAATCTAGCCTACCAGCCGGTCCACCTAGTGCTCAAGAATGGGCAGATGCTAGAAAAATGATGCAAGCATTAACTGATGAAGTAAAGCACCTTAAAATCACAAACACTAAAGAAGTCAAGGCGTTGGACTTCTATCAAGATGATCCAATTAGCTCTTCAGTGCCACCATTAACTTTACCAAAAGGAATTTCATTACCACAACTGACCAAGTATAATGGAGAGGGAGATCCAAATGCTCACCCAGTGACATTTCGATTAGAGTGTCTCTTACTTCAAGCATGGCCTCATGCAATCCTGCGTGTGTTCACCATGTCCTTAACTGGAAAAGCTTTAGACTGGTACCAAGCTCTACCACGTAACTCCATATCCTCTTTAGAGGATTTGTTACATCAATTCGTTACCTGTTTTAAGTATAACCGGAAGCCTGAAGCCATGTTAGATAGTCTAATCTAAATAAAACAAACGCCTTTAGAGCCAGTGCAAAAATTCATCCAAAGGTGGAGCGCAGCCCTAAATGAACTCCACGAACCCATCCCTGAGACATACTTGCTCACCATTTTTAAATTCGCTATGAATGACTTCGTTAAGTCAAAACTCTATTATTTGAGTGCTCGTACTTTAAGTCAAGCATTCGTGCAAATCAAAAGCATAGAGGAGGCAACGCAATCAAGCAATAACCCGGCTTATGTGGCCTACAAAAACCAACATGCTCGAAAGCAAAAAACAATAGTGGCAATGATGGCCACAATCACAAAAGTAACCAACTGGGACCCAATAGCTAAGCAACCTAAAGCCCCAGCTAACAAAGCTGCCAACTCACTTACATTGGCAGGGGCCACCCTAAGGCCCAACTTTCAATGCAAGGACCGCTCAAAGTATATGCCATTATCCATGCAACCCTCTCAACTATTGGAGGAACTCTTGAAAGTTGGGAAAATCCAACACAAACACGTGTTAGAGATTACCCTCCAAAAACATGATAAATACTATGAGTTACTAAGGAACCCCACCTTAGCAGTACCAAATGAGCCCCATGAAACACCACAAAAATTTTGGCAACACTTCCAAACAACTTCAGAGCCTCTAAAATGGCTTCAATCAGCCCACCATGGAGCAAGCAAGGTTCCCCTGGTGCCCACAAATCACAACGGCAAGTCTCGGTATCAAGAATCATCCATTTTAAGGTTAAAAAGTGCAATTTTGGCTAAGTACAATGTGCTCGCGTTGTGTTTATGTTGCATAGCGTAAGGATTAGCGTCACCAATGTTTGGGGCCCCGAAACTGAGTCAAAACAAGCCAAAATCAAGCACAAGGACCCCCCATGACCTTTGCCAAGGTCCCCAGCGGTTCCCAACCTTCAGAAAATCAAAATTCGGGCCTTAAATGAAGTGTTTTCGGTTGATTACGTTGCGACTACATTTTCTTACGTTGCATAGTGTAAGGATGCGTAAATACTATTCATCAGCATCAAAATACTATTCACTACGTAAAACACTATTTACCGTACAAACACTATTCATTGAAGTTTCAGAAAATTCTAGAAAAGTTTCAGAAAATGGCAGAAGATTCTCAGCATCAGCAACTTCTGGAAAATCAAAATTCGGGCCTTAAATGAGGTGTTTTCGGTTGATTATGCTATGGCTACATTTTCTTACGCTGCGGAGCGTAAGGATGCGTAAAACACTATTCATTGCGTAAAACACTATTCACTGCATGAATACTATTCATTGAAGTTTCAGAAAATTCAAAAAGGTTTTAGAAAATGGCAGAAGATCCTCAGCATCAGCAACTTCTGGAAAATCAAAATTCGGGCCTTAAATGAGGTATTTTCAGTTGATTACGCTGCAGCTACATTTTCTTACGCTGCAGAGCGTAAGGATGCGTAATCACTATTCATCAACGTAAAACACTATTTATCAACGTAAAACACTATTCATTGCGTGAAACACTATTCACTGTGTAAATACTATTCATCAGCGTAATCACTATTCATCAGCGTAAACCACTATTCATTACGTGAAACACTATTCACTGCGTTAATCACTATTCATTTGCGTGAAATACTATTCACTGCGTAAAACACTATTCATCGCACAAACACTATTCATCGAAGTTTCAGAAAATTCCAGAAATATTTTAGAAAATGGCAAAGAATTACCAGCATCAACAACTTTCATCAACTTCCAGAAAATTCCAGAAATATTTTAGAAAATGGCAGAGAATTACCAGCATCAGCAACTTTCAGAACATTCCAGAAAATTTTAGAAAGACTCAGGAACAAAGAAATTTCATGCAAACAGGGGTCAAATTTCTCTTGTTGTACATTTCATTGTAAATCGACATATGTAGGCACGTTAGGCCCTCATGTTTAAATTAAATGTACTTTCATGGGCTTGAATAACCCATAAATTGTAAAATGCAATGTACCTGGTCAAGAACGTAGCTTGCCGACACACATCCAACTCGTGCACAGCTGTCCGACACACATCCAATTCTCGCCAGCATGCATCCAACCCAAGCACAACTGTCCATTGGACACATGTTACCAGATCCACTTTCCTCTCATCTCTCAGCCGTTGATTCCATTCTGAAATTTTGTGCTGAAGCACGGCCCAACCCTATAAATACCCTGTCAATTCACATAAATCAAAGGGGGGCAATTGGAGGAAAAAATTAGAGACATTGGAAATTCTGAGAAATTACAAAACTGGCAATCCTTGGGCGCTCGTCACATCTGACTGTTGGCATCCAAGCATTTCTCACGTTCATCACATCACATTATCGCATCATCACTTTAGACATCATCCTGGGGCTTAGTGCTTGACCTGCCATCCACACGTGCAGCTACACTTCGACCGGTGCATACATTTTTATTAAACAATACAATACAGTTCATTGCCTTCCATTTACATTGTTTAATTCTATTTATGCTTTCTTTGCAATATAACTCTATTTACGCTTTATTTATAATTCAGTACTCTTTGTTTACATTTTGTGTCGCTGTTTGCATTCCGTTTACATCCCGTTTACATCATTCACGATAACCCCAGTGTTAGCCGTAGCTTACGCTCGGGGAAGTCCTTGTTTGATTTGCGTGCAAACCATCCAAGGCACTTTGCCTTCATTCCATTTTACAGCTTGCCCTCAAGCAAAGGCAGGGTTAGCTGTGGCTACCCAACAATCTTTTGGTGTCTGTTTCCATTCCAGCCTCACACCAACGATTTAGGTCAGTACACCCCAGGTCCCACAACATTTTAAATTGAACCAATACTATCATTACCATCAAATGGCTAGTCACAGTACAGACAATTGTCATGCCTTGCAAGATGACCTGCAGGGAATGATAGAACAAGGCCAACTAGTGATTGACACAGCAAGTCAATCCAACACAGATGATGCCTCCTATATCATAAATTCAATTAGCATAGGTGGCAAGCCCAAACTTGTGCAACAACCTTTTGTGATCTGTGTGCCTCCTAACCAAGCAAAGGTTCCCTCAACCTCCACAAGCAAGAGGCCTCCCTTTGTGATCAAGGTTCCACTACCATTGTCTGCTAAGATGTTAAACTGGCATGACGTAGTAACAAAAACCGCTAAGCAACCTTTTGTCATCAAGGTGCCACAACGTGATAAAGCCCAATAGTGGGCAACATCTCAATCCCTCCTTCTTTAAGGGTTGACCCCACTAGTAATCCAGGTAGGCCCACCAAATGGGAACGCAAGAGGACAAACGAGCACCTCACAACTCCCATGGCCGAAGCAAAGGTCACAACTAGCAAACAACAATTGAACATTGGGGCCCCTACCCCCAAGCAAACCAAGCCTAAGTCCCTTCCTGAGAGGTCTATCTCTCAAACTTCACGGAGGAAGTCAAAGCCAACACAACGGCTAATAATGAGGACTTTGTAGCTACACTAACCCAGGTAAAGCAAATGCTCATGCCCAAAAATACAACATTTAGCTTATATGACCTGGTCAGGACCTCAGCTGCTCACTACCAAGCATTGGCCTAGGTCTTAGCCTTCATTCCTATTATGGAGGACATCCTTGCAAATGAGGCATCCATCCATGCAATAATGTTGCCTCCCACACCACAAGAATTGGGTTCAACAACGTTAGCCTTTTGTGACGATGCAGTTAAAGTCAACCCCAAACGAGGTGAAGTCACTATAGCTCCACTATCCATTAGCATTCATGTTGGGAAGTGCATCGTCCACAGAATACATGTTGACGATGGTGCAGTAATGAACGTAGTCTTGTACTCTGTCATTGACAAGCTAGGCCTGGCAAATGAAATCAGGCCAACCAAAACCACATGTCTAAAATCCTTCAATGGATCACGTGTCATAGTCAAGGGTACAATCAACTTAGCCTTTGTAGCGGAAGAGTAATTCCCCACTAGTGCAGATTTCACTGTCATAGAGGAGATGCTAGGTTTTAACATGATTCTAGGTAGGCCTTGGCTAGCTCAACTAAGGGCCATCTCCTCTCCCATTCACCAAGAAATCCACCTTCCATATGAAGGTGGTCAAGTTATCATCCATGGTGATAATGTTTCCTCTTCGACTATCCATGACATAGACATGGCACAAGTTTTGGAAGAAGAGTTTCTTGGTAGTACACCTACGGTAACCAATGTAACGCTTGAGGCTAACACACCCGAATGAGTGGTTGAAGCTAACACCCCCCAGAGGATCCTAAACCTTGCATGCTCCCTGATCCATGCCTAGTTAGGAAGCACCTACATGACCAAGACTCTCCCTTGGTTGAAAATGTGCTAGATGCTTGCCTACCTTCTGCCTACCCCTCTCACATGCATTTTTGATTTTTTTATTTACATTGCACTAGCCTATGCATTTACATTTTTCCTTCTCACTTAGATCACACATTTTTCTTTGTTTACACATTTGTCAACTTAGTTTACACATTGCACTTGAAAAGCATCAAACATAAAAACATAAAACTACAAAAACACTTGGCCCAAAAAGGCCTTAAACTAGCATACGACTAAGAATAGCCTAAAACTATCACCTTTTGCATTGATTTTCTTTCATTCATACATTTCAACTCTATGTACAAGAAGTATTACTTGATTTCGTTTTCTTTCTAGTTGATTTTTGTAGGATCTTGCAGACCCACAGCATGACCATGCATGCAACATCACACCTTACACAAAGAAGGTAAGCACGAATAGTCTGCTATGATTATAAACTGGCAAAGATAGTTTGCTATGACTATAAACTAGTGCAGATGGTCCTGACATCATGACTTAAAACTAATACCACAGAGTAGTCCTAGCATCATGACTTAAAATCGATACCACAGAATGTCCTAGAGTCATGATAATAAACCGGCACCACAGAGCTCTGTCTGGTATGACACTAAACTACCACGCTTGTCCATCAGAATCCACTAAGACTATAAACTAGCTTGCCTCTTCATAGTCCTCCACGACTATAAACTAGCATTACACCGTCTGCTACGATGATAAAATGGCAACGTCTAAAGGATTATGACGTGAAACTAATCCATAACAGTCTACTAAGACTACAAACTGGAGACATCATCAACAACCTGGCGTCATTTGAAAAGACATGCTGCTGTAGTCAGCTATACGTGCTCACAAAAAAACCTACTGCCTGATTTTTCATGTAGACCTAGATGAAACTGATGTTGTTCAAGATTTTATTTGCCTTGAAACTCCACATGATTGCTCCATTCTGTTGGCTACATTCAAGTTTAAAGTGTTTAGCTAACTGAATCATTTGTGGTTTTCTTGTCCCCTTGGAGTTGTGTTTGCAGGATAACATGCTTGAGGCATTCATGCACAGATACACTTCATCATGATGACAAGGTATCACATTCTTCCTGACGCTCACAACTGGGTTAATCAATCCGCTCATAAGTACATTCTCGACCCCTGATACATTCCTTATTCTCCATCATGCATTCTCATCCCACTCAATTGCATTCCCTAGATACATTTTGTCCTACTCACCCAAAGCTCTTGATACGCTGTTGCACACTATAACTCCCTCAGCAATTGCAATGCAAAATACAATACACGGTACATGATACAAATGCAAGCGCGTGAGCATGAGCATAGCACTGAAAGCAAGCTCTCAAAAAGACTAGAAAAAAAAAGAAAAAAAGAAAAAAAAATCCAAAAAAAAAGAAGAAAAAAAAAATAAGCAAAAAAGAAAAAAGAACAAAAAGGTCGAAGAGCAAAATTCCTAGAAAAGATCTTCATGACCCCGTTGACATCATAGACTAAAGACCATTGGCTCTTCTCATACAAGCCCCAGGCGAGAAGGCAATTGTCTTGGGAAAACACTCATGTCTCAAATGATCATGTTGCACATCATCGTGTGGCTTTGGCTGTTTACAATGGGCTACCTTAAACATGACACAAGGGTCTCGTTTCTCCAAAGAACACACCTCCTATGCCTTGGTTCCAAGGCTGCTATATATTGGCTATTGACAAGGACCAAAAATTGGCTCGTTCACATGAGAGCATTCCTCTCCTGTAGTTGATCAATTCTTAATCCCCCAGTTATAACCTTCTTTCCTTAAACTAAATTTCCCTCAATCCAATGTATTTTTGAACATGGTGTGATGACATCTGGCCAGGGGCCAATGGACAATGCTTGGTGCCAAGTCGATCGTGGTGTTTTGTACTTCTTTGTTGACGCCTCTTAGGTGGATTTCTCCAGACATCAACAAAGACGGGCTAATGAAACACCACAAAATTTTAGCTTAGACACTTTGAAATAAGAATGAATCAAGCCCTTTTCAGCATTCAGGAGGAAAAATTTGACTAAGGAATGGAACTCACACCTAGCTTGTTCAAGCCAGCTTGCTCATGCTGTCAAGCTAGCTTGCCCTCAATGTGACCAACACTAACAGCTTCCAAATCAGGTCAAAACGGTCCTAATTTGAATGGGTAAGGTCCCCTCGGGGCCCATTGATGGCCGCCCTAAGTTTCAGTATCCAAAATCCAAGATCTCAATTCAAAATCGCACAAATCTTGCTACTCACACTGAGGTCACGCCCAGGTCACACTGGTAGTGTGAGTCCAACGTGAGTCCAGCATGAGTAACTTAAAATAGCCTCAAAATAGTGTTAAAATGGCCTGATTTCAAGGGTACAAGGCCCCCTCGAGGTCCACTAATGATTGCTCCAGGTCCCAGCCCTCAGAATTCTGATTTTAGGTTTGAAAATACACCGTTTTCAGTGCTCACACCTAGGTCATGCTGGGGTCACGTTGAGGTCACGCTGGAGTCACGCCTAGCTCATGCTAACAGCGTGAGTTTCCAAAATGACCCGGATCAAGGCATAAACAGGCTCAGATTCAACTTTTAGGTTGTCCCCAAGGCTAGGAAGCAGTTACACTTGAAATAATGGTCTCAAAAAATCAAGATTTGGTGTGAAATGTACCATCTCAGCTTGCTCATGCCTAGGTCACACTGGGGTCACGCTGACAGCATGAGCCCAGCGTGAGCTACCAAGAGTGGTTTAAATCCAAGCACAGATAGGCTCAAATTAAACATACAGGACGTCCTCTAGGTTAGGTAGCAGTTACACTTCAAAAACAAGTCTTAAAGGTGGAATTTCAATACAAAACACATCATTTTTGATCACGCACACTAAGGTCACGTTGGCAGCGTGAGCCCAGCGTGAGCACTAGTCATGACCAAGGAAAAGCACTTTAGACACGTGCTGAGGGCATGCCAGGACAAGATCAACACATGTTGGTAACCTTGGTGAAGCAAAACATTTGTAGCAGCAACCAGGTCACAGATTCATAAATTCCAAGAGAACCGGAGGCAAATGCTCTTGTTGTACATTATCAGTCATTGTAAATTTTTTACATTTTTTGAGCTGATCAAGCTCTTACGCTACAAATTGTACATGGGCGTAAGCTAGCTTGCACAAGATAAAATAGATTGTAAGATACAGTGTATTCGGTCTAGAACGTAGTCTACCTATGTACACCTATCACACAATCCATTTTTCGCTCATCTCACAACCATTGACCTCATTCACAAATCCTACTCCTGAGCCTAGAGAAATGTATAAATACCCTATTCATTGACATAAACAGGGTTGGAAATTTTGCAAAAAGGATGACCTAAAGAGCATTGACTGGTAACCTTGGACGCTCGAGCACATGCAATTCCTAGCACTTGAGCATATGCAAATGCTTCATCCTTCATCTCGAGGCTTGATGCTTGACCTGCCATCTACACACACAGCTGCATGTTGACTAGTGCACTTTATTCTCTAAATTAATACAATACAGTCTTTTGCCTTCCATTACGCTGTTTACATTATTCTGGTTCATTGCACTGTTTACATTATTTTGGTTCATTACATTGTTTACATTATTTTGGTTCATTGTTTTACATTTGCATCATTCTGGTCCCTTCATACATTACATCTACGTTTCGTTTACATATTTGTGTTACGTTTGTTACGATAACCCCAACATAAGCCATAGCTTACACTCGGGAAAGTCCTTGGTTGATTTGCGTGTAGACCATCCAAGGCACTCTGCCTTCATTTTCCAGCTTTCCCTCATGCGAAGGTAGGGTTAGTTGTATCTCTCTGGAGATCTTTCGGCGTTCGTTTTTCTCCAGCCTTACGTCGACGATTTCGGATGGTACATGTGCTGCAAGGTTTATCAGAAAGCTTATCTTTATTGCTACACACACTACTGTGCTCAGGTACAACAATGCTCGAATCCATACACTCAATGACTCCTATTGGGAGCATTTTGGAAAATATTTTAACTCTAGAGAAAAGAAAATATAAGAGCTCTACTATGCTATGAAAAAACTTATGCCCAAACCGTGTGCTCAAATACCATATTTATAGGCTGGCACACATATCATGATATCGAATATCTGACATCACTTTATGGCCCCTGATATTGGGTATCCAATATTGAAGCTAGACAAAATAGGGTTCATCATATGCACCAATGATGAGCAGTGAGTACCCCTATGCTCAACCATACGAATTAGAAGTGTTCATGTGCAATTCGGTCAAATTTAGTAGATATTAAATTCCTAAGTACACAAGTTCTAGGGCATGAAATCTAAGCATGATGGTCATTGTCTTTTCAACTACACTTATGGAGTTTAGTTGTATGGTGAAGTGCAATTGAGGCACATGATTTTTATTATTTTATATTTTATTCATCTACAATTAATAACAATTTAAAACATAATTTATGAACCAATTTAACTAATCTAATTGCTAATTAATAACTAACTATCCTAACATAAGCATTTGGTGCCACTTTTCGTTCACATCTTGAAACTGGGTTACTAAACATTAAGCATTGCTAGAGTTACCAAGCATCATGCGCATGCTCGAAGTGATTGTACTTATGTGCTTAATTAATTGCTATTTAACTTAGGTAACTTATCTTAGCTTACTTTGGCTTAATTACTTGAAAGCATTAAATGAAATTACATAAAATATTAAATGCATAAATAAAATAATTAATCTAGCTAAGGTGTTGCAAGGTTTATTAGAAAGCTCATCATTATTATCACACACACTATCATGCTCAGGTACAATAGTGCTCAAATAAAGATCCATACACTCAATGACTCCTACTAGGGGCACTTTGGAAAATATTCTAATTCTGAAAAAAGGAAACTGCAAAAGCTCTGCTATGCTATGACAAAAATTATGCCCAAAATGTGTGCCCAAGCGCTATATTTATAGGCTGGCACACATCCTGTGATATTGAATATCCAACATTGCTTCATGGACCCTAATATCGAGTATCTGATATCAAGGCTTTGATATTGAATCTAGACAAAATATGGTTCATCATACACACCAATGATGAGTGGTGAGTACCCCTATACTCAACCATACAAATCACAAATGTTCATGCACGATTTGGTTGAATTTTGTAGACCTTAAGTTCCTAAGTACATTAGTTCTAGGATGTGAAATCTAATTGTGACAATTTTTGTCTTCTCAACTACACTTGTGGAGCTTAGTTGTATGGTGATAAGTGGTTGAAGGTACCTCAACATCCAACTATACGAAGCACGAAGCATTCACACATGATTTAGTCGAATTCCATGGATTCTAGTTGTTGGTGCACTAGTCTTCTAAGAAGTGAATCTTGCTCTAATGGTCGGTTGTTGTCTTCCCAATTACACTTGTGAAGTAAAAAGTTATGGTTAAGTGAAATTGAGGTATCTTATTTTTTTCATTTTATGTTTTATGGTTTTGGTGCTTAAAGAGAGAGATGAAATAAATTGAGAACTAATTTAATCTAACTATTTAACTAATCTCTAACTAGTTCTAACATAAGCATCCAATCCCACTTTCTGTACAGGTCCTAGACCCACGTATCCATTGCTGGCTTACCAGCACTACGCTACTGGGCACATCAAGTAATAATGTTGTTGGGATCATCAAGTGAATATGTGTTACATTGGAAGTTGTTGTACTTATGTATTTAATCTATTTAGCTTATCTTGCTTAATTACTTAATTAGCTTAATCACTAAAAAAATTAAATAAATAACTAAAAATATTAAATGCATGAATAAAGCATCTAAACTATCCAAGATGTTGCAAGGTTTATTAAGAAGCTCATCTTTATTATTGCACACATTGTCATGCTTAGGTATAATAATGCTTGAATAAAAATTCATACACTCAATGACTCCTGCTGTGGGCACTCAGGAAAATATTCTAACTTTCAAATGTAAAAACTACAAGAGTTTAGCTACTACTATGACTTCTAATGCCCATAAACACGGCTAGGAGCTTGTATTTTTAGTTTTTACTCTAGGGCTACATCGATGGGACTTCATAGATGTAGTAGATGCTACGTCTATGTGGCCTCATTGATAGGCCAACACCATGTAAACAGGGCCTCGTTAATGGAGGCCCATCAATGAGGCCTCATTAATGGAGGCTCATCAACGCGACACTTTGATGCTTATCATACCCCCACGACTGAATGAAAACTCATCCTCTACTTCCTTTACAAAATTGGGAAGGTATGGAATTGTTGACTGACTCTTAACAAAATAAACTGACATGATAAAACTAAGTGCCCAAGTGTACACCATGACATGACTACAAAAACTTTGGATAGCACTTCTTCTAATGGCATGAAGATGGTGGAGAAGATCAAATAGTCCCAAGCAGTGGTGGGTCTTGAGGTTCTAAAGGACTTTCATTAGCTTTAGGCATGTGTGGTAGCTGAAGTGGTTGTGGTTGTCCTACTGTGGTTCCAACTTCTGGTAGAAGATGAAAGGCATCTAGTAATGCCTTCATCTTATCCTCCTTACTCTAAGGATCATTCATAGTCCATGTGGCATCACCAATGTGGGTTGGAATGGGGACATCCCATAGATAGGGCATTACTGAGAACATTTCTTTTACATTGACAAACTAGGTAGCAATTTGTTTACATTCGATATCAAACACCCTAATTACTTCTACAGCTCTTGGTAGTCATTCATCCTCTTGGCTAGGTTCTCAGTAGTTGATTGTTAATTAGTGAATTATGCCTTGAGAACTTTGAGTTTAGCATTTAGCACTACAAGCTTTTGCTTGGTATCTTTGTGATGCTTGAACTCAGCCTTGTACAACAAGTACGAGTTGGCCACCTATTTCTTGAGCTCTAACTGTGATCATCTAGTAGTCAAGATGGCCAGATTTGCATAATAGATATTGTCAAGCTTTATATATTTCATCATCTTCTTGATTTGCAACTCCTTGATGCAAATCTCTACTTTGTTATAAGTGTTTATCCCATCAATGATAGGTTGCCACAATTCTTTCCCTTACTAGAGTTGCTAGAGTGTTTCATTCACTTTTGCCTTTGCCAACTGGATGTGTTTTTCATTTACATCCTTCTATAGACCAACCTATTCTCTATAATGGTCCTTGACTCTCTCAAATATTAGAGCCTCTTATTTCCAAGCAACTACCTCAATCACAAATTTTTTGATGAAGGGCATAGACCTCCTCCATGGAGAGATTTCTTTTTCTTGCTACCAATCTCCTCAATTCTATGTTTTCTTTGGCCAATTGCTCCTACTTTTAATAGATGAAATTAGTTAATTATTGCTTGTGCTCATCAACATTCAACAGATGATGATTTTCTATGGTCAACTGTACATTCTCCTGGCGGGTCTAATCTAAGGCCTTCTGAATCTTCTGCTAAGTGACCTCTGCTAAGGATCAATAGAACACCACCATTTCCATTGCACCCTTAACCCTTTGAGTTTGGTATGAAGCTATTCCATAGCTTCATCTCTTGTTAATGCTGGATTGGCAATTTGGGCTCTTAATTTGGCAACTTCAGTAGCCAAGCATTCATTTAGCTCCTTAGCTATTTTGAGTTACCCTTCCAAGATGATATTCTTACCCCTTGCCTCAAGAAGCTCTGACTAAGTTGTAGTAATGTTTTCTGGAAGATCAAAGACATTCAAAAGCAGTTTCTCAGTTCCTACTAGTCGGTCTAATAGTTCTTCATGCTACATTACATTTATTCTATTACTTGTGGTTCTTGCAGACATCTTCACATCTTTGAGTGCAGTGATTGGTGTAGATGTTGCAAGTGCATTAAGCATTTCAAAAATTCAGTTAGCAACCATATCTATTGCTATCTCCTACCCTTGGTGTTGCATCACTAATATAGTTACCCCTCCAAGCGCATCGAGAAGGTTGAAGCATTCTCAAAGATTTCTAGGAGTGACTATTATTCTATGAGAGATACTGTGACCTCTCTAACACTCGAATTCAACCTTGCAAGAAACTATGTTATTTGGATAGAGAAAATGGATCCACATCCACCCATCAAACTAATTGTTTGGGCCACCTCATTGAGGTGACTCATTATTGGTCTATAGATGGATGGATTCCCACCACTCATGCATGCTCATTGCTTTTGTTGACTCAAAAGTAATTTTTAATATTCATGCAACCATTGGGTGATTACAATAATGTCTGTTATAGTTATCTAAGTTGTAGGTGAAGGTGGTGGTTGTTGCTCCTCTTCTTGAATAGTAGTTACAGGAGTCTTGTCTTTCATATTTTTGCCTAGTTGGTAGCTGGAACAATTCTGATAGTATCATTGATGTAACAGACTATCCATTCCCTTCAACAAAGTTTCCTAATGAGGCATGGGAAGGGGAGTGTCTTCCTTCCATGTTCATTTTCTTTAAACCACTTCTCCATCTCAAGATATATCAGCTATGGAAGGTTGCTAGGGAATCTCTCACTCAAAGTAGCACATGCTTAGGCAAAGAAGATAATGATTTTACTTGGCCTCACCATGGGATTGAGGTGGAAGGTTGTAATTTTGTAATGAATCCTCTTTGTCAGTGTGAGTGCACTAAACTCCCTATGATTGATGCCATAGCATCGTCACATCCATTCTTTCTTGATACTAAGATTTTCCTACATTGGGATCTCAGTAAGACTAGCCCTTGTTTTTGATAACCCAAGCACTATAGTAATGGCCTACACTAAGTAGGACACTTAGATGTTTTTCATTTTTACTATTGAAGTGATGATGTACCACTCCCTAGTGGAAGTGATGATTGGCCATATGGGAGAGGCCTTTAGTTGGTCCTACACTTCTTTTGGTGCATGCTCTAGGAAAGGACCAAAATTTAACTCCTGGAGCATCAATTTTTAGACCTTCGAATTCTTGGAGAGAGCACATGGTACTAGTGGGTAAGTGAATTCTTGGAATGAGCACACAATGGGAACGACTAGGGTAATGCAGGGTGATGTTACAATTACAATAAGCATAATAAGAAACACACAATTAGGGAATGACTAGGGTCACATAGGGTTACATGGGAATTAACCAATGGGAGATTCTTGGGTCGTTCCCACTCCCTACATCTAAGGAGTTATCCAAGTGTGAGCAAGAAAGCACCTCGTTTTGTCATTCCCACTGTGCATGTTTCTTACGATACAACATAGTAACTGCCTTAGTCTAAGGAGTTACGCTAGTTCTTTATAACCTCTAATGCACATATGTCACCTTGGTTCTTCTTTGACAAGATAAAATAGAGTAGTGCCACATGTAGAATGGTGCTTCCAATTCTAGCTGAAGTACCCTTTCTTAGGTTAGATTATGCATAAACTACTAAACAGAATTTGCTAGGAGGTAGGAATAAAGATGGATTCATAAATATTCTACTAATGAAATGAATCACGGTTATCCCTTACTCAGGTAAGACCAGGATCTTACACTCTTGCATACTGGACATGGGAGAGGCCTTCAGCTGGGAGAGGCCACTTCCTAGTGGAAGTGATGATTGGCCACATGGGAGAGGCCTTCAGTTGGTCTTGAACTTCTTTTGGTGCATGCTCTAGAAAAGGACCAAAGTTTAACTCTTGGAGCATCGATTTTTAGACCTCCCTTGATTTGATTTGATTTAGGCAAAGCCTCTATTAAGGTTACCTTGGGATTTTCTAGTTGTGCTAATGCATCATCCTGATGGGAGTGTTTTATTGTTGCTGCTAGTTTTGGAATCTATTAGATAGATTCCACCTCTGCCTCTTTTCCAAGAGGACCTATGGCATGGATTGAAAGTAGTTCTTCTTGGGCTATTCTTGGCCCCTTCCTATTGTAGACCATTTCTCCCTTGGTTGAGATGGTCCTGCTTCTTGCCTGTGCTTTCCTTTTGGTGCCATGTGTGGTCACAACACATCCATGGATTAGTAGATATAATGTGTAACTTTAAATTTTTGAATACCTTTTTCCATTAGTTAGTTACGCTTTGGCTAAGGTTGGACCATGGAAGATTGATTATTTTATTAAATTTTTATTGTATATGTCACTGGAGCTTATTGAAAAGGTCTAATTCTTATAATTTAGTGTTTAATATTTGATTTTTTAGTTAAACCTTTATGGAAGTTAGAAAAATTGTCAAAATTTTTTGTCAAAAATGGCACATTTGTGGCCCCCATGGTGAAGAGCTGATCTCTAGTAGCTATAGGGTCAAAGAACGGAGTGATTTAGATAAATAGTTTGTAAGTTATGGGCTTTGGAAGGTTCTAGGCTTTGAAAATTTGAAAAACTTCCTTGGCGTTTATGAAAAAATGTAAAATTTTCCAAGTGGGGTTGCACATATATATAGACATTTTCCCTTACGTCAATAGAGCCCCATATACGGGGCCTTGTATATGGGTCTACTCTATTGACAAGGCCTTGTATACAGGGCCCATAGGCCAAAATTCTAAATTTGAATATCTCAAAAAATATAAGGAATTTTTCAATGAATGTGGGATTCATGGAGTTCCACAAAAGGCAAGAATATGATAAAATCATTGAAGAGGGTCTTTGAAAGCTCAAAAATTTAAAAATTTGACAAAGAATGTATTTATTGAACAAACTTTGTAAAGGAACACATGGTGTGATGCAAAAGATGGATGTATGAAGGATTCTATTCATAGGAATGCCTAAGGATAAGATGCTTAATGAACCCAACCAATAGATATACAAGTGGATCCTCCCCATAGCAGGCACATGCCCATTTTCCCCTTGCATAACCTCAACCTAAGGAGTCCATGGACCTCATAGGTGATTACTAGTTGATGGAAGTTAAGGACCAAAACCTAAAATATTCTACCTAAGAATTCAAATACGTCAAACTAAGATATGGAGTTAAGAACATTGACACTAACAGTGAGGTGAGCTATGGATAGCATAGATGGATGATGGAGAAGGTGGAATAGAATTCCAAACTAAGATCATAAGAAGTCCCTTGTGGAGTTTATGTTTAAAATGACATGAGGAGATCCATCCTTAGTCCAGACCATAACTAGCCTCTTTTAATGACTTTGCATTACCACTCCAAGATCAATCCACTCATTTAAGACACAAAAGTATCTTCAGAAAACAACCATCATTCCATAAAATGAAGAAAAGAAAAGTAGGAAGTAAGAAAGGCCTTAATTAGAGGGGACCTTCAAGCATGGGTAACATGTCTTTCTAGTCCCATAACCAGTGCTTGTAGCTTATTTATTTTTCTAAGTTGTGTGTTTTGAATTCCCATCATGTTTTTTTTTTGTATTTTTGGATAGGAACCACACCATGTAAATACTTTATTTAACTTCATGTTAGTGGTTGGAACAAAATAGTAAGAAGTCCATGAAAACACTCAAGCACCCAAGTAAGTAGAAGAGTACAAAGAGTATTGAGTCCCCTTGAAGTCACTTCTTGTGAAAACCTTTGAATCTTTCCCAATTTTGGAAACTACTAAGGTTACAAATTTATTAAAACTTGATTTAATGAAAGGGACCTAAACTTCCAAAATAAGAAAAATCATAAATTTTTTGAATGGGTGGATGTTGTAGACTCACTGCTTGTTCCATGACAAAGAAACCATGACTGAGTCATCAGTAAAAAAAATTGAAAAATAGAAACCAGACATTAGTAAACAAAACATAAAGCACAAACCACTATTAGTAATAGCTGCAACACCACTGTGTCTTATGAAAATAAAGCACTTCTATTAGAAAAAATTTGAAAATCACACTTAAGAAAAAGTAAAATATATAAGAAAGTGTAAAATATCTAGGAAAGATTCAAATGTACTAACGAAGGTGTAAAATAGACAATGGTATAAAATAAGAAGAAATTTTAAAATAAAAAAGATGTAAAATAAATAACTTGCAAAATTAAAAACATAAAAAATAAAAAAATAGAAAAATTGAGGAGCGATATAGATGATTAGCATGGATGGCCATCACCCTGACAATTGAGTTGGAAGGAGGAGATCTGAAAAATTGAGCATAGTGTTCCATCCGTTGAGGTAGCTATTGCATTGGCTTACTTGGGTTCATGGAAAGGTTTCACTTATTGAATCTTGACTAACTACTTTTTAATTGGGCTTTCAAGTTTGTATATGGTCATGGCCCCAGAAGGAAAGGTTTCGTCAATTACATAAGGTCCCTTCTACAATGTTTGGAACTTTGTCTTTTGGGATACATGTGTGGGGTTCTAGTAGAAAACCTTATCTCCTGGTTGAAATTTTACTTTCTGTATTCTAAGGTGATGTCGTTGTTTGTTATATGCCTTGTGCACTTTATTCAAAGCTAAGGCCACTAATTGATTTTCATCTAGCACATTTAGGTTGATCAATCCTTCTCTTTGTGCTAAGCTCAAGTCAAGGTCCAAGTCACACTTTGTTGAGAGTGTACAAAGCTCACATTGGATAAAAAATATTAGAAGTTTTCCATACACTAGCTTATAGGAAGAGTAGCCAACAGGGAGTTTTCATGTTGAGTGATAGGCTCATAGGACATCATTGAGTTTTTTGCTCCAATCTATCCTATATTTGCTTATGATCCTTATTAAGATCTTTGTAATCTCCTTGTTGGTGACTTCTACTTGACCGTTGGCTTGGGGATGATAGGGTGTTATTAATTTATGTTCAACCCCTAAGTGTTACATAAGTTTTCAAAAAGTGGCACCTGCAAAATGAGTTTCATTGTCAAAAATCAATGCATGTGGCACCCCAAACTTGTTTACAATATGTTGTTGTACAAATCTAGCAGTAGTGAACGATATACAATTGGTGATGGCTACCACTTCTATCCCTTTTGTGTAGCAATTGACTGCTATGATGATGTATGGGTTTCCATTGGACATGGGTGTGATGGAACCCATAAATTCTATGCCCCACATTATAAAGGGCTCTAATTCTTGAATCCACTATTAAGGACCCTCCATTCGAGCGATCATCCCACCATATCGTTGATAGCATTCACAAGATTGGACAAATTGGTGGACATCCCTACAGATTGTCAGCCAATAGTATCATACCATCATGATTTTTATGGCCATGTGTCTCCTTATATAGTGACCTCCGTAAGGGCCTTCATGAGCATCTTGGAGAATGAGTAATTAATCTATATTAGGGACAAACCAATGAAAAAGATCATTGTCGCACATGTTGTAAAGGTGTCTATTGATTTCCATGAAGAACTTTTCCCAATGAAGAAACTATTGTTTCTTTCTAAAGTCTAGAGCTCATGGCATCTCCTAAGTGAGAAGGTAAGTGAGGATGCCATCATACCATTTTGATTTAGAGGGCACTTGGTCATTTATTACTCTTGTAAAAAGAAGTTCGTTTGGGAATTGATTATAGAGCAGACTCTTAATTCCTATCTTAATTAAGAGAGGTGGTCAGTAACTACATTCTCAGTTCCTTTCCAATCTAACATTGTGAGATCGAATTCCTACAAGATCATGAGCCACTGTATGATATGGGGACTCATTGTTGGCTTATTCATTAGGAAGTAGATGGCACTATGATATATGTGCACAAATACATTGTAGCCAAGCACATAGTGCCTAAAATTTTTGAGAGTATACATTACTACCATCAATTCTTTCTCTGTCAATTATGTCAATGAGGCCTCATCCATAAGGCCCCATTGACACATTTTGACCTATGTTGAAAATGCCTCATCGATGTGGTGTTTGTCCATTGCCTATAAATATGCACATACCCACTACATTTATGGAGAGTCTAGATTTCAATTGTGGAAAAACTCTTGTATTTTTTCCATTTGAAAGTTAGAATTTTTTCCCTGAGTGTCTGCAACAAGAGTCATTAAGTGTATGAATCTTTATTCAAGCATTGTTGTACCTAAGCACGAAAATGTGTGCGGCAATAAAGATGAGCTTTCTAATATATTTTGTAGCACTTTGGATAGATTAGCTCTTTTATTCATGTATTCAATGTTTTTAATTATTTGTTAATTATTCTTAAATATTTTGCAATTATTTTCAAGTAATTAAGTTAATGATATTATTAAGCTAAACAAATTAAATACATAAGTATGACTGCTTCAAGTGTAACACATATTCACTTGGTAATCCTAGCAATGTTATCGCTTGGCACGCCCAGTAGCATAGTGTTTGGTCACCCAGCAGTGGATACATGGGTTTAAAATGTGTACAGAAAGTGGGAACGGATACTTATGTTAGGATTAGTTAAATGATTAGTTAATTAGTTATTTAGATTAGTTAATCAAACTTATTTTTATCTACATTTCAAGCACCCAAGGTATAAAACACAAAATGATAAAAATCAGATGCTTCAGTTACACTTAACCATACCAATGTACATCACAAGTGTAATTAAGAGGATAATGATGGACCTTAAGGCTAGATTCACTTCCTAAAGAGCTAGTGTGCTAAAAATGATAAAGTATGTGGAATTCGACCAAGTTGAAGTGAACACTTTGTGATTCATATGGTTGGGCGTAGAGGTACCTCATTGCTCATCATTGGCACCATTGCTAGGGACTTTGTTTGTGGAATGTGTGCTATTTAGGTCTAAGTGAATACCATTAATATCATTATATGAACCTAAAGGTCTATATCATTCCCACTATACATAAACTATAAAAGCACACTGATAATTTCATTTTTTTTTACAAAATATCTTCTTCTTCTCATAAGCATGACGATACTAAAGCACCGATTCCATAGGAATGCAAGGTGGTATACACTCATCTAGATGATTTTGTACCAAATTTCACCTTCATCCTACATTAAGATGAACAAATGCGATGGCGTGATATGGAGGATAATGTTTTTTTGGCCCCTGATAGATTTGTACCTGGAATGTTAATTAAAATCCTTAAGAAGTTGGGCATAGAAGATCTTCATGAAGAGTAAGTTGTGGATGGATATGACACTTGGAATTATCATCCCACTGAAACAAAACATTAGTAGGATAAGCATTAGAAGAGACTCCATGAAGTAACAAAGGGGAAACATTACACTAACAGTTTATTTCTACTAGATCAAGAGGACAATGAGGACCGTCCCTTGGAAGGTTTTCAACACGAAGAATCTCCACCCCATGCTAACAATGGTGAGGATGTGAACTTGACCTTGCGATCAACTATACATAAACTAGGTTCAAGAAGGAGTGATAGCCAAGGTAGGGACTCGGGTAAACATCGTAATAACAAGGGATCAAATGATGGAAATCATAAAAAGCATAAGAGTGGTGGTGGACACCACGGTGGTAGTGGCAGTCCACCTTCCTCTTCATCCTCTTCATCTGATTCTAAGTTTTCCTCTTCATCTGATGGTTCTCATAGAAACCACCATCAAAACAACTGTGATGAAGGTGATCGACAAAATAATAATGACTATGAAGACCACCAAAATCGAAGGGGTGGCCGAAACCATCATTGGTGTCACCAAGGCAATGATGATGAACCTTTGTTGGCAACTTGAAGTATGCTTAACCTTGTGGAGGCAGTAAGGATTCCAACTAGGCATATGAAGGATAGCTGGATCAAATGCCTAAAAATGAACAATATCCTAAGATTTGAGGGGGGGATATAATTTTGATCTGCAAATGCATCTACAAGATTTTCAAGATGCCTGTGCCTTACAAAACATCGAGAATGAGTGGAAAAAACTCAAAATATTTCTAAGGACACTTATTAAGGAAGCTGAAAGTTGGTATCAGTCCTTAGAACTAGAATCTATCCGAAGATGGAGTACCATGTTAGAATTGTTCAATGATAAATATCAAACATACTCTAGAGTGTCTAATTTGAGAAGGCAAATCCAACGTTGGAAACAAGGAGTACATGAACCCTTGGATGTTACCATGGGCCAATACTATTCACTCCTATAGAGATCTTTTGGCCATGGTTACTCTTAGAAAGAACAACTTTGCCACATCATAGATGGGCTCAGGGCAAAAACAAGAAGAACCCTTGGGGTGTATGCCCAAGGGAGGTTGTCTAAAATGAGAGCTCATCAGATCCAAAGGCTAATTGAGCAAGTAGCAAAAGAAGAAGGTGAGCTATGAAAAAGGGAGAGTGCTAAAGAGTATAATAGGGATCCATCCATTAGAAAATGAGAGGTCCAATTTTGTGAAAAGGAGGACTAACCACTTGATGAAGTGGTGAACAAAAAAACCTTGCCTATTTTTAAAAAAATTTCTAACATTTTAGCCAAGGTTGACCAGTTATGGGACTCCTTGGATGAAAAGTTTCAAACTGCTTTGAAGATTGCTAAAGAATCCAAAGAGCAAAATATTAATTGTAATCATAGATGATGAAAGGAAGCTGAACATGCCTACCAAAGAGGTAAGGACAAAGTTGCTGCAATAGAGGAAGTTGTGGAATCTAAGTCTGATGATGAAACTGAATGTGACATCTATAAATATGAACATCCCAAGGGATGTTACCCTCTGCTGTCACACTTACAAGAATCTATAGTGTACACATTGTACCCCTGCCTAGCATGTGGGCAAGCTCTAAGATGATTGCCTTATCCTCAAGGTAGTCCAAGACAATTCCACTAGCAACAACAAGCTTACTACCCAAGTGGAACTCCTCCACAACCTTATGAATAGTACCAACAGTGGTACCAATCACAATCATGGGGAATGCCACTACCAAGGCAGCACTACCCTTATCGTCAACCAAATCCATATGGGTACTATGTTCAGCAACCCATCTCCCCTAGAAGTTTGGTAAGTCATTTATCATTCCAGCATCACTATTACCCTCCAAAGTACGACTAAACACATTCACCATCTACTTGAGGGGAAAACCCATATTTGTATCCTTATCATCTTTCACATCCTTTTGCACCTACACCTCCACCTTCAACTTAGTTACCTCTTTCTCCATCCATGCAAGGTAAAATTCCTCCATAGCTATAGCAACAAAATGCTACAAGTCTTGTACACTCACAACCAGTTTTCAACCTAGTGGTCCAGATAATTGATTAAGGGAATAACCTTTCTTCTAGCCCAACAGTCCTCTCTAGCCCTCATAATCTACTCTGGCTGATCGCCATGCATCTCCAATACCCTCATCCTCTACATCAAATACATTCGAGCACCCTTCAAACCAAATGCTCCCTAGGATCTGCACTATAATGCTAACTCATGTTGTTTCTGACTAGATCAAGGTTGGAAACCTTCCTACAAAAAGATCTGATCCAAGAAGTCTACTCATCTTTTTACAAATTGCTAGAAAAGAAAAATGCAAGGCTCTTCTTGGCTTTGGTTCTAGAGTTAACCTCATCTCGCATGATATGTACAAAGCCTAAAACCTACCACCTCTTAAGAAGAGCAACATCTGTTTAGAACTAGCACATCAATCGATTATAGTCCCTTTAAGATTAGTAGAGGATATTGTGATCACAATTTTTGGGTGTCCTATCCTGTTGATTTTCTAGTAATCAAGGTGGACAACTACAAAGGTGACTTCCCTATCATCATGGGAAGGGCTCGGTTAAGCATAGTTGATGCACAAGTAGGTATAAGGGACTTATCTCTCAAAATATCTAAGGAGAATGAGTTAGAAAAAATTGAGAAGAAGTGTATTCCATGCATCATGTACAACGATAATAGGTGCAATTGCATGTAAAAGATTTGGTCAATCAGAAGCACATACATGAAGGCATGCAATTACTGTGCACAAGAAATTAATATTCAATGGTGTCTATATGTAGTAGCCACAAAGAAAGAGGGCACCTAGTGGCTAATAGTTGATTTAGATGGTAGCACAATATGAATGGAGCTAACTAAGAGTCTAACTTGTTCATATGTAGAAGGCATGGACGAAATTGAACAAGTTCATTCCCAACTCTCTAATGAAGATGATGATAACTATTGGGGAGAGTTGGAGATCCTTGATCATTTCAAGTAAGAGCCCTTAGAACTAAAAACTTTGACAGTTGGAATGGAGTATGCATTTTTAAAGAATGGTAAAGTAATCATCATTAATGCCAAACTTGCTCCAGAACAAAACAAAAGTTTGTTGAAAGTGATAAATAAATGGTTAACAGCCTTCGCTTGGTCATATCTAGAACTAATAGGGATCGATCCAAGGATATGCCNACTTGGTCATATCTAGAACTAATAGGGATCGATCCAAGGATATGCCAGCATTGCATCTACACTAACCTAGCCATGAAGCCTAGAAGGCAATAGTAGAGGTGGCGAAACCCAAAATTAAAGAAAATTATTAAGGGGGAAATAGAGAAACTTCTAAAGGTGGGGTTTATCTATCCAATTATAGATAGTGAGTGGATTAGCCCACTTGTAATTGTACCAAAGAAGGATGGTAAATGGTGGGTTTGCATTGACTTTAGGTGTTAAATATGACAACATTTAAGGATCACTTTCCTTTGCCATTTGTGGATCAAGTATTAGACACCATATCCAGGCATTATTATTATAGTTTCTTGGACAATTATAGTGGCTATAACCAAATCCAAATCACACCAAAAGACCAAGCCAAGACAACATTTACAAGTCCCTTGGGGAATTTTGCATACTGTAAGATGTCATTTGGCCTATGCAATGCCTCTACAAAATTTCAATGCTTGGTCCTTTCAAAATAAAATTAGTAGTGGTGTTGAAGTTTTCATGGATGACTTCTCCACCTGCAAAGTTACCTTTGAGCAAGCCTTGGACTAACTTGAGCAAGTACTAAAGAGATGTGTTGAGACAAACGTAGAGCTCAAATGGCAAAAGAGCCATCTCATGGTCCAAGAAGGCATTGTGCTATGGCATTGATTTTCATAAAAAGGGATTGAGGTAGATCTAGACAAGATAAGGATCATCCAAGGAATAATACGCCAACTAGAGATCATCAAAGATATTCGGTTATTCCTTGGACACACTAGTTACTACGGGTTCTCTATTGAGAATTTCTCTAGGATTGCTAAACCATTGGTAGAACTTACAAAGAAAGATGCACCATTAATTTGGACCAAAGAATGTGAAAATGCATTCTGAAAATTAAAAGAGAAACTCGTAGAAATACCAATCCTACAAGCACTTGATTGGTCCAAACCATTCCATATCATGATAGATGCATCTAACTATGCTTTGGGAGAGATGGATGATAAGAAACATCCATATTATATCCACTGCACGAGTCGAAGCATTATGGGGGCATAGTTAAATTACACCACCACAAAAAAAGAATTAATGATAGTGGTGTATGCACTAGAAAAGTTTAGACATTATGTGCTAGGTTACAGAATATTTGTACATATGGGCCACAGTGCAATTTGCTTCCTTATGAATAAACCAATGGTGAGCCCTCATGTTATATGGTGGCTTGTGATCTTGTAGGAATTCAATATTACTATGGTAGATTAAAAAGGAACCAAGAATGTAGTCGCTAACCATCTTTCTCACTTAAGATGGGATAACAAAGAGGAGGGGAGCCCGCTCTCTGATCAATTTCCAGACAAACTCCTCTTTACTAGAGAAATAAATGAACAAACACCTAAAAAAGCAATATGGTATAATGGCATCCTCACATATTTTCTTACTCAAGAGATGCCACAAGACTTGAATTTTAGGAAGAAGCAACAATTTCTTCTTCAAGTCAAATACTTTATGGAAATTAATGAAAACCTTTACAAGGTGTGTTCCGATGGTCTAATCTGTTGGTGTGTCCTTGATGAAGATCAACTACGCATTCTCCAAGATGCTCATGAAGGACCTTGTGGAGGCCACTATGCAAGGAGACACACAGCCATAAAAATCCTAATGGTAGGGTACTATTGGCCCATAATCTTTAGGAATGCCCATCAATTTATCAAGTTTTGTGAACATTGTCAACATGACAAGGGGATGACTACTTGTATGGAAGGTCCTCAATAGTGGATTCAACCACTAGAATCTTTTGACATATGGGGCCTTGACTTCATGGGTTCCATCACACCCATGTATAATGGGAAGGTATATATTATAGTAGTAGTTGACTATTACACAAAATGGGCCTAAGTGGTAGCCATTACAGAGTGCACATCATCCACTACTGCAAAATTTATACAACAACATATTGTAAATAGGTTTGGGGTGTCACATTCACTAATTTATGATAATGGGACTCATTGCATGGGTGCCACATTTAGAAAATTAATACAATGCTTGGGGGTAGAACATAAATTAACAACACCTTACCACCCCCAAGCCAACGGTCAAGTAGGGGTAACCAATTGAGAGATTACTAAAATATTAACATGAACCATTAGCAAATATAGAAAGGGTTGGAGCACAAAACTTAATGATGCTCTCTAGGCTTATCGATCAACTTGGAAACTTCTTGTTGGATATTCTTTCTATGAGTTAGTGTACAGAAAACTTCCAATACTTCCAATTCAATCTAAGCTCTATACACTCTCAATGACATGTGATTTAAATCTTGACCTAAGTTTGGCACGAAAGGAAAGATTGATCAATCTGAACGTGCTAGAAGAAAATTGTTTAGTGGCCCTATCTTTGAATGAGGTGAACAAAGAATTCAACAAGTAATGCCATGACCTTAGAATTAGGAAAATAAGGTTTCAACCAAGAGATAAGGTCCTCTATTGGAATCGTACATATGTATCTCAAAAGAAAAAATTTCAAACATTATGGGAGGGACCTTATATAATTGATCAAACCTTTCTCTCTGGGGCCATGATAATTTACAAACCTAATATCCCAAATAAACAGTAGTTAGTCAATATCCAACAAGTCAAACCTTTTCTAGAACCAAGATTGGCTAGTATAAATACCACCTCACTTGATGGACACCCACGTTCTATTTTTTGAATCTCCTCCTTCCAACTCATTCATGGGGGAGATGGCCATCCATGTTGACCATTACCATGGCCTCTCAGTTTTTCTACCCTTTTTATTTTCCACATTTTTTATTTTACAATTTTTTTATAATTTTATAATTTTCACATTTTACAATTTTATAATTTTTTATTTTTCAAAAATTTTCTAGTTTTATACCTTTTTTAGTACATTTAAATTTTCTTGATTATTTTACACTTTCTTATATATTTTACTTTATTTTATCTCTTGTGTTTCTTTAGATTAGGTATGATATTTTCTCATTTTTGCTAATAAATATGCTTTATTGTCGCACGACAAAATGCTGTTGTTGTTGTTTACTAATGATGGTTTATGCTTAATGTATGATTATGGATGTTTGGTTTCTATTTTTGAATTCTAATGTCTAATGACTTTGACATGGTTTATTTTTCATGGAATAGGCAGTGAGTCCACATCATCCACCCATCTAAAGAACTCTATGGTTTTTCTTGTTTTAGGAATTTGAGGTCCCTTTTTCATTAAAGAAACTTTTAATCAATTAGTGACCTTGGTAGTTCTAGAATTAGGAAGGATCCAAAGGTTTTTAAAGGGTGTGACTTCAAGGGGACTCAATACTCTTTGTGCTATTCTTTCTACTTGATTACTTGAGTGTTTTTTTGAGGACTTCTTACCATTCCATACCACCCAATGATAGGAAGACAAATAATGTCATTACATGGTGTAGTTCCCATATTAAAAAAAAAAACAAAAATGATGAGAATTCAAAGAACACCCCTTCGACATGAATAATTCCTCACATGGTGTGGTTTCCATCATTTAAAAAATGATGGGAATTCTTGGACAAATAAAAGGGCTACAAGCATTGGTTATAGGACTCAAAAGACATACACCTATGCCTAAAGGTCCCCTCTAATTAAGGCCCTCCCTTCCTTACTTCCTACCTCTCTCTCCTCTTCGTGGAATGATGGTTCTCTTGTGGGGACACACTTGTGTCTCAAGTGGGTGGATCGGTCTTAGAGTGACAATGCGAAGTCATTGAAAGCTGATGGTTTTAGTCTAGACTAAGGATGAAACTTCTCAGGTCATTTTAACCACAATTCCACAAGGGACTTTTTATGACCTTAATTTGGAACTCCATTCCACCTTCTTTATCATCCATCCATGCTACCATAACTCACCTCACTGCTAGGTTCTATGTTATGCTCTATACCTTAGTTTAATGTATTGGGATTCTTGAGTAGATTCTTTTGGGTTGGTCCTTAACTTGTCATGATCATTAAATCGACTATGGGACCCATGGACTTCTTAGTTGAAGTTATGCAAGGGCCAAAAGGGCATGAGCCTGCTATGGGGAGGACCCACTTGCATAACTTTTAGCTTGATTAGTTAAGGTTCCTTACCTTTAACATTGTTACAATCTTATATTTTGTATTTTCCATTGTGTAAATCGCTCAGTACTCATTAATCTTTCATTGCATTCATTAATTAAATCAATTTTTCTCCAATTTTTTCAAATTTATGAACTTCAACACCCTCTTCTCATGATTTCATACTATTCTTGGTCTTCCAAGCTTTCATTTGATCCCAATTTCTTCAAAAAATTCCTTATATTTTGAAAGTTTAACCAAAGCCAACAATGGTCAACACTATATATACCATCAAACACTTTGGAATTTTTTGTCATTTGCTCATAACACACAGGGAATTTTTGTAATTTTTCAAAGCCCAAAACCTTCTAAAGCCCATAACTTTTAAATTGTTTGTCCAAATCACTCCATTTTTCAATCCTATGCTTATTGGAGGTATGATCTTTATTGTGGGGGCCACAAACCTTAAGGTTTTTGATGCACTTTTCAAAAAAAAATTCTAACTCCCCTAATGGTTAGTAACTTTAATCATACATAAACATCAACTTTTTCCAAGTTAGCCCTTCCAACAACCTCTAGGATTATTTATCAATAATAATATGTAAATAGAAATAGCAATTAAGTTAATTAAATTAGCCATAATCATAACTTAGCCAAGTGTAAATACCCTCAAGAGTTAAGGTATCCCAATTGTTTTAAGGTTACACAATGATTGCTAATGCATGGTTCTATTGTGATTGTGGATGGCACCCAAACAAAAGTAATAGCAGGAAGGAAAACCCTCACAACCATGGGAGAAATGACGCAGAGCTAGATGGGGCCAACAAGAACAAGGCCAAGAACAATAAGAGGTGATCCATGCAATGGGACCTCTTTGTGCGAAGCCCCAAGTGGAATTTTTTCAACAGATTACAAATGAAGAAGTGCCTATAGAACAATCTCAATGAGGAGAAGGGCCTAGACCTATGCCTAGGCTTGAGGTCACTCTGACTCAAGCCTACCTAGACATCATTAAGTCCCAAGAGATCCAAAGATTAGTTCTTCAAGAAATAAACTTTGGACCATTTTTAGAGAAAGCTCCAGAGGATATCAAAACACAACTGCAAACCTCTTCCATGTGGCCAATCATCACAACCAGTGGAGAATGGTACATGAGAGAGACCTATCTCTTTTGGAACAGTCAAAGGCTAGGGTCCATTGTAAATATTAATGATGTTCAAGTTTCCTACTTGGTGGAGGCCATTACACAAGCATTAGGATTGCCCAACATCAAAACACAGGTGATGGAAATATCAACAAAAGGTGACCTTGAGGTGAAAAGGGTGTAGACCCAGTGATGTTACAAGGTGGACAATAAAGAGTATGGTGCCCTCACACTGGCAAAGAAAATTTATTTCAAGATTGCAACCTATCACCTGAATCCAATGGTGAGGTCGAGTAATGTGACTACCTTCTCCACTTGTGCATGCGTCGCTGTAAGCAGGAAATTTCTCGTTAACCTTTCATAGCTAATTTATTTGAAGATTGAGAAGAGTTTCAAGGAGAACGAATGTGGAAGGAGAACCCTACCCTTTTCATGCCTTATAAGAAAATTTTATAAGATGGTAGGTATTGTTTACTATTCCAATGACACTCTTAGGCATACTCCCTTGGACTCATATGGGTAGAAATTAGAAAGGAAAAATGGGAGAAGCCATCCAAGAAGAGGAGTTGGCATCACCACCACCCACTCAAAAGATAACATTGGAGGCTCATGCAGTCCTTGAGCATCTATGACAAATATAAGAGTAGCTCTTGAGCAAACAAGAGTAGTAGGAAGGAACAAGTGGGATAGATCTATCTATGTATCAGCCAACAATGAGTCACCTTAATGAGGTGGCTTGAACAGTTAGTCAAATGGAGAGAGGTGGTTCCATTTTCTTTACCCAAAGAATGCAACTGCCTTCGAGGTTGGATCCCAACACTCAGGAGGTGACAATGTCACTAGTGACACATCATTTATTCCCAAAAATCTCTAGGAATGCCACCACTTTCTGAATGAGGCTGAAGGAAGGTGAAGAGGCAACTATATTGGTGATGCAACAACAAGGGTAGGAAATAGTGAAAAAAGTGGTAGCTAATCATGTGGTCGAAGCATTGAATGCACCTGCGACGTTTGTACCAGACGTATCTACACTCCAAGATGTGCAGACATCCATAGTCATAGTTAGTGGAAAATTGAACATAGCCCAACATGAACAACTACTAAAACAATTGGTAGGAACTAGGCAATTGGCTCTAGATAGCTTTGATCTTCTGGAGAACATCACAGCAACCCAATTGGAGTTACTGAATGAAAGTGGTAAATGCATCATTTTGGAGGGGCAACTAAAAATGGCCCAAGAGTAAAATCAATGCTTAGCCATGGAGGTTTCTAAAATTCATGCCCAACTTGTAAAGTAAACAATCCTTAGCCTAGCAATGACAAGAGATGAAGCTATCAAACAGCTTCAAGAATGATTTCAAAAGGTTGAGGAGGGAGCAGTAATGACCATCTTCAAAAATTCCATGGTAGAAGCTAAAACACATTTAATTAAAAAGGACTTGAATTAGATGCACTAAGAAAATGAGGCATTGACTGCACAAAATCATCACCTATAAAATATTAATGCTCCAAGAGATCAAATGTAGGAATTCATTGATCAATAGTAGGAGCATCTTGCCAGGGTTAACACTGAACTAAGAAAATTGGCTACATAGAACCAAAATCTATCAATGGAGGAGGTACACACCTTGTGAAAAAAGTCTACCATTGAAATCACCACCTGGAAGAACAAAGCTCTTAAGTTTAAGAGGGTGAAAAATTACTATAGGGACTAGGTTAGCTTGTAGAAGGAAATTAATGAAAAAGAAATCTAGATGGAAAAGGCTAAAGTAAATGAAGCCTTCTAGTAACTTCAACAAGGAAGAGAGACATGGAAACCCATCTTTGATGGGATTGATGCCTACAATAAAGAAGAGATATGCTTAAAGGAGCTACAAATCGAAGAAATGATAGGGTATATGGAGTTAGCCAATCTTCATTATGTAAACCTAATAATGCTGATAGTCGAATGATCATGGTCAAAATTGGAGAAGCAAGTGGCTAGCTCGTATTTTTTATATGAGGCCAAGTTCAAACATCACAAGGATACCAAGTAAAAGCTTGAGACTACTAATGCTGAACTCAAAGTCCTCAAAGGATGATTCCCAAATCAATAATCCATCATAGAGAACCTAGTCAAATGGATGAATGACTACCAGGAGTTGAAGAACATAGTGTGAGCATTCGACATTGAATGCAAATAGTTTGCTGCCTAGTTTGTCAACTTCAAGGAGTTGTTTCTAATGATCCTATGCTCTTGGGATGTGCCTGTTCCAACCCACATTGGGGAAGCTATGTAGATGATGCATGATCTTAGGAGTAAGGAGGAGAAAATTAAATCGCCGTTGGATGATTTTTTCCTCCCACCTAAAGTTGCAGTAGTAGCAGGACAACCACAACCTCAACCACCACCAATGCATGAATTTGGTGAAGGTCCCTTGAAGCCTTAGGAACCACCACTACCTGGGATCGTTTGATCTTCTCCAACAAGCTTCACATCATCAAGGAACATGTTGTTCAAATTTTTGAAGAGTTGTGTCATGGTGTTCAATTTTGTGTCCTGAACACCACCATTTTTGTAATGTGTTGATCCATACACTCAAGCACTCCATTTTTTGTCAAGTCAGTCAAGTTTTTTTTGTTGAAAGAAAAGTGAATCAATAATCCCATACCTTTCAAATTTTTTAAAAGAACTTAAGGATGAGTTTTCATTCAGTTGTGGGGGTATGATGAGTCATCGTTGGTTGGCTACATTGATGAGGCCTCATCAACGTAGTCAACCGCATCGATGAGGCCTTGTCAACAAGGCCTTGTCTATGAGACCTCGTCAATGCATTTTGACGTACATTGATGATGCGATTTCTATCTTTCACCTATAAATATGCACCTACCCGCCACATTTATGGAGAGTCCAGATTTCAATTGTATTGAAACTCTTGCATTTTTTCCATTCCAATGTTAGAATTTTTTCTCTGAGTGCCCACAATAGGATTCATTGAGTGTACAGATATTTATTCAAGCATTGTTATACCTAAGCACGATAGTGTGTGTAGTAATAAATATGAGCTTTCTGATAAACCTTGTAGCACTTTAGATAGGTTAGCTCTTTTATTCATGCATTCAATGTTTTCAATTATTTGTTAATTATTCTTAATTATTTGTTAACTATTCTCAATTATTTCGCAATTATTTTCTAGCAATTGAGTTAATAATATTATTAATCTAGATAGATTAAATAAATAAGTATGACCACTTCTAGCATAACACTTATTCACTTGGTAATCCCAGCAACGTTATCACTTGGTATGCCCAGTAGCATAGTGTTTGGTTGCCCAGCAATGGATACATGGGTTTAGGACGTGTACAGAATGTGGGAATGGATACTTATGTTAAGATTAGTTAATTAGTATTTAGATTAGTTAATCAAACTTCTTTTTATCTACATTTTGAGCACCTAAGATATAAAATAAAAAATGATAAAAATTAGATGCCCCAGTTACACTTAACCATACCAACGTACATCACAAGTGTAATTGGGAGGATAAAAATTGACCTTATGGCTAAATTCACTTTTTAAAGGGCTAGTGCATTGGAAATGATAAAGTTTATGGAATTTGACTGAGTCACATGTGAATACTTTGTGCTTCGTATGGTTAAACGTAGGGGTACCTTGTCACTCATCAAATGTTATTCAATTATGCATCCACAATGCTTTGGCTTGTACAATGAATGTAATATGGATGCTTCATATCATCCAACTATGTAAAAATAGCTCTCGAGGCATAATTAGATACATCTATTATTATATGAAATGGCCTAGACTAATTTTGTGCTCATAGAATTGGAGTCTCTACAAGCTTTTCCTTTAGTAGTTAGAATGCATGTTCACACTTTTTGATCTACACAAATGGAGCATCTTTCTTTATAAGACCAACCAATAACTTTGAAATCCTAGAGAAATTCTCCATGAATTTTCAATATTAGCTAATGTGTCCAAGGAATAAGTAGACATCTTTAACTGTCTCTGGTTGACATGTGATTCCTTGGATGATCCTTATCTTTTCCAGGTCTACATCAATCCCTACCTAAGTAATTCTGTACCTCATTACTATGCCTTCCTAGATCATTAAATGACTTTCTACCAATTGAGCCTAAGATTTTTTTCAACACATCTTTTTAGCACTTGCTCAAGATGATCCAAGGCTTGCTCAAATGTAGCCCCATAGGTAGAGAAGTCATTCATAAAGACTTCTATCCCACTACTAATGTGCTATTGAAAAATACTAGGGACCAACAATTAAAATGTTTCAAGGGCATTACATAGACCAAATGGCATCTTACAATATGCAAAAGTCCCCTAGCGACTTGTGAATGTTATCTTGGCTTGATCCTCTAGTGTGATCTGGATCTAATTATAGCCACTATAACTATCCAAAATGCTATAATAGCAATGCCTAGAGATAGTATCCAACACTTGGTCCACAAATGGCAATGGGAAATGATCTTTAAATGTTTCCATATTCAATAGCCAGAAGTCAGTGCAAACCCACCACTTACCACCTTTTTTGGGATAATTACAAGTGGGCTAACCCACTCACTATTTGCAATGGGATAGATGAACCCCACCTTGTGGAGTTGTTCTATTTCCTCCTTGATGATCTGCTTCAACTTGGGATTCATCTACATTTGTGGTTGCCTTCTTGGCTTCATGGTCAAGTTGGTGTAGATACGATGCTAGCATATCCTTGGATATATTTTTGTCAATTCAGGATATGACCAAGTAAAGACTATTGGCCACTTGTTGATGACCTTCAATAGCTTGTCTATTTGTTCAAGAGCAAGATTTTCATTGATTATAATCAACTTGCCATTATTTAATAATGAATACTCTATGTTGATTAGTAGAGTTTTTAACTCTAGGGGCTCTTGAAATGATCAACGATTACCAACTCTCCCCAACAAGTATTATCTTCTTCATCATCGAAGAGTTGGTGACAAACTTACTCAAGTTCAACCATGCCTTCAACTTAAGAACATGTCAAGCTCTCAATAGGTTCCATGCATAGTATGTTATTGTCAAAGTCAGCTCTTAGCCATTTGGTGCCCTACTATTTTGTGACTACTACATACAGGACTTTTGAATATTTGTTTCATGTGCACACTTATTACATACTTTAATGATTGTACTCCTAATGGACTAGATTTTCTACATGCATTTTCACCCATTATCATTTTACACAATGTATGGAACATGCTTCTTCTCTAAATGTCCAAATTCATTCTCCTTGGAGATCTCAAAGGAGAGGTCCCTTATGCCCATTCGTGCATCAATTGTGCTTAACCAAGTCCTTCCCATAATGATGGGGATGTCACCCTTGCAGTTTTCTACCTTGATCACTAGAAAATTGGTAGGGTAAGATCACCCAAAAATGGTAGTCATAATGTCCTCCACTAATCCCAAAGGGATAGTGATTAATTGGTCTACTAATTCCAAATGGATGTTTCTCTTCTTAAGAGGTGATAGCTTCTAAGCATTATACATCTCATGGGAGATGAGATTGACACTAGAATCAAAATCAAGAAAAGCCTTACATGGCTCATGTCCAACATTCTATAAGTAAATGAGAGAACTTCCTAGGTCGAATCTTTTTGTGGGAAGATTACCAACCTTGATCCAATTGGAAATAACCTTAGTTAACATCATAGTGTGGATCTGAGGTGGAATTTGGTTTGAAGGACACTTGAATGTGTTGGATGAAGAGGATGAGGGTGTTGGAGATATAGAACAACCAACTACATTAGGTTGTGAGGGTTTGGGAGGAATGTTGGGTTGGAAAAAGGGTCATTTCCTTGATCAATTATTTGAAGCACTCGACTAGAAGGTCGGTTGCGAATGTACAGCCCTCATAGCATTTCGTTGTTGGTGTTGTGGGGGAATTTTTCCCCGCATGAATGAAGTAAGAGGTAACTAGGTTAAGGGAAAAGGGATGTGTGCAAATGAATGTGGAGGGTGGTATTGATATGGGTGCTTCCCTCAAGTAGATGGTGAATGAGTTTGATGGTACTCTAAAGGGTAATAGTGATGCTGAAATGAGGCATGGCTAGCAGAACATTTTAGAGAGACGGGTTGCTGAACATAGTACCCATATGCATCTAGTTGTCTATAAGGCTACTACTTTCTTGGCCATGGCATTTCCCATGACTATGGTTGGTGACACTATTGATATTATTCATATGGCTATGGTGGAGCTCCACTTGGGTAGTAAGCTTATTATTGCTAGTGGAATTACCTTAGATTTTCTTAAGGATAGGGTAATCATCTGGGTGCTTCCCTTTGTGTTAGTCAAGGATTCAACATGTACATCCTAGACTCTTGTAAGTGTGATACCATAGGACAACATCCCTTAAGATGTTCATACTGACAAATGTCATCACCAACGTCATCCTGAGAGTCTATCTCCACAACTTCTTATACTACAGAAGCATTTTCCTTACCTCTCTGGTAAGCACGTTCAACTTCTTTTTGCCTCCTACAATTAGTAGTTTGGAATTTTTCATCCAAAGAGTCTCATAACTTATCAACCTTTGCGAAGCATCAAAAATAGAATTTTGGATGGGCAAGGTTTTCTTGTTCACCCCTTCATCTAGTGGTGACTCCTCCTTGTTACAAAATCATACCTTCTTTTTCCTGATGGAAGGATCCCTATTATATTCTTTTGGACTTTCCCTCTTTTGCAACTCACCTTCTTCTTTCAAAAATTGCTCTATCAACCTTTGTATCTAATGAGCTCTTAGTTTAGATAGTTTCCCTTGGGCATAAACCCCAAGAGTTCTTCTGGTTTTTGCTTTGAGCTCATTTATGATGTGGCGAAGTTGTTCCCTCTGAGAATAATCATGACTAGGGAATTGATGTAAAAGAGAATAATATCTACCCATGGTAGCATCCGAGGGTTCATGTGTTCCTTGTTTCTAGCCTTGGATTTTCATTCTCAAGTTAGACACTCTAGAGTACATTTGATATTTTTCATTAAATAGTTCCAGCATGATACTCCATCTATGGATAGACTCTCGCTCCAAGGACCAATACCAATGTTCTTCTTTCTTAATGAGTGTCCTAGGAAATAGCTGGAGTTTTTGGTAATCATTTTGAATGTTTTGTAAAGTGCAGGCATCATGAAAGGCTTGTAGATGGTTTTGTGGATCAAATTTATATCCCCCTAAAATCTTGGGATATTATTCATGTCTAAGTGCTTGATCTGACTATCTTTCACATGCTTAGTTGGAATCTTAACTACCTCTATAATGTTAAGCATACTTTGAGTTTCCAAAAAAGGTTCATAATTCTCAATATTTTGTTTTTGTCGATGATGTTGTCTATTACCCCTTTGATTATTATGGGCATGGAAATGAGTATTATTACCCCACTACTCACCTCCATCACAGTTGTTCCTTCTGCAATGTCTTTTAAAACTAGAAGAAGAAGAAAAGGTAAATTTAAATGAAGAGGATGAAGAGGGAGGAGAACTACCTCCACCATGATATCTACCAATTCTCCTTCAATTATCATGACCATGTTCATCAGTTTTCTTATCATCTTGATGCTTGTTCGAGCCCTTGCCTTGATTGCCATCTTTTCTCGAACTTGAATTATTGATTGTAGATGGTAGATTCAAGGCGACATCCTCATCACCAAGAATAAAGGGTGGTGAATTTTCATGCTGAGTACCCTCATAGAAAGGGTCCTAATTGTCATTTTGGTTCAATAGGAACAAGGGATTTGTAAACTCTTTCCCCTTCACATACTCATGATGATTCTCTTGGTGTCGATCTCACCTACGTTGTGTTTTAGTGGGTTGGTAGTCCTAAGTGTCATAACCATGCATAACATATTCCTCTTAAAGAATCAGGATGCCTAACTTCTTAAGAGTTTGTAGCAGCATCACGAGCACAAATCTATTGGGAGGCATTACAATGTTACCTTCCATACCACACCATCATAGTTGCTCATCTTGATGTAGGATGAAGGTGAAATCAGGTACATACTCATTTGGATGAGTATATATCACTTTGCACTCTTATGGGACTTACGGTTTTGTATCATTTTTCCTATAAGAAGAAGAAATTTTGCAAAATAACTAAAATATCAATGTCCTTTTGTAGTTATATTATTTGGGAATGATATTGACCTTGGGGTTCATCCAATGATATTAATGATATCCACTAAACCTAGATAGCAGAAGTTTCAACAAACAAAGTCCATGGTAATGACACCAATGATGAGTGGTCAAAGGTACCCCTATATCTAACCATACGAATCATGAAGTGTTTACGTGCAATCCGGTCGAATTCCATGAACTCTCTAATTTCTGGTGCACTAGTCTTCTAGGAAGTGAACCTTGCCCTAATAGTCATTCATTGTCTTCCCAATTACACTTGTGAAGTACAAAGGTATGGTTAAGTGTAATCAAGGCATCTAATTTTTTTCATTTTATGTTTTATGGTTTTGGTACTTAAAGAGAGAGATGAAGTAAATTGAGAACTAATGTAATTTAACTATTTAACTAATCTCTAACTAGTCCTAACATAAGCATCTAGTCCCACTTTCTATACACATCTTAAATACTTGTATCCACTACTGGGTTACAAAGCGCTACATTATTGGGTGCACCAAGTAATAACATGTTGGGATTACCAAGAGAATACGTGTTACACTTGAAGTGGTCATACTTATGTATTTAATCTATTTAGCTTATCTTGTTTGATTACTTAATTAGCTTAATTACTGAAAAACATTGAATAAATAGCTAAAAATATTAAATACATGAATAAAACATCTAAACTATCGAGAATGTTGCAAGGTTTATCAAGAATCTCATCTTTATTACCACATACACTATCATGCCTAGGTACAACAATGCTCGAATAAAGATCTGTACACTCAATGACTCCTATTGTAGGTACTCAAAAAAATATTCTAACTTTGGAATGTAAAAACTACAAGAGTTTGGCTACTACTATGACTTTTAATGCCCAATAACATGGCTAGGGAGCTCATATTTATAGTTTTTGCTCTAGGTATATGTTGATGGGGCCTCGTAGACATAGCAGATGCTATGTTGAGATGACCCTATTGATGAGGCAACACCATGTAAATAGGGCCCCATCAACGAGGCTACATGAACGAGGGCCCATTGACATGACACTTTGACACTCATCATATGGTTAAGTGCAATTGAGACACATGATTTTTATTATTTTATATTTTATTCTTCTATGATAAATAACAAGTTAAAACTCAATTTATGAACAAATTTAACTAATCTAATTGCTAATTAATAACTAACTATCCTAACAAAAGCATCCCATCCAACTTTCTCTACACACCCTAAAACTAGGTTACCAAACGTTAAGTGTTACTGGGATTATCAAGCATCATGCACATACTTGAAGTCATTGTACTTATGTGCTTAATTAATTACTATTTAACTTAGCCAATTTATCTTATTTTATTTTAGCTTATTACTTGGAAGCATTAAATGAAATTCCATAAAACATTAAATGCATAAATAAAATAATTAATCTAGCCAAGGTGCTACAAGATTTATTAGAAAGCTCATTTTTATTTTTGCACATACTACTGTGCTAAAGTACAATAATACTCGAATAAAGATCTGTACACTCAATAACTCCTATTGCAGGCACCTTGGAAAATATTTTAACTCTAGAGAAAAGAAACTATAAGAGCTCTGCTATACTATGACAAAACTTATGCCTAAATCATGTGCTTGAGTGTTATATTTATAGGCTGGCACACATCCCACAATACTAACTATCTAAAATTACTTCATGGCCCCTAATATCAGGTATTTGATATAAGAGCTAGACAAAATATGGTTCATCATACTCTCATGACTGAATCAAAACTTATCCTCAAGTGAATAAAAGGAGGGATAAGTTCCTTACAAGATATTGGGAAGGTATGGGACTTTTTACTAACATGAAAACTAACTTAGATTTACAATCTTATACAAAATTAGTGTTTATGACAATAGAATTGAACACCTTGGCCAAGACTAACATCTAACTCTTCTAGCAGTTGAAGAGCGAGGGAGAAGACTCAATGATCATGAAGGTCCTCATCACATGGTATTGCTACTTATACTTTGATGAAGATAGTCTCCCTTCCAGTCCACACTTCCCACTGCAATCACAAAAAAATCATGAATTAGTGTGCAATGTTTAATGTATAGCCTTTAGATACCTTTTCTTGTCATTAGTTATACTTGGCTAGGCTATGATTATGATGGACTGATTCCTTTAATAGTATTAGTGAGAAGACTAAAAAATAGGGTGAAACGAATAAACGATCCATTATTAAATTCTAAAAATTCTAAATGTGATTAAATGCTTGAAGAGGTTTAAAGAATTCACAACAATAAAAAAAAGAGGATTCATTGAAAAACCATTGTGAAGATGTACACAATTGGATGTCATTGATGGGGCATACAAAAGGATTTGATTGTGAGAATGTCTAAGAATAAAGAACTTAACTAATCCAACCAAAAGGTATG
>MNCI01031883.1:216439-256796 GCA_015680685.1 Gnetum montanum
CCCCAAAGTAGGCACATGCCTCTTATTACCCTTTTATAACCTCAAACCAAGGAGTCCATAGACCCCATGGATGACTAATGGTTACGAAAAGTTTAGTATGAAAGCCTAGAAGAAACTACCTAAGAATTTGGACACATCAAACCGATACATAGAACAAGAACATGAACACTGACAATGAGGTGAGGCATGGAAAGCATAGATGGATGAGAGAGAAAGTGGAATGGAGTTCTTGATTAAGGTCACATGAAGTACCTTATGAATTTTTTAGTTACGTGACCTGATAAAGTCCATCCTTAGTCTAGACTAATCAACCATGTTTAGTGACTTTGCATCACCACTCTAAGATCGATCCACCCCCTTAAGACATGAGGATGCTCCCATAGAACAACCATCATTCCTTATTTTAAGAAGAAAAGAGAAGTAAGAAGTGAGAAAGGGCCTTAGTTAGAGGGGACCTTCAGGCATGGGTAACATGTCTTTCTAGTCCCATAACTAGTGCTTGTAGTCCATTTATTCTAAGGGGTGTGCTTTGAATTTCCATTATTTTTCTTGGAATGGGAACCACACCACACACCATACAAAGAATTATTCAACTTCTTGTTATTGGTTGACATGGAATAGTAAGAAATTCATGAAAACACACATGCACCCAAGTAAGAAAAAAGGCACAAAGAGTATTGAGTCCTCTTAAAGTCACACCTTGTTCAAACCTTTGAATCCTTTTCAAGTTTAAAAACTACCAAGGTCACAAGTTCATTAAATTTTTATGAATGAAAAAAGGACCTCATACTTCCAGAACAAAGAAAATCATAGAGTTTGTCGATGGGTGGATGTTGTGGACTCACTACCTATTTCATGAAAAAGAAACCATGTCCTAGTCATTAGTAAAGAAATTCAAAGCTAGAATCTAGACACCAACCATCAAATAATTGGATAACATATGCTCACATCAAACAAACCACACTATACCTAGTTGGAAATAGGGCATGTTATTAACAAAAATTAGAAAATCATACTAAAATAAATTAAAATATATAAGAAAGTGTAAAATATTCTAGAAACATTTAAATGTACTAACAATGATGTAAAACAAAAAATGAGGTAAGATAGGAAAAACTTTTAAAATTTAAAATGTATAAAATAAACAATTTGCAAAAATAAAAATAAAATGTGTAAAATAAAAAATAGAAAAACTAAGGAGCCATGTATATAGTTATCATAGATGGCCATCTCCCCCACAACTAAGTTGGAAGGAGGAGATCGAAAAAATTAAGCATGGTTGTCCATCTGGTGAGGTATTTGTTGCACTAGTGTGCTTAGGCTCATGGAAAGGCTTTATTTATTGGATGCTAACCAACTTCTTATTTGGGCTCTCAAGATTGTAGATCAACATGGCCCTAAAAAGAAAATTTTTGTAAATGATATAAGGTCCTTCCCACAATGTTTGGAACTTAGTTTGTTAAGGTACATGTGTGGGGTTCTAATAGAGAACCTTATCCCCTAGTTGAAATTTTACTTTTCTTATTCTAAGGTCATGGCACTATTTGTCAAATGTCTTATGCAACTTGTTAGATGATAGGGCCACCAATTGATTTTCGTCTAGCAAGTTGAGATTCATTGATCTTTATTTTTGTGCTAAACTTAAGTCAAGGTCAAGGTCACATGCTGTTGATAGTGTATGAAACTCAAAATAAATAGAAAGAGTTTGTAATTTTCCATACACCAACTCATAGGGGAGCAACCTATAGGGAGTTTCCATGTTGAGTAGTAGGCCAAGAAAGCATCGTTGAGTTTTGTGCTCCAGTGTCTCCTATATTTACTAATTGTTCTTGTTATGATCTTAGTGATTTCCCTATTTGTAACCTCAGCCTGACCATTGGCTCAGGGATGATAAGGTATTGTTAATTATGCTCAACCTCCAAGTGCTGCATGATCATCAGAAAGGTAGTACCTATAAAGTGAATTTCATTATTAGAAATTAATGCACATGGCATACTAAAATTGTTTACAACATTTTGTTGTACAAATTAAGTGGTAGTAAGAGATGTACAGTTAGTGATGCCTACTCCTTCTACCCATTTGGTATAGTAGCCAACAATGACTATGATGTACACCTTTTCATTTTGACATGGGATGATGGGACCCATGAAGTCAATGCCCTAGATGTCAAAGGATTCCAGTGTTTGAATCCAATGTTGAGGTCCCTCCATTTGAGTAGCCATTCCACCATCTCATTGGCAGCATTCACAATAGTGGATAAATTAGTCAGCATCCCTGAAAATTTTTGGCCAATAATACCCTACCATTAGGATTTTAATGGCCATGCACCTCCCAACATAGTGGCCCCTACAAGGACCCTTATGAGCATCCTGCATAACACATAGTTGATTAGCATTAGGGATACACCAACAAATTAAGTCATCGATGCATACCCTGTAGAGGTGCTTGTTGATTTCCATGAAGCATTTCACCTGGTGAAGAAACTATTGTTTATTCCAATGCTCCAATCCTTGTGACATTTCTTGAGTCATAAGATATGCGAGAATGTCATTGTACCATTTAGGGTTAGTGGGCAATTATTCAATTATAGCCTCAACAAAGAGAAGCTCATTAGGAAAGTAGTTAAAGAGTAGGCTCTCCTCCTCTTTACTATCCCATTGTAACCAAGACAAGCAATCAAAAATCATGTTCTTAGTCTCTTATTGATCTACCATTATAAGATCGAATTCTTGCAAGATCACTAGCCACTGTATGATACAAGGCCTCACTGTTGGCTTATTCATGAAAAAGCAGATGGCATTATGGTCCATGTTTATAAACACTTTGTATCTCAACACATAGCTCCTGGACTTCTCTAAAGTAAAAACCACTACCATCAATTCGTTTTCTGTGGTGGTGTAGTTCACTTGTGCACCCACAATGCTTCAAATTATGTAGTGGATGTAATATGGAAATTTCTTGTCATCCAACTACGTAAGTAATGCTCCTAATGTGTAATTAGATGCATCTGTCATTATATGGAATGGTCGAGGCTAGTTAGGTGCTCATAGAATTGGAGTCTCTATGTGCTTCTACTTAAGGCTTTGGAATGCATTTTACCATTCCTTGGTCAGCTCAACCAATAGTTTTACGATCTTAAAGAAATTCTCTATGAATTATCGGTAGTAACCAATGTGTCCAAGGAATAACAAGACATCTTTTACAATTTCTAGTTGATGAGTAATTCCTTGGATGATCCTTATCTTTTTGGAGTTGACCTCAATCTCTGCTTGTGAGAAACTATGCTCTAATAAAATGCCTTCTTGGACCATGAGATGAAATTTTTGCCAATTCAGCTACAAATTTATTTCTACACATCTTTTGAGTACTTGCTCAAGGCAGTCCAAGGCTTGCTCAAATGTAGCACCATAAGTGAAAAATTCATCCATAAAGACTTCCACTTTGCTACTAATTTGCTCCTAAAATTTACTTAAGACCTAATGAGTGGTGAGGTACCCCTACACTCAACCATACAAATATGAACATTTATGCATGATTTGGTTGAACTCTGCAAACAAACTAGTTGTGGTGTATAGATAGTTACACATTGATCGTAGTTCGTTGTCTTCCCACCTGGACTAGTATTTGCTTTGCCACATATGGTTTAGTCCAAGGTGAGGTGTATGATGTGGTCCTAAACTAATGCTACTCCTAGAGGCAATGGAAAATAACTTTATTTTAAGCTAATAGGAAATGAACATTCATCCTTAATCATCTGTACACATCTTGGACTTTGAGTACTACTTTTGGGATTACCAAGTGCATGTTACTTAAACACTTCTAGATACGCTATTAGGATACCAAGTAGTCACACTTAAATGCTTGTGATTAAGTTGTACTCATTCTACATTTAATAACAGGGATAGTAGAGGAAGGTAAAGAAATATTAATTAAGAAAATAATAAATAAAAATTAAGCAATTCAAACTAAGTTGATGAGTGGCGAGGTACCCCTACACTCAACCATGCGAATACGAGCGTTCACACACAATCAAGTCGAACTCTGTGAACAGGCTAGTTGTAGTATCTAGATAGTTACACATTGATCATAGTTCGCTGTCTTCCAACCTGGACTAGTATTTGCTTTTTCATGTATGGTTTAGTCTAAAGCGAGGCGTATGATGTGATCCTAAACTAGTGCTACTCCTAGAGACAATGGAAAATAATCTTGATTAACTAATAAGCAAGAGGAAATGAAGGCTAAGTTAGCCTAAGTGCGATGAGCATCCATTCCTTAATCATATGTACACATCTTGGACCTCGTGCATGACTACTATCGGGATTACCAAGCGTAGATCCTGGGTACGCTACTGGGTTACCAAGTAGTCACACTTAAATGCTTGTAACTAAGTCGTACTCATTTCATAGTTAACAATAAGAATAGTAAATGATGGTAAAGAAATATTAACTAAGAAAATAATAAATAACAATAACAATTAACAATAATAATTAAATAATTAAAACTAAGTGAATGCTACAATGATGAAGTAATTTCGATCTTTATTTCCAGTCATGTGCACGTCCAAGTATGTCACACTCGAATAAAGGTGCTATACAATTACAAGCATCACACTGTAGGCATGCACTTGGGAAAATAATCTAACTCCTATGGAAACAAAATGCAAGGGCTTTGCTACAACTACTCGAAAGATACCTAAGTGTAGCGGGTGCACACTTATTTATAGCTAAAAATAGACTTTGCGTAAACAAGGCCACATCGATGCATGGGTGGATGCGTCGACGAGACCGCATATATGCAGCCTAGTTAACACAACCTCGATATTGGGGATCTAATATCAGGACCTATCAAACAAGGGCTCTGATAACAGGGCTCTGATAACTGGGCCTGATAGACCATGACTCATCATACCCCCACGATTGAATAACAACTCATCCTCGAGTCAAAGAAACTGAGGAGCAAGTTTAATTGATTACACAGTGGATAGGTATGGGATTATTGACTAACTATGAATTTATTCATGCCGTAGTGGAGGATTAAAAAAAATTTGGACACAGACACAAAAGACAAAATGTGTGGAACTCATGGGGTTCCTAGTAGTTGGGGCTCCTTCATGGGTGCCTTTCCTTTGTTCTATGCACCAGGCTTCTGAGATTGATATCATTGAAGAAGTGCCTGACATTTCTTCTCCTCTATCTATAGATTATGAGCCATCCATACTGATGTTCCAATGTTTGATGGAGTTGGCACATTCCATGGACACGGAAGCTGCGGGAACACTTGATTGGCCTTGACGTGCATGCCGCAAATAACTGGCATTCCTCTTCATAGGCTTAGCCCTGACCCCTCCTCCTTTTTCTTGGATAGATTATGTAGTAATAGGAGTTCCATGATGGATGTTGAATGATTGTGCCTTCTTCTATACATGTTCTGCATGAGGTCCTTGGCCTCTGCCTCCCCCAGGTCGTTGGTTGCACCTTGAGAAGGTCCTACTTGTTGTCTTCTTTTAGGGGCCATCTATAATCACACAAAGATCAATTGTTAGTAAGGTTATTGCCTTTAATAAATGTTAAATTCCTTGCGTAGAGTGATTTTAGAGTTAGAAATTTTTTCGTGGAAGTTGCCCTAAAAGTTTAATGTTGAACCTGGTTTGTTTAGGTGACACATAAAAGGGCCTATTTTTGAGGAACACTTGATAAAATGATGACAAAGGAAAGAATAGATTTGGCAATGAAGTACTCGAAGGGTATAAGATGATGTGGTGGTGTGCAACAAGTACAAATTACAAAAGTCATGCAAGTGGGTCCTCCCCAAAGCAGGTTCCAACCTATAATGCCCTTGCATAACCACACCTTAAAATGTCCATTGGCACTAGAAGGGTTAAATGTAATCTATGCCGATGCAATAAAACATACACATGTTGATACCACCATGATGAGATATGAATTCAATGCTATCCAAGACACGAGTCACAATTACATGAATAGCGAGATGAGGCAAATTGTAGAAGGGATTGCAGAGATTGGGACATGAGGTAACTCACTCAGGGCATAATGAATTCTCAGTGTAAGGGATGATTAAAGTGTCATTAACCTATTGCTCAAAAATTAGGACCAAGTCTATTCCTCTTATCAGTGACATCACATTGTTTCATCCCAATGGTGGACATTCATATGAGAATCATGACAGCAAGGCGTACGATCACTTGGCATTTTGTGCAAGGGAGGAGTGATTTGGAATTTCTTTACGGCATACTTTTTTTCTCTTCTTTTTTTTCTGTTTGGCTGCTTTGGCACACTCTTCTTGCTCTTTTGTTTTTGAATGTTTAATCTAGAGAAGTTGCCTACCTTCAGGCATGGGTGCATGTATTTCCAGTGGGACCCCCTAGAATAACATTGAGTTTCCTTGATTGAATGCCCTTTTGATTACTCTTACTCCCATTTTTCATTAGATCTACAAGGATCTTAGTACAACCAAGCTATATGATAGCACCTATAGATGTCACCAAAGAATATCCACAAGTTCCCTTGATGTCACACCCTAACCATTCCCTCTTAGTCCATCATTTTTCACTCTAGGAATAATGAGCACAAAATTACTTTTAAGTTTCATGATGACAAGAATATCATCGTACCCAGAGTAGAACCTCTTATTAATAGAATGGTTGGGTGGATGTGGTGGGTTCGCTGTCCAAATAATTAATCACTTGAGACTTGATAGCATAAAATAACACCTCAACCAACAAGCCACATGAGTGTTTTATTCGTAGATGAGATTACTCATAAAAAGATAAAAAGACAAAAAGATAAAACAATAAATTAAAAGGTGAAAAACTGGAAAAAAAAGGTCAAAAAAATAAAGAAACAACAAAACATTTATTAATTTTTTGTTGTTAGAATGAAGGATGCCCCCATAACTAAACAGTTGAGCATGGTTAGAATTAATAAATGGAAGGTGGGAATCCTTGCATGTTGAAAATATTGGGACTTGGTCATACTTACCCCATTGGGGTTCACACACTTGATTAGAGTTGACATAGATGTGGTTAATTTATAAGGAGTTGACCCACTATGGTACTTGTGACCATAAGATGGTATGCAAGGATCAACATGTCTCCCCATGTGGAAATATTCATTAGGCCCCATGGTTGTTGCAGTATTGAGTTGTGGCCTTGATAAGGTAACATGAGGCGTTGGGTTCAAAGAGGAAGATGCACCACAGTGTTGGATTTATGCTGAGTTGGTGGATGCAGTGGTTGCTAAAATGTGGTGTCCCTTCGATGGTCACATCTAAAGAAGGGATGCCTTTGATGTTGTGAAGGACCTCCACTACTATTGATAGTGGAAACACAAGTAACGTTTACGAGTTGATGCTGTGGTGAAAAATCTTCTAGCATAGCTGGTGGTGATGTAGAAGGGGGTGAAGTATGAGAATATTGAGGCTGAGAAGAGGTGTAAGGCACATGAGGTGGTGATCTTGTTGGAATGGATATGGGTGGATAGTATTCGAAAGAATGATAACGATGAGGTGAGGTAGAGGATGTTGATCCTGTTGGAGAAATAGGGTGTTGAACATAATAAGCATTTGGTGTTGGGACATGTGAAGGGTATGGCCTAGTTGGCGGTGGCCTCCCCCACGACTGAGTTTTTTTTCCATTGTGATTGAACCTGATATTTCTGTATGAAATATGGATGTAACATTCCTCCCCAATGCTCATGTAAATGTGACAAAACTGGGCATTGGCCTTTGGGGTGATCGTATAGACAAATGTTACATTGATATGTGAAATTAGTATTTGAGTTGTTATTCTTATTATCTTCTACCCTTTGTTTTGATTGTCGCATGGTTTCCTATCCTGTTTCTCAATTTGGCATAGTTCTTCTTCTAATAATGTTAGCATATTTTCCACATCTCTCATGTACCTAGTTTGTCATCTTATTGATCTTTGCCTCAATTTCATCTAGTGATTGTAGGATTGACAAAGATGATTCCACCTCCTTGAAGTGAGTTGATTTCTCCTCTTCATGATCATGGACCCTAGTTAAGTTAAGATTTTGGTCCTGTTGAGAACTTTCAACATTCTCCCATTTTCCTATTTCTCTTTCTTCTTTTTCTACTCACTTAATAAGTTCTTGGAATTGATGGGTTCGTAGCTCATATAGTTGACCTCGAGCATACATCCCTAGGATCTCCCTTGTTTCATTACGGAGCCCATCTATGATATGGTACATTAGCCTTTCCTTGGAGAACCCATGGCCTGGGTAGTTGTTTAACAATGCATAATATATTTCTAAGGCCATGTCCAAGGGTTCATGTTGCACTTGTTTCCATTCTTAGATTTGTCTCCTCAAGGATGACACTCTCGCATAGGTTTGATATCTTTCGTTAAAGAGTTCTACCATTGTTGGCCAACATCGAATTGATTTTGATTTTAATGACCTATACCATACTTTTTCTTGGCCAATGAGTGTCAGAGGAAAGAGCTTAAGTTTTTGCCATCCATTATCAATGTCATTTTATGCACAAGCATCATGGAAGGCTTATAGATGATGTTGGGGATCTAAATCATAGCCTCCTGAAAACTTAGGAAATTTTTTTAAGTCAAGCTTGGGTAGACAGCTTTCCTTACAATGCCTTTAGGGTATTTGAATAGCCTCTTGTATTTCTGTTAAGCTTGTAGTGGCCAGTAGGGGTTCATCATCACTAGGTATGTTATGCAGTTGTGAGTTGGAATGATGTTGTTGGTGTTGATGCTCATAGGAGACCCCTACATCAAATTGGGTACTCCAAACTTCATCTTCATTATCATATAATTTTTTGGTTCTCCAATGAGTTGCCCTACTAGTTGTTGTGTTGTCATGGTCTTGTGAGAGAGACATTTTTGTGAACCGTGTGTGACTTAATTAAATTAAATTTAATTTTTTTTCTAAAGGATATATCATTAATACTTGTTACAATGATCTTATATGATATAACTAATCTAAATAACTAGCAACGTCCCTAGCAACGACGCCAATAATGAGGGGCGAGGTACCCCTACACTCAACCATACGAATACGAGCGTTCATGCATGATCCAATCGAACTTCATGGATAGGCTAGTTGTGGTATCTAGATAGTTACACATTGATCACAGTTCACTGTCTTCCCACCTGGACTAGTATTTTATTTGTCACGTATGGTTTAGTCCAGAGTGAGGCGTATGATGTGATCCTAAACTAGTGCTACTCCTAGAGACAATGGAAAATAATCTTGATTAACTAATAAGCAATAGGAAATGAATTCTAAGCTAGCCTAAGTGCGATGAGCATCTGTTCCTTAATCATCTGTACACATCTTGGACCTCGTGCATGACTACTACTGGGATTACCAAGCATAGATCCTAGGTACGCTACTAGGTTACCAAGTAGTCACACTTGAATGCTCGTGATTAAGTCATACTCATTCCATAGTTAATAACAAGAATAGTAACTAATGATAAAGAAATATTAACTAAGAAAATAATAAATAACAATAACAATTAATAATAACAATTAAATAATTAAAACTAAGTGAATGTTGCAATGATGAAGTAATCTCGATCTTTATTTTTGGTCATGTGCATGTCCAAGTACATCACACTCGAATAAAGGTGTTGTACAATTACAAGCATCACACTGTGGGCATGCACTTGGGAAAATAATCTAACTCCTATGGAAACAAACTACAAGGGCTTTGCTACAACTACTTGAAAGATGCCTAAGTGCAATGGGTGCATGCTTATTTATAGCTAAAAATAGACTTTGCGTAAATGGGGTCGTGTCGACGCATGGGTGGATGCGTCGATGGGGTCGCATATACAGGGCCCCGTATATGTGGCCTAGTTAACACAACCCCAATATCGGGGATCCAATATTGAGACCTATTAGACCAGGGCTCCGATAACAGGACTCCAAAAACTAGGCCTGACAGACCATGAGTCATCATAAGTGAATGCTGCAATGATGAAGTAATCTCGATCTTTATTGCTGGTCATGTGAATGTCCAAGTACGTCACACTCGAAAAAAGGTTCCATACAATTACAATCATCACACTGCAGGAATGCACTAGGGAAAGAATTGAGATGAACTAAAAATGAACAAAAATACTCTACTACTACCCTTAGTTACTCTCCTGTGCACACAAATGTGTACTTATAGGCTTACATAGGAATCACAATATCATGTATTCAATATCATTAGCCAAGCCATAATATCTCGTACCCGATATCATGGATTCGATATCAAAACCTGACAAATCATGATTCATCATACCTTTACAACTGAATGAAAACTTGTCCTCGAGTTGAACAAAATGAGAACAAGTTCAATTGATTACACAATGGATAGGTATGGGATTATTAACTAACTAGAAATTTATTCATGCCATAGTGGAGAGTTGAACACAAAAAAATTGGGACACAGACACATAATTACAAAATTTATTAGAACTCATGTGGTGCTTGGTGACAATGGTTCCTCCATGGGTCTCTTCCCCTTATCTTATACTCTAGGTTTTGGAAATTGATGGCTCTTCCTCTTCGATTTGGGGATCCTGTGCCATCTATGTTGATGCTCCAATGGTTGATGGAGTCGACATCTCCCATGGACATAGCAGTTGCAGGAACATCTAGTTGGCCTTGACATACCAAGCTGCAAACAGTCATCATTCCTCTTCATAGGCTCTGGCTTTGTCCTTGTGTTCTTGAGAATTGATGCATTGTCGAGCCAAATCTGCCACAACATCCTTTTATCCCTGGTAGCTAGTTTTGACCACCTCTAACTCAAAATTTTCCACTTCTAATTTTCATAGTGTCTTCTTATGCTCAACAAATTTTTTTTCATATTTTGCATAGGTGGTTGCTACTTGCTTCTCCAATTCTGTTCTCAAGCATCCTACTGTCAACATGGCCAAGTTCGCATACCGCAGGTTTGTCAACTCCATGGATTCCATAAGATCTTATATCTTCAGGTCTCTAATTTTGAGTTATGCTTGGTGGACGAATGCATAGGTATCTAATATGACCTGCCAATCAGTGTTTTGAACACTGAGAGTGTTGATATGGGCCTTGGCCATATGGATTTATTTTTCTATTACTTGTTTATACATCCCCACCTAATCCCTGAAGTGTTCCTTCAGCTTCTCATGTTGTTTGGCCTCATTTTTCCATGCACTTATCTCAATTTCCATCTTTTGATGAATTGCATCTATCTCCTCCATTGAGAGGGTTCTATTTTCTCTAGCCAAGTGATTCATGTCCTGGTTGACCCTAACTAATTGTTCTCGTAATTGCTGACAATTTTCTTCGAGAACATTTTTTTGTTTTTCTACAGTGGTCAACCAGAGATTATCAGTTTCAAGTTGTTTATTCTCCTCTTGTAAGGCCTTGAGTGCTTTAACATGTGCATACATTTGAGCTTGTACCTTTGAAGCATTCCAATTGTCCTTCTCTTTCTCCTTCGCCACTCTTTTATTCTCTACTAATAATTTATTAAGCTGCTCTATCTAGAAAAACTCTAGCTAGTCTGTGGAGATGAATTTTGATGGGTCCCACTATGTAGCTTGCAAGGTGACAAGCCTTTCTTAGAGTCTTTCAAACTCTACCTCTACATGCTCGACCCTGATCTTTGCCATGACTAGCTTTCCTTTTATGGAGATGAGGTCAAATTGAATTGTTATGACATCTTGAGGGATGTCATCACTTGTCCTATCTGTAGCAACTGATCAAGAACATCCTCATGCTTCACAAGAGTTATCGAGGAACCGACCAAAGTTTGAGCATCGCATGCTCCTGTAAATTCTATTGATGGCATAACAAGGACATTGAATGATTCTTGTATATGTTCCATGACCACTTTTGTGGCTCCCGCTACATCTTGGTGCTACATGACCACTACTGTGGCCCCTTCACCAGTTTCTAATTGCACCTGAAAAGATGCAGTGTTCCCTGAGATTTGTTGTGACCAATGTGATGTCCCTTCTCCTGTTTGAATTGATACCTCACCCTGTGCACAATCGATTGAGATCGTAGGTTGTACATCATCATCTATGATCCTAAAGAGATTATTCTCATCACGACTTCCCCAACTAATCATCTTAGTGATGGTCTTGAGATGACTCATCAATGGTTGATAGTCTTGCAGCGGTGGTGGCGGTTGGTCTTGCTACCCTATGTTGGGCTTCACTTCTTATTGTTGATTGGGCCTTATGCTTGGAAGTTGGCTAGGACCTGCAATTTGAGGTGCAGTGGGTCCCCACCATCTATTCTTGTTCAGGCTCTAGTGTCTCACCAGCACTTTTTCTTGGTTCTGGTGGCTTTAGTAATTCAGCAAATGAAGCATTTTGGACCCTTCTAGGGATGTCATTGGTGTACCCCAGAATTTCAACACATTGACACAGCTTCCTGATGAGACAGTGAAAGGGAAATGCAAACTTCTCTATCTTGCATTCTTCGAACCACCTTAACATCTCTGTTAGATATAAATGGGGTAGGTTGGCATTAACCTTGCCCATCAAGATTGCACTTCCTCTAGCCACATATGTGGAGATTTGATTTAAACCTTTTATGGGGAAGATGTGATATGTGCTGATCTTGAAATAGATTCTCTCTTCCAGTGTTAGCTCTCCATACGCTTTGTCTTCTTTGTTGTATGCCCATTTCAACCAGATCTTCCACGCATCAACATCAGAGTGAGTGTGCAAGTGAGCAACTTTTGGACCTGTATTTGGAAGATTTAACACCTCTAAAATGGCTTTAGTAGAGAAATCCATAGAAGCACCACCAATATCAATGGTGGTTCCTTCTTCTTTATTGTGCTAAAATTGGTACGTCTCTCCTAGGTACCAGGCACCACTTTCAAAGAGAATAGGCCATAATGAGGATCCTTTAAGTTGGTCCCTAACTACTTCGGGAACAAACTCTATGAAAGGTCCAAAATTAAGTTCCACTATCATAGTTGCTAACATGAACCTTTCATGAATCGCCTGAACACACTCTAGGGACAATGTGAGATGTTGTCCCTGTTTAGGTGCTTCTCCGACTCCACCTTCAACATGTTCCAATTGTACAATAATACGAGGTTCCTAATGGATACTAAATGATTGTGCCTCTTGTTCCATATGTTCCTTGAGAGATGCCTGACCTCTGCCTCTTCTTGGTCTTTTGGATGCACCTTGAGAGGATCCTTCTTGTTGTCCTCTTTTAGGGCCATATGCAATCACACAGGCTAACTTTTAGTAAGGTTACTTATAAAATTTGATTTATACCTTACTTCTTGACTTTAATAAATTCATGTCTCATTTAGTATGATCCAGAGTTAGATAATTTCATGAGAATGTCCCCTAAAAGTTTTGATATTGGGCCTAATTTGATTAAGTGGCTCCAAAATTTAATTCTCATGGTATGGGTGAAGAGATAAAATTGATTTGGCAACGTGTTTAACATTTTTATGGTCATTTATCCTTTATGATATCCTTCAGGAAACGATGAATTTGGAAAAAATTATGTGCAACTTGGAGCATCCCGTTCCCGCATGACTAAGCTAAACACTCTAGGTTTAGACAATTTCAATCGGAACAGAAATCAAAGTGTTAGTGAGCAAGATATGGATGTTTAAAGGATAGGTGCGCAAGCTAGCAAATTCATATAAGAAAATTTGAATAACTCCCCTTGCATGAACAATGCAAAATGATGTTGACATGCATGAGGGGGTCCATATATATAGTTTTTATGGATGTGATATCACATACCCGATAACATAGACCCAATATTGCATCAGACCTGATATCAGGTACTTGATATCGTGGTCCATTGAAAATAGGGTACTTGATAAATTTGAGGAATTTTTGAATTTCTAAGGCCAAAAATGAAGGATTTGAGATTAATTTGAAAGGTACAGGGTAACATTAAATAGACCAGAAGCCACCAAAAGTATAATGGAGTAGAATCTGATAATGAAATCCATGAATAGGATGAGGAAAAAGGACATGTTTTGGTGCATAGGAATGTTTGAATGAGAAGGATGATAAAGGAAAGAATAACATTGGCAATGTAGTGCTCAAAGGGTATAAAATGATGTGATGATGATGTACAATGAGTGTAAATTACAAAGGTTACGCAAGTGGGTCCTCCCCAAAGCATGTTCCTACCTATGATGCCCTTACGTAACCATGCTTGAAAATTTCTGTAGGCACAAAAAGGTTTAAATGTAATCCCCACTAGTTGCACAAAAGACACTCATGTAGATACCACCATGATGAGATATGAATTCGATGCTACTTAAGACACGAGTCACAAATACATGACAGTGAGATGAGGCGAATTGTAGAAGGGATTGCAAAGATTGGGACATGAGGTAACTGATCCAAGGCACAATGAATCTTAAGTGTAGGACGTGATTAATGTGTCATTATCCCGTCGCTCTAAAATCAAGACCAAGTCCATTCCTTCAATTAGTGATCGCATTGTTTCATCCAATGATGGACAACCATAAGAGCATAATGATAGCAAGCCATACGATCACTTGGCATTTTGTGCAAGGGAGAAGTGATTTGGAATTTCTTTGTGGCATAATTTTTTCTGCTTAGCCGCTTTGGCACACACACTCTCTTCTTTTTTTTATGTGTAATCTAGAAACACTGCCTACTTTCAGGCATGGGTGCATGTCTTTCTAGTGGGACCCCCTAGAATAGCATTGGGTTTCTTTATTATGTGCCTTTATTACTCTTACTCCCATTGTTGTTAGATCTACAAGGATCTTAGTACAACCAGGCTACATGATAACTCCTACAAATGTCACCAAACAAAATCCACAAGTCCCCTTGATGTCACAGCTTGGCCATTCTCTCTTAGTCCATTATTTTTCACTCTAGGTATAATGAGCACAAAATTACTTTAAGTTTTAATGAAGACAAGAATATCATTGTACACAGGGTAGAACCTCTTATTAATAGAATGGTTGGGTGGATGTGATGGGCTCGCTGTCCAAATAATTAGTTACCTGAGACTTGATAGCACACAACAACACCTCAACCAATGAGTCACATGAGTGCTTTATTCATAGATGAGATTACCCATAAAAAGATAAAAAGATAAAACAATAAATAAAAAGATGAAACAACATATAAAAATATAAAACAACAAATTGAAAGATGCAAAAACTAGAAAACAAAAAATTGTAAAATTAATAAAAAGGAAAAACATTTATTAATTCTATTTATTAGAATGGGGGATATCCCTCATATCTAAACTTTTGATCATGGCAAGAATTAATAAATGAAATAGTTGGATCCATGCATTTTGGAAATATTGGGACCCGGTCATATCCAAACCATTGGATGTCTTTTGATGTAGTGGTTGGATTGTACCCACATTGAGGTTCACACACTTGATTAAAGCTGACATAGTGGGGAAAGTTATAAGATATCAATAATTGATAAGGAGTTGATCCACTATAGCACCCATGATTGTAAGTTGCTATGCAAGGACCGATCTGTCTTTCTACATGGTTATATTCATTAGGCCACATGGTTGTTGGAGTATTGATTGGTGGCCCTGATAAGGTAACACGAGGCATTGGGTTCGAGGAGAAAATGCAGTGGTCTCAGAACTGTGTTGTCCCTTTCTATGATCATGTCTAAAAAAGGGATGCCTTCGATGTTGTGGAGGATTCCCATTGTGGTTGATAGTAGCAGCATAAGTAACATTTGTGGATCGATGCTATCGTGCAAATCCTACTGGTACTATTGGTGGCGATGTAGAAGGAGGTGAAGGATGAGAATATTGAGGCCCAAGAGAGGTGCAAGGAACATGAGGTGGTGATCCTATGGGAGAGGAGATGGGTTGATAGTACTTCAAAGAATGGTAACAATGTCATGAGATAGAGGATGTTGACCTGGTTGGGGAAACAAGATGCTGAACTTGATAAGCACTTGGGTTCGAATGATATGAAGGGTGTGACTAGTTTAAGGGTGGCCTCCCCCATAACTAGGATTTTTGCCATTGTGATTGAACATGGTATTTTTGTACAAACTCTAGATGTAACATTCCTCCCAATTTTCATGTAAATGTGACAATATTGGGCATTGGCCTTTAGGGTGATCGTATAGGAAAATGCTACATTGATATGTATGATTAGCAGTTGAGTTCTTATCCTTATCCTCTTCAACCCTTCTTTTTGATTGTCTAGTGGTGTTTTATCCTATTTCTTTGTTCATCATGGTTCTACCTCTAATAGTGTTGGCATATTCTCTGCATTTTTCATGTACCCATTCTGTCATCTTATTGATTTTGCCTTAATTTCATTTAGTGATTGTAATATTGGCAAAGATGATTCCACCTCCTTGAGGTAAGTTGATTTTTCCTCTTCATGATCATGGACCTTTGCTAATTCAAGATTTTGGTCCTATTGAAAGATTTCAACATTATCCCATTTAACCATTTCTTCTTCTTCTTTTTCTACCCTCTTAATAAGTTCTTAGAATTGGTGGGTTCGTAGCTTGTATAGTTGACCTTGGGCATACATCCCTAGGGTCTCCCTTATTTCATTATAGAGCCCATCCATGATGTAATACATTAGCCTTTCCTCAAAGAACCCATGGCCTAAGCATTTGTTTAACAATGCATAAGATCTGTCTAAGGCCATGTCCAAGGTTTCATGTTGTGCTTGTTTCCACTCTTTGATTTGTTTCCTCAAGGCTAACACTCTTGCATAGGTTTGATATCTTTCATTGAAGAGTTCTACCATTGTCGGCCAACGTTGAATTGATTTTGGTCTTAAGGACCTATACCATACTTTTGCTTGGCCAACGAGTGTCATAGGAAAGAGCTTAAGTTTTTGCCACCCATTATCAATATTGTTCCATACATAGGCATCATGGAAGGCTTGTAGATGATGTTGCGGATCTAAATCATAACCTCTTAAAAATTTGGGAAAGTTTCTTAAATCAAGCCTGGGTAGATGGCTTTCCTTATGATGTCTGCAGGATATTCGAACAACCTCTTGTATATGCATTAGGCTCTTAGTGGCTAGTAGGGGTTCATCTTCACTAGGTGGGTTATGAATTTGTGAGTTGGGATGATGTTATCTTTGTTTATGTACATAGGAGACCCTTGCATCAGATTGACTACTCCAAACTTCATCTTCATCATCGTATAATTCGTTGGTTCTCTAATGAATTACCTTACTGGTTCTTGCATTATCATAGTCTTGTGATAGAGACATTGTTGTGAATTTTTGTGTGACTTATTTGCAATTACTTTTTTTGAATGATATATCGTCAAGGCTTTTTCACAGCGATCTTGGATGATATAACTAATCTAAATAACTAGCACTGTCCCTAGCAACGATGCCAATGATGAGTGGCGAGGTACCCCTACGCTCAACCATACAAATACAAGTGTTCACACACGATCCAGTCAAACTCCGTAGATGAACTAGTTGTGGTGTCTAGATAGTTACACGTTGATTGTAGTTCACTGTCTTTCCACCTAGACTAGTATTTGCTTTGTCACGTATGGTTTAGTCTAGGATGAGGTGTATGATGTGCTCCTAAACTAATGTTACTCCTAGAGGTAATGGAAAATAACTTTATTTTAAGCTAATAGGGAATGAGAAGCAAAATATAAGCTAGCCTAAGTGTGATGAGCATCCGTCCTTAATCATCCATACACATCTTGAACTTCATGTACTACTTCTGGGATTACCAACTACATGTTACTTAAACACTTCTAGATACACTACTGGGATACCAAGTAGTCACACTTAAATGTTCATGATTAAGTCATACTCATTTCACGTTTAATAACAGGGATAGTAGAGGAAGGTAAAGAAATATTAATTAAGAAAATAAAAAATAATAGTTAAGCAATTAAAACTAAGTTAATGGTGCAATGATGAAGTAATCTCGATCTTTATTGCTGGTCATGTGCATGTCCAAGTACGTCACACTCGAATAAAGGTTCCATATAATTACAATCATCACACTGCAAGCATGAACTGGGGAAAGAATTAAGTTGAACTAAAAATGAACAAAAAGACTCTACTACTACCCTTACTTACTCTCCTGTGTGCCCAAATGTGTATTTATAGGCTTACATAAGAATCATGATATTGTGTATCCGATATCATTAACTAGGTCGTGATATCGTGTACCCGATATCGCAAATCTGATATTAGAGCCTGACAAATCATGGTTCATCAAGACCAGATGTTGGAAAGTGGTAGGAGCATTGCACAAACCAAAAGGCATCTTCCGACATGCAAAGGTTCCCCAATGACTCATGAATATTGTTTTGGCTTGGTCTTCCAATGCAATCTAAATTTGGTTATAGCCACTATAACCATCTAGAAAACTATAATAACAATGCCTAGATATGGTGTCCAACACCTAATCAATGAATGACAATGGAAAATTATTTTTGAATGTTTCCATGTTTAACAACCTGAAGTTAATACAAATCCATCATTTGCCATCTTTCTTTGGCACTATCATGAGTGGGTTGACCCACTCACTCACTATTTGCAATGGGGTAGATGAACCTTGTCTTAAGGAGTTGCTCAATCTCCTCTTTGGTGATTTGCTTCAATTATGTGTTCAACTAATGTTGTGGTTGCCTCCTTGACTTCATGGATGGATTAATGTAGATACAATGCTAGCATAACCTAGGATCAATCCCTGTGAGATCAAGGTATGACCAAGAAAAGGCTGTTGGCCATTTTTGGACCACTTTCAACAATTTTTCTTTCTGCTTTGTAGCAAGTTTGGCATTAAGTATGACTAGATTGCCATTTCTTAAGAATGCATACTCCAAGCTAACAGGTAGAGTTTTTAACTCTAGGGGCTCGTGTTTGAAATTCTTAGAGAACTCCAACTCTTTCCAATTAGTATCATTATTTTCATTATCATAGAGTTAGTGATGAGCTTGCTCTAATTCATCCTTGCTTGTGACATAAGTGCGTGTTAGGCTCTCAATAGGTTCCATGGGCATTGTGTTGCTTTCAGAATTAGCTGTCAACCACTAGGTGCCCTCTTGTTTTGTGGCTTTTTTGTGTAGACACCTTTGAATATCTACTTCATGTGCACATTGCCTACATGTGGAAATAGATGTTCCTCTCCTGGACCAGAGTTTCTGCACATAATTTCACCTTATATTGCTATACACAATGCATGGAACTTGTTTCTTCTTAATCCTTCCAAATGCACTTTCCTTAGATATCTCCAAGGAAAAATCTTTGATGTCCATTCTTACATCAATAGTGCTTAGCCATGCCCTTCCCATAATGATTGGAAAGTCCCCTTTACAGTTCTCAACCTTAATTACTAGGAAATTGGTAGGATAAGACCACCCACATATAGTGGTCACAATGTCTTCTACCAGTCCCAATAGAATAGTAATGGACTGATCTACCAATTCTAATCAAATATTTCTCTTCTTGAGAGGCAGTAGGTTCTAGGTAGTATACATCTCATGAGAAATAAAATTCACACCAAAACCTGAATCAAGAAAAGCTTTACATGGTTCATTCCCAAAAATTTGTAAATAGATGAGAGGACTCCTAGGATCAACTAATTTCCTAAGAAGGTTGCCAGCTTGGATCTAATTAGATACAACATGAGTAAGCATAACAATATGGATTTTGGGTGACATTTGGTCTAAAGGGAACCTGATGGAATGGTTTGCAAAGGATGAGGTAGGAGAGGGTTACTAGACATCTGAGTTTGTGAGGGCTTACTAGGGTTGTTGGGTTGGAAGAATGGTCTTTTACGAGAATAAGGTTCTAAACCACTTTATTGATGAACCAATTGTAGATTGATGGCCTTGGTAGCATTACGTTGCTACAACTGGGCTGGAAGTTCACCCTGAATGGATGGAGTAGGGATAGCTACATTGAGGATGGAGGAACAAGTGCAGGAACATGAGAAGGATAAGGATGAAATGTGGTATTCCTCCTAGAATGTGGAGAATGAGTTCTATAGTATTTGGAAGGGTAGTAATGATGTTGGAAAGGAGAAACATGATTGGAAGAGTTATGTTGAGATAGGGGTTGCTGAATGTAATACCTATATGGATCTGATTGTCTATAAGGGTACTTCTACCTTGAAGGTCGTAGTGCCCATGACTATGGAAGTTGCCATTGTTGATACTGCTCATACAGTTGTGATGGAGTTCCAGTTAGATAATATTATTATTATTGATGAAACTACTTGGAATTGCCTTGAGGATAAGGTAATCTTCAAGGTGTTTTTCTTTTTGCTAGCCATGGATTCAGAGTATACACCCTAAACTCTTATAAATGTGACATGATGGGGCAACATCACTTAAGATGTTCATATTGGTAGATGTCACACCCACCATCATCATCTGATTTAGTTTCTGCAACTTCCTCTACTACAACAATCTTGCCCTTACCTCTTTGATTGGCACATTCAACTTCCTTATGCCTCCTACAGTCATAATCACTACCTTGTTCTTTGGAATCTTTAGTAATTTTCAAGACAACTTGAAATTTGCTATTGATAGAGTCCCATAATTGATCTACCTTAGTTGAGAGTTTAGAGGTAAACTTTTGAATCAACAAGGTTTTCTGGTTCATCACCTCATCAAGGGATGATTCCTCCTCACTGTCACAAAATTGAACCTCCCACTTGTAAAAGGAAGGATCTTGGTTGTATTCTTCCACACTTCCATGTTTTCTCAACTCTCCTTCTTCTTTTGCTACCTACTCAATTAGCCTTTGGATCTGATGGGCTTTTAACTTTGACAATCGCCCTTGGCATAGACTCTAAGAGTTCTCCTTATTTCTGATCAAAGCCCATCTATGATATGGCAAAGTTTCTCTTGTTGAGAATAACCATGGCTAAGACATTTATGTGATAAAGAATAGTATCAATCCATGATTGCATCCATGGGTTCGTGTGTCCCTTATTTCCATCCTTGGATTTGCCTCCTTAAGTTTGATACTCAAGAGTATATCTAATATTTTTCATTAAAAAATTTTAGCATTTTACTCCACTATCTGATGGATTCTTATTCTAAGGATCAGTACCAACTTTCTGCTTCTTTGATGAGTATCCTAGGAAACAACTAAATCTTTTATCAATTATTTTCTATATTTTTCAAGGCATAAGCATCGATGGTTCTACAAATCTAAGTTACATTCCCCTTCAAACCTGGTAATATTATTCATGTCTAGCCTCTTGATCCAACTATTTATTATGTGCCTTGTAGGAATTCTCATCACCTCTACAATGTTTAGCATCTTTAGGTGGCAAGAAAAGGCTCATCGTAGCCATGATCCTAGTGCCTACAATTCCCTTTGCTACCCTTTCATTATTGGCAATGAGCCTCTCTTAAATGCCTATGACCTACATCCTCACTTGCTTGATGGTCCCTATGATCATCTCAGTTCCATCGATCACCTCCATCATGATCGTGTCCCTTGCGATTGCATTTAGAGCCAAAAGAGGAAGAAGATGACGATGAAGGTAAAGAGGAAGGAGGACTAGCATCATCATGGTGCTTGCCACCCCATTTTGATGGTTGTAGCCATAATCATGATCATGCTACTTACCTGCAGCCCTACCATGACTCTGATCCTTGGATTCCCCTTTGTCATGGGATTCATTTTTAATAAAACCAAGATTATGGATCATGGACTGAAAGTTCTAGTTTTGACCTCCTTCATCGAAGTCAAAGAGAGGAGTCTCTCTATATGAAAAATCCCCAAAGAAGTATTCTCCACCATATTTTTGATACGTTAGGACTAGGAAATCATTGGACCACTTCCCCTTCACAAATTCATAATGCTACTTTAGCTATTGATCGCTCAAGCGTTATGCATTTATGCGATGATATTTAGCATGAAGTCCTTAGATGCCCAACCACATAAGATTTTGTTGGAGCATTGCAAGAATGAATCGATTAGGTGGCAACACAATGCTACCCTCCATGTCTCACCACAGCAGTAGTTCAACCTGGTGTAGAATGAAGATGAAATTGGGTACATACTCATCATGATGAGCATATACCACTCTGTATTATTAGGGCACCTACTGATTTTCTCTATTAGACTTGGATGAAGAATCACTCCTATGAGAAGAAGACATCTTATATTAGAAGATAAGAAATTTAGTGTGCTTTCTTATAATTGTTATAGTTATTTAAATGTATGATATGACCTTAGGGTTTTTTCTAATGATGTTAAATAATTTTTTACTAAATCTTAGATAGTACACATAACAAACTAAAGGTCCCTAGCAACGATGTCAATGATGAGCAATGAGTACCCCTACGCTCAACCATATGAATCATAAGCGTTCATGCATGATCCGGTAAAATTCTGCAAACCTTAAGTTCCTAAGTACACTAGTTCTAGGATGTGAAATCTAATCATGATGATCCTTGTCTTCTCAACTACACTTGTGAAGCTTAGTTGTATGGTTAAGTGTAATTAAGGCACATGATTTTTATTATTTTATATTTTATTCATTTATGATTAATAACAAGTTGAAATTCAATTTATGAACCAATTTAACTAATTTAATTGCTAATTAATAACTAACTATCCTAACATAAGCATCCAGTCCCACTTTTTGTGCACATCCTGAAATTGAGTTACCAAATGTTAAGTGTTGCTGGGATTACCAAGCATCATACGCATGCTCGAAGTGGTTGTACTTATGTGCTTAATCAATTTCTATTTAACTTAGCTAAATTTAGCTTAATTACTTGGAAATATTAAATGCATAAATAAAATAATTAATTTAGCAAAGGTGTTGCAAGGTTTATTAGAAACCTCATCTTTATTTCTGCACACATTACTATGCTTAGGTACAATAGTGCTCGAATAAAGATTTGTACACTCAATGAATCCTATTGTGGGAACTTTGGAAAATATTCTAACTTTGGACAAAAGAAACTTTTGCTATGCTATGACAAAACTTATGCCCAAACCATGTGCCCAAGTGTTATATTTATAGGTTGGCACACATCCCGTGATATCGAATATCTGAGATTGCTTCATAGCCCCTAATATCGGAGCTAGACAAAATATAGTTCATCACACACAAATTAATCATACTTTTCATTATATGAGTTTATTCTTAGGAGAAAGGAGGTTGTAGGAAGGCTTGATATCACCTTACATATAACTATTTATTAAATTGATCGAGCTTTTTATCATAAGTTTATTTTCATAAAAAAATGTTGTGCTTGGAAAGTTGTAGACTCCCTACATGATAACAATAATAATAATATATAATGATACCTTTTACCTATTTTTCATATTGATGTTTTGTTACATCTAATTCTTCACTAGTGATGGGATGCGATATTGCATGGACTGCGATATCGCGTCGTCCCCCGAGATATTGCGTATGCGATATCGCGGTGCACTGTCATATCTATAAATAAGAAGTGGCTCTTCCTTGTTTCTCATCCTAGGCTTAGACTGTAGTGAAAATTTGGCAGTTTGATCCCTCCAGAGACAAAATATTTTCCATGTGCCCGCAGTAGGAACTCTAAAGTGAATAGATCTTTATTCGAGCAAACATTATACCTTAACACAAGTTTTTGTACAGCAATAAAGATGAACTTCTTGGATAACCTTACAGTGCATGGAATAGGCTAATTAGGATTTTATTTACTGTTATTCATTATTTATCATTTAATCACTTTATTAGTTGTTAAATCTTTCTCAACCCTTCTCTCCTAGTTAAGTGCCTTAGTATGACCGCTTCGAGCACGTGCGTTACGCTTGGTGATCCCAGCAACGACTAGTGTTTGGTAACCAAGGTTGCATCGGTTCAGGGTGTGAACAGTAAGTGGGAATGGATGCTGATGCTAGGTTAATTTAGACTTAGTTAGTTAGTTAAATTTAGTAATTAGTCTCTTCACCCTTCACCTTATCAGCATAGGAGATAAAACCGAAAAGACATAAAAACCATATACCTCAAACTTACTTAACCATACAACCGTGAAAAATACAAGTAAGTTTGGAAAGACAACAAATAATTAACCTTAAGTGTTCCATGAGGCATGTAGGCACTTAGTCTGCAGAGTTCGACTAGATCATGCGTGTTACGCTCATATTCGTATGGTTGAGTGTAGGGGTACCTCGCCACTCATCATTGGCACTATTGTTGGGGACTAAGTGTTTGTGCGCTAAGTAGAACATAGGAAATTACTCACATCGTTGGGAGCTTAAATGAACCCTTAGGGTTAATTAAACAAAAAATTATATAACGGCTAATCAGCACACTGATAAGACACAATGTCTTCTTCTTCTTCTCATAAGAGCAATACACCACCTAGGGATAATACAAAAAATAGTCGGCAATCCAAAACACATAACCAAAATCAGCTGGTTCCTCAACAACATTGGGTAGCATATACTCATCCTGATGAATACATACCAGACTTTACCCTTATCCTCCATCAAGATGAATAGCTGTGATGAAGAGACTTACAAGGTAACATAGTGTTACCTCCAGATCTATCAGTCCAAAATATGTTTATTCGTGCTCTTGCAAAAATAGGCATGACTCAGCTCTATGCTGAATATGTTATAGGTGATTTTAACAAAAGGGATTACCATCCCACATCCGCACAACATATAAGGGACTCAAGGCAAGAGAGCCAACATACACTATTAAAGGGCAAAGGGGTCCCACACGTCCTAAGTGAAATTAGAGATGGTGAACCACTTATAACAGGTTCTCTATTGAATGATGTTCCCCCTTCTGATGATAGTAAGGAGGTAGGGTATCAGAACCTACGATCCACGATACACAACCCTGGTTCTGATCCCCATGAACACCAACTGTTCACTACGGGAACAACAACACATGAAAAGGATGGGCATTCATATCATTATCACAATCGGGGCCGAAGCCATAGAAGAGAAGGTGAGAAACATCGTCATGGCGATGGTTCTCCTTCTTCTTCCCCTTCTTCACATCATTCACCCTCTTCTTCCACCTCTAGGCGCAGTCGTTCAGAGCATAACAATGAGGATAGAGGTAGGCAAAATGAGATACCTCGATAAGAAAGTCAAGAGAGAGGAAAAAGGCATGAATGAAGGGAAAGTAGGGAACAACGTAGACATCATAGACGTCATGAAAGAGATGATCATGATGAGCCCCTACTTACAACCCAGAGTATGCTAGATATAACGAAGGAAGTGAGAATACCAACAAGGCATCAAAGAGATAGTTGGATCAAGTGCTTAGATATGAATAACATCCCACGCTTCGAAGGGGGATACAACGCAGATCCACAAAATCATTTACAGGCATTCCACGATGCCTGCACCTTGTAGAACATAGAGAACGAATGGCAGAAACTAAAGTTGTTTCCTAGGACACTCATAAAGGAAGCAGAAAGTTGGTACCGGTCGTTGGAACCGGAAACCATTAGGAGGTGGAGTACGATGTTAGAACTCTTCAATGATAAATATCAAATAAACTCTAGAGTGTTTAATTTGCATAAGCAGATCCAAGGATGGAAGCAAGGTACTCGTGAACCCTTAGATGCTGCCATGGGCCACTACTACGCATTGTTACATCGTTGCCTAGGCCATGGTTACGCATAACGAGATTAACTTCACCATCTCGTAGATGGGCTAAGGTATGAAACTAGGAGAACCCTTGGGACTTATGCCCAAGGGAGACTATCAGAACTTAGATCCCATGAAATTCATTGCTTGTTGAAGCAAGTAGCCAAAGAAGAAGGGGAGCTACGTAAAAGGGAAAGTGTGGAAGAATATAACCATGATCCCTCTCTTCAAAAGAAGGGAATGAGATTTTGCGATGAAGAGGATGAGTCACCACTCGAAGAGTTGGTGAACAAAAAAACCTTGCTGCTTCAGAAGCTAACAATAGAAGTATCGACTAAGGTAGATGAAGTATGGAGCTCCTTAGACAATAAAATTGAAATTGTCCTAAATATTGTAGAGGAGTCTAAGGAGGAATGAAGTAGTGATAAGAACAAGACAAAGCAGAGAGATTTAGACCCTGCACATGACAAGGGTAAGGGGAAAATAACTATCTCTGATGAGGTTGTGGATTCAGACACAGACGATGATGGTGGATGTGAGATCTGCCACTATGACCATCCTAAGGGATGTTGTCCAATCATCTCACATCTACAAGAGTCTAGGGTATATGCACTTAACCCGAGACTTAACAGATGGTAGACACCCCAAAGATTACCTTATCCCCAAGGTAACCCAAGACAGTTCCACCAACCGTTGACGTACTATCCAAGTGGAACTCCACCACAACCCATCAAAAAACATCAGCAGTGGAAATACCCAAAGTCATGGGGGATGCCACCGCTAAAACAACAATACCCTTACTGATAGCCAGACCCATATGGATACTATGTGTAGCAGCCGATTTCTCCAAGTGACTCCATGGGTCACACAACTCCCCAACGTCACTACCAAGTTCAGGAGTACTTTAGAAGGACTCCTTCTCCCCCGAGAGATGCTCCATACACATACCATCCTCCTAATCCACCCACCTCTCTTCCATTGGTAGTTCCCATACCTCCTACTCCAACAATGCAAGGGGAACTCCCCACTCAACCGCAGCAACGTAACGCTATGAGAGCCGTAACCATTCAACCCGCTGCTGGTACTGACAACCACAAAAAGAGAAGACCTTTCTTTAGAACCAAAAGCCTAGACAAGCTCTCACAACAACAAGCGATTGAGTCTAGCTACACTCCAACACATAAGGCTTCAAAGTACCCTTCCGTCCAACAACAGAGCTTCACACATACAGTTATGTTAACGCATACCGGTTACCGATTGGATTAATGTAGGCCACCTTCCCAAGAAACTATCTGACCCTGGAAGTCCCTTAATCTATCTACAAATCACCGGGAATGAACCACATAAGGCTCTTCTTGACTCAGGTTCCAAAGTCAACTTAATTTCACGAGAAATGTATCAAGCCTAGAACCTGCTCCAACTTAAGAAGAGAAATATCCAACTAGAGCCGGCTAACTAGTCCATCACCATTCCCTTGGGATTGGTGGAGGATATTATTACCACTGTGTGTGGTTGGTCATACCCAGCTGATTTCCTGGTAATAGAGGTCAACAACAATGAAGGGGACTTCCCAATTATAATGGAAAGGGCATGGCTAAGCATAATAGACACATGCCTAGGGATCTGTGATCTTTCCTTGGAGATATTTAAGGTAAATATTTATGGAAAGATCAAGAAGAAGAAATTTTTGTGCATCACATATAGTGACTCGGAGGGTGATGACATGGAGGAATGCTCAGCATCCCTTCCATGCAACTGGTGTGCCCAACAAACACAGATACAAAGGTGCCTATATGTAGCAACCACACAAGTAGTGGACACCCCGTGGTTGACAACTACTAGGAAGAGCAACCAACCAACATGCATGGAACAAACTAAGGGAACAACTCATGCTAACAATGAAGGCATAGACACATTGGAATATGAGTGTTGCCAACTTCCATCCCTTAACCTGAAAACATCAATTGGGAGAAGTTGGACACTTTTAAAAATTTCCAATAGGTGCTCATTATTTCGGATCTCTCCCTTTCCATTCAGTCATGGGGGAGATGGCCACTTATGCTGATCATTAGAGGCCCTCAGTTCTTTTCAGTTTTTGTTTTACACATTTTTTTACACAGTTTTGTTTTACACATTTTTGTTTTACGCATTTTTGTTTTATGCATTTTTGTTTTACACATTTTTGTTTTACACATTTTTTTTACACATTTTTGTTTTACAAATTTCTTTAACTTTTCTTTTTTTTGTTTTACAACATCGTTATAATTTTTCATTTTGTGTGTGTGTGTGTGTGTGTGTGTGTGTTACCCACCTTGTAAGTTTGTCACCCAATACATGTTCTTCATGATAATATGAACTGTTTTCATACTGATTGCTAATGTTTGGTTTTTACCTTTAAGTCATGATGTTGATACTAAGGTATGTTTCTTTTGATATGGCAGACAATGAGTCCACTTCATCCATCCATCCACAAGTTCTATGATCTCTCTCGGCTTGGAAATGTACAGTCCTTTTCTAATAAGAACTTTAACAAATCGGTGATTGGGTATTTCTCAAACTAAGGAAGGACTCAAGGATTGAAAAGGGTGTGACTTCAAGGGAACTTGATGCATTTGTGTTGGCCATTCTCTTGGGTGCTTGGATGTTTTCTTCTTGAGTTTTCTTACCATTTCGATGTTACCCAATTATCGGGAAGCTGAGCAAATAAAAATAACAAAGTCTTTGCATGGCAGTAGCAAAACTTCTTTCTCTCTCTCTCAAGCTACCAAATAACGCCTGATGTCAATGTAATAAGGTGTTCACTCTTGTTGTCATGAACACCAGTTTTGTCTTGTCTTGTAATGATGATCTGTTCACATGTCATCTCATTAGTTCCATTCAGTCAATAACCCCACACCTTCCCAATATTTTGTAAGGAACTCAAGGACGAGTTTTCATTCAGTCATGGGGGTATGATGGGATGCAATATCGCATGGGCTGTGATATCACGTATGTGATATCGCGTCCGCTGCGATATCGCATCCCTCACGATATCGCGTACGCAATATCGCGTCTTCCCCCGTGATATCACATACACGATATCGCGATGTGCCATCATATCTATAAATAAGAGGTGGCTCTCCTTTGTTTCTCATCCTAGGCTTAGATTGTAGTGAAACTCTGGTAGTTTGATCCCTCCAAAGATAGAATATTTTCCATGTGCCCGCAATAGGAACTCCAAAGTGAACGGATCTTTATTCGAGCAAACATTATACCTTAACACAAGTTTGTGTACGGCAATAAAGACGAACTTCTTGGATAAACCTTGCAGTGCATGGAATAGGCTAATTAGGATTTTTTTTACTGTTATTTATTATTTGTCATTTAATCGCTTTATTAGTTGTTAAATCTTTCTCAACCCTTCTCTCCTAGTTAAGTGCCTTAGTACGACCGCTTCGAGCATGTGCGTTACGCTTGGTGATCCCAGCAACAACTAGCATTTGGTAACCAAGGTTGCATCGGTTTAGGGTGTGAACGATAAGTGGGAACGGATGCTAACGCTAGGTTAATTCAGACTTAGTTAGTTAGTTAAAGTTAGTACTTAGTCTCTTCACCCTTCACCTTATTAGCATAGGAGATAAAACCAAAAAGACATAAAAATCATATACCTCAGACTTACTTAACCATACAACCGTGACAAATACAAGTCTAGGAAGACAACGAATAATTAACCTTAAGTTTTCCATGAGGCGTGTAGGCACTTAGTTTGCGAAGTTCGAGCGGATCGCGCATGTTAGGCTCGTATTCGTATGGTTGAGTGTAGGGGTACCTCGCCACTCATCAACTAGATAGACTAGACCCTAGTTTTTATTTTAAGTTTTCATGCATTTGTTTAGATAGATGGATTCATAACTATTTAGTGGATAGATCTTACTTTTTATTACCACTTTGCTTCTATCTTAAATTGATTTATTTTTTAGTTAAAGATGATTAATTTTAAATTTTATTACAAACCACATCATGATGTAGGGGATGTGATCAATGCCATTTAGTGGACAGATCTTACTTTTTATTACCACTTTGCTTCTATCTTAAATTGATTTATTTTTGAGTTAAAGATGATTAATTTTAAATTTTATTACAAACCACATCACAATATAGGGTATATGATCAATGTCGTACAATAATAAATCTTATTTTTCAAGCTTTATGTCATGTGATGCGTAGGTTAAATTTCCTTTGGTGCTTTGAGGTATTTAAAGTAGATGTCTATATGTAGTTTAATATAGTCAACACAAAAATTTTGTATTATTTCAAATATCAAGGTGTAAGTGTTTGAATTAGAAAAATGACTATAAGTCTATAGGTATGTAGTCAACATGAAACTTTCACAAAAATTAAAGAGACTATAACATTGTACCATATCAACTTAGTCATCAGCATGGAATGTGTAACTTGTAAACTACAAGGCATATATTGAACTAAGTAAGCAATAGCTAATTATCTATATTATACAAACATAATATAATATATAAATTGTTGTAAAAAATAATAATCTAATGATAAAATCTTTAAATTACAAAACTTTAAAATTTTAAAATTCTCCACTACATTTTTATTCTAATATTTTTTGAATGAGTATGAAGCTCTCATTTTCCTCACCCTTATTAGATCATTTAAATCACAATACAAAAGCAATAATTATATGAATGAAATAAGAGGAATTATGGACATGATTATTGTACCTCGACAGAACAAACAAAAATCAAAAACCCAATTAAACCAACAATGATATACAACAGCGGCGGAGGAAGGCGTGATAAAACATATACATACTGGGGCTCTGCGTATGCAAGTAGTGCCTCCCGTATGCAAAAGCCAACAGGAAGAGAGGTTTTAAAGACAAAGGTGCTATAAATTCCATGTATAGTTGCAGAACCCGAAAATGTTAGATCGGTCTTACGATGGTGGTACAGCTCTACAAAGATTAACCTGCAACATTAACGGCAACCGAAAACCCACATATCGTTTTAGTATGTGAATCATGGAGTAGGTTAACCAATATGAACAGATAGATTTAGAGAAGTCCAACACCATTAATAGCCAATTAGCCACTTTTCTAACATTGTAAAATTACTCCCTTAAAAGTATCCTTACAACTTCACCAGGTTTTCAAAAAATTTTAACGTTGATGTAAAATAAAATAATGATATCACGCATAATGCAATTTGAGGATAATACCATTTTAAGCGAGGTGATAACTCAATTAGCAATTATGAGGGTTTGTCAACTACTAGGTTAGAGTTTAAATTATGGTTTAAGCATTTTGATTTATTTGACACAACTCAAATTAGATTAGAGGATAGCAACCAAAATAAAAATATTGTAATTAAGCACGTTGCTCCCCAAGTGAAGCAAATGGAGTACCTTTAGAAGTTGAAACTCTTTGTCAGTTTATAACACTTTTAATCTTTCTAAATTCTCATTCATTTGCAAAAATACTCTAACAAAAAGTGGTGTTGGTAATCCAAGATAAAGGATAATTTTATGAGGGATTTATGGCTTAATAAATGGAATATGCTAATTATAAATAGGTTTGCAAATTGGTAAGACAAATAGTATTTCAAAAACTTTACAAAAATGTATAAGAAAAGAAACTTGTCTAATTGAAGAGTAATATGGAAGCCTTAAATCAAAGGAAAACTATTTATCTACTATTATTTGTCACTATTTGCAATGTACAATTAGTAGGGCACAAATGAGATCTCATTATTTAAGATTTGAAATAAGTATATGGCTCAAAATTCCTTATGAAGAATGAATATATTGACTATGCAATACAAATAGCATTAAAGATGAACACTATATTTTGCTATAATATCCTACATTTAAGCACATTAGACACAAGTGAAGTATTATAGTTACAAATTTGGTTGAATTGTTCTAAATGTTATCAAAAATACTTGGTAAGATTTTTAATAATACTTTCAAAACTCATAGCAAGTACATTTCTACTAATATATCTTTATGATTTATCAAAAGTTTAAGAATTGGTAGCATCAATACAAATGCTCATGCTCATGCATGTCTTGTTCATTAGAATTTAAGGATAATGATTAAGGTGGATCATCCTATTTGCACATACTTAACTTTAATTTCACTTTATGACATGGGATCATTATAATTGTTGGAAAATATTCATTACTTATAGTGCATTTACTTACAAATTTTTTTATATATAGAATCACATTCAACCTTTTTTAAGTATTGATTATTATCTTTCAAATCATCTTATCATCTTAAACAATATATTATGCATAAGTCAAATAACATTTTCTCAAGCAATCTTCATATAGAAAAATACCATGAGTTAAAAAATATGAAGCTTACACTTGTTAGTAGAAATGATTTTGAAGATTATAAAAATGATCTTTAAAGGATTGTCTAATGATGTTTACGTGTGCTTATGCTTTCAACTTTATCATAATTTCGTGCATTAGGCTCAAATTATTTCATGAAAAGATTATGTGTATACTCATTTAGAAAATAGACAAGTCAATTTCACATTAACTAATTGACCGAATTTAAAGTTCCAAAAAATGAAGTTTTCTCAAGTTGATCAACTCCATACCATTAGGTGAACTCTATGTACTTTTGATCAAGGCTTAAATCATTACACAAAATAATTCAATTCAACTAAAATTTATCAATGTCCAAAGGACCCAGGGTAGGTCAATCACACAAAGATAGATAAATTTTTAGATAAACCTAAATGGGTTATGTAATGCCTTGCATTTTTAGCACCTTGAGTTACTATTATTTATCATGTTTCAAGATTTTTATATCTATGCTTCATATCATGGTCTATATTTATGCATTTATATGATTAGCTTGAAGTGGTATCTATTATGATTTTAAGATTTATTTTCTCACCTTGATTATGTACTAACCTCATTTTGTTGGGACAAGGCTAGAATGATGATGACGATGATTATTCACTGATCTAGTTGGATAAGCTAGCAAGTATCATAGATATTAGTGTGGGCATTAGATATACTTTGACAATTATATGATATATATATATATATATATATATATATATAGTGTAGAGGCAATTTTTAATATGGTGTTTTGGGCAGTTTGGTTAGATGTAATTGTATTTGAAGTAGTGCATTGTCTTTGTTAGGTCACTGAGGTTACTGAGGTTGTGAGTTAGCATGTTTTACATTTAATGATAATGACATGGTAGAGTTACATGTAGTGGATAGTTTATATTTTAGTTATTTTTGTTGTTTAGAATTAATAGGTTGTCAATGTGAGTTGTTTTATCTATTTGATTTTATTAAAATAATTATTAGAGATGGAATTGTCTATTAAGGAAAGCTTTTTGAGAGTTTTCTTTTAGAAAAAATTAATTATAATTTTTTTTAGGGTTAGCTTAATTTTAGGAAATTCTTCTATGAAAATCTCATTCTCTATCCCAATAAAGCACAATTGAGAACCACTGCTTAGAAACAAAATCTTTGTTAAATTGGAGACTTGTAGTGATGATATCATTTGTTTGTGTGCATGCATAGATGTGTCTTGGCTTACTCAAATAGCTATGTGCATATGTTCTCCTTAGGGTTTTTCTATATTGATTGTGTCAATGAGATTTGTTGGCTTCTTTGTTGACTTTCATTAGTTCAATAAGATTATGTGTTTTTAGGCTTGGAAAAGTGATCTAGTTCTTCATATTTTGTACTTTATAACCTCGTGTTGTTGTATAAGCACGTGCATATTTTCTTTCTTAGAGTATAAAAGGAATATTATAGGCTATTAAATATTGTCGGATGTAAGAGGAAGCATGAAAATCTTGTTGAAGGTTCTAGCATATTGATTGACATTGCTAGAATCGAGATAGGATGAAATATCTTCATTTCCTTTGTATTTCTACATATCATTAGACATCAATTAAATTGATGATGGTCGAGATGCATGAAATCCTTTGGAGTTTAACATTATCACCAAAACTATTACAATCGATGAAGATTGATATCTTATCGATCCTTATTGCCTCAATATCTATCATGCTAATAATGAAAATTAATGTTGTTATTTTCTATAGTTGGAAGTTGTGACAACATTAAAAATATTGACATGCCTCAAGTGAATGGTAAACATATAATCAAAGGTCACTAGAAATTGATGCAAAGAATAGGTGGAAATTCTAAAATTTAAAATGCTAAATTTGGAAGAATTTGGATTTGTTTTGCTTCAAACTTGACCTAAATCTACATAACTTTGATCATAGAACATAGATATGATGTAATTTGATTAATAAATTTCACATTGAAAATAAAATGAATGAAATATGAGGAGAAACTGCATCTTCAACTTGAGAGAAAATTGAAATTCTTCAATATGACATCAATAGATCTAAGATCCAACGAAAATGATGCTTTGTAGCATTTAAATGATTGACAAATACCAAAGACTTATCAATATGCATTAAGAATGAATAAAAATTACTAAAGCTCTCATAAAATGACTTCAAATGAATTGAAATGTGATGAATCTTCAAATTCTTCCATTGAATTCTTATCTTCTTTGAATCTTTAATGATCTTTGAGATTGTAAGATCTAAGAACATTGGGGTTAAGGATTTCTTTGAGGATTGAGAATGGTGAAATTGTGGATTTGATATTATGAATTTATAAGAGGATTTTATAAGTGATTTTAAATTTGAGGTTGATATGGAGGGCTCTTCATAACAAAGGAAGCTTTAAAGCTTCATTGATCATGAATGGAGGATTATAGATGTAAAATTTCTTAAGAGTTCTTAGAGCTTTGTTACTAGAATTGTAGAACTTCTTGATAAATTCAATTCTTAAAATGAAGGAAAACATCATATGGATTGAGAATGAAGTAAGATAGGAGAAAGAAAAAAAATTATAACACTCATGGTTGCTCATTTTCTCACTATTTCCTTACTTCTCTATTCACTCTTGCTTAGTCTTGAGGATACTAACCTCTATTTATGGAAGGGGAGAGAGGCTTGGCCCCTTATGTAAATTTTATTCCCTTTTCTTGTTTATGTTCAATCATATCTTCAAATTTTATAATTTTTCTTTGGTATATAATTTTAACTTCTAATCTTTTGGTTTTGGAATATGAAAATTGCAACAATGAAAAAATTTCGCATTGACCTAAAAGTTGACAAGTACATCCTATCATGGGAAGATAACATGTATCCTTTATTTATTTACATTGTGATTATTTTCTTGATGTTAATTATGGTTTTCTAAGTTTTATATTGTTTACATTTTTTGGAGTAATTTCCCTTCAATTTAGCAATGTAGAGATGAGAATTACGTATCTATCAACCTGTTGTCTTGATTGCTTGGAAATTTAGGAGCATTCAAGTGTCTTTCAAACCCTAAAATAGGTAGAATTTATACTTATGTAGCAACCATGAGTTCACCATTAGCTATAGTTTCAACATTGGTCTTCAACATAAGTTGTGGCCAAGTCATGATTAGGTGGTCACGAATCATGATCGGGTTGTGTTTAGGAGCAAAGGATAAAAATAAAAAGATGAGTTTTGGCTTTTCATTTCCATAGGATTCTAAGAAAACTAAAAATTGTAGTCAAGTCATGGTTAGGTCATCATGAGCTTTAAAGTATGTTTTATGAATGTTAGTTTATATTTCTTTTATCATTTAAAAAGTGATATAAAACATATGATGGTGTCATGGTTAGGCTACCATAGGTCGTGATAAGGTCATGATCTGCTCTTCTTTCATTTTACTAATTCTTTAGTATCCTCTACTTTAGCTAGGATATGATGCTAGGTTAAGTCATAAGTTATGATTTCCCTTTTTAAAGCCATGTGTGTTCAACCATATGAGTATGGTTGTGTTCATTTTCTCAACATTGGTAGTCCCTTCGCCTCTAATCTTTTGTATGATTAATGCCTTTCTACACAATTGCATTGTTGTATTTTTGGGACTACCATCAAGTTATGTGGTCAATTAGTAATGGACACCCTAGAGTGTTATTACTTTATTCTCATTATAATTCATCAATGTGGCTCTTGTCTTGAACCCTATCTTATGGAAAAGACGAAGTGTACAATCTTTCTTGATTACTATTTGTCTTTAGAATATTAAAGAATATTTGGCACCTGTAGAACCAATATGTTTCAAGCAACTAAATATTTTGCACTAGTACAATCAATTGAGATGAGTAAATTAATTTCTATAGGTGTGCCATGGTTATTTGGATTATATGGAATCTAAATTAAGAACTCATGTCAACATATATCATATTTTACAATTAGTGTAGTGTGTGTTCATCTTCCTTGTTATGCTTGACTAATTAATGATGGTAAAGAATGATGTTTGCTATCATGTATGTTTTTTATAATTCTCCTAATTCATGATTGAATGTGTTATGATATTGATGGGACACGATAATGCATGGGCTGCAATATCATGTATGCGATATCACGTCTGCCGAGATATCGCATCCACTGCGATACATGATATCGCATCTTCCCCTACGATATCGTGTATGCAATATTGCAGTGCACCCCCAAATCTATAAATAAGAGGCGGCTCTCCCTTGTTTCTCAATCTAGATCTAGATTGTAGCAAAACTCTGGCAGTTTTACCTCTTCAAAGATAGAATAATTTCCATGTGCTCGTAGTAGGAGTTCCAAAGTGAACAGATCTTTATTCGAGCAAATATTGTACCTGAGCACAAGTTTGTGTACAGAAATAAAGATGAAATTTTTGGATAAACCTTGTAGTACATGGACTAAGCTAATTAGGACTTTAATTACTGTTAATTTTTTAATGCTTTATTAGTTAATTAAATCTCTCTCAACCCTTCTCTCCTAGTTAAGTGCATTTAGTACGACCGCTTCGAGCATGTGCGTTACGCTTGGTAATCCTAGCAATGAATAGCGTTTGGTAATCCCAGAAGGTTGCATTGGTTCAAGGTGTGAACGGTAAGTGGGAACTTAGAACTTAGTTAATTAAAGTTAGTTACTTAGTCTCTTCACCCTTTCCCTCATTAGCATAGGTGATAAAACATAAAAGATATAAAAATCACATACATCAGACTTACTTAACCATACAACCGTGACAAATACAAGTAAGTCTGGGAAGACAACGAACGATTAACCTTAAGTGTTCCATAAGGTGTATAGGCACTTAGTCTGTAGAGTTTGACCAGATCGTGCATGTAACACTTGTATTCGTATGGTTGAGTGTAGGGTTACCTCGCCACTCATCATTGGTGCCGTTGCTAGGGACTAAGTTGTTTGTGTGCTAAGTAGAACATAGAACATCATCCACATCATTGGAAAGCTTAAACAAACCCTTAGGGTTAATCAGAAGAAATATTAAACAACAGTCAATCAGCACACCAAATAAGAGACAATATCTTCTTCTTCTCATAAAAGCACTTCACCACCTAGGGATCACACAAGAGACAGTTGGCGGCACAACATGCATAACCGAGAACCGCCAGTTCCTCAACTGTATCGAGTGGTATATACTCATCCCAATGAGTATATACCCAATTTTACTTTTATCCTCCATCAGGATGAACAACTGCGTTGGAGAGACTTGCAAGGTAACATAGTGTTACCCCCAGATCGGGTAGTCCCTAACATGCCCCTTCGTGTTCTTGCATAAATAGGCATGACGTAGCTATACGCTGAATATGTTGCAGAAGATTATGAGAAAGGGGATTACCATCCCACAGCAGTGCAACATTTAAGGGACTCGTGGCAGGAGAGCTACCATACATCGTTGAAGGGAAAAGGGGTCCCGCACGTCCTAAGCGAAATTAGAGATGGTGAACCAGTTATAACAGGTTCTCCATCAAATGATGTCCCCCCTCCTAACGATGGTGAGGAGGTGGGGTATCAGAACCTACATTCCACGATTCACAACCCTAGTTCTGATCCCCATGAACACCAAGTGTTCATTGAGGGAACAAAAACACATGACAAGGATGGACATTCGGATCATTATCACGATCAGGGCCGTAGCCACTGAAGAGAAGGTAAGAAACATCGTCATGGCGATGGTTCCTCTTATTCTTCCCCTTCATTTCATCATTCACCCTCTCCTTCCACATCAGGACGTAGTCACAAGGAGCACAACGGTGAGGATAAAGATAAGAAAAATGAGAGACCTCGACGAGAGAGTCGAGAGTGAGGACGAGGGTATTTGAGAGAATCAAGGCATGGAAGAAGGAAAGGTAGGGAATCACGTAGGCATCATAGACGTCATGAGAGAGATGATCATGACGAACCCCTACTAGCAACCCGAAGTATGTTAGACATTACAGAGGTAGTTAGAATACCTACAAGGCACTAGAAAGATAGTCGGATCAAGAGACTAGACATGAATAATATCCCACGGTTTGAGGGAGGATACAACGTTGATCCGTAGAACCACTTACAGGCATTCCACGATGCCTGTGCCTTGCAGAATATTGAGAACGAGTGGTAGAATTCAAGTTGTTTCCTAGGAAACTCATAAAAGAAGCAGAGAGTTGATACCGGTCCTTAGAGCCAGAAACCATTAGGAGGTGGAGTACAATGTTAGAATTGTTTAACGATAAATACCAAACGTACTCCAAGGTGTCCAACTTGCGTAAGAAAATCCAAGGATGGAAGTAGGGTAATCACGAACCCTTGGATGCTGCCATGGACTGATATTATGCATTGCTACACTGTTGCCCGGGCCATGGTTATGCACAATGGGATCAACTCTGTCATCTCATGGATGGGCTAAGACATGAAACTAGGAGAACCCTTGGAACATATGCCCAAGGGAGATTATCAAAACTTAGGTCTCATGAAATTCATCGATTATTGGAGCAAGTAGCTAAGGAAGAAGGGAAGCTACAAAAAAGAGAAAGCATGGAAGAGTACAGCCACAATCCTTCCTTCCAAAAGAGGGAAGTGAGATTCTGCGATGAAGAGGATGAGTCACCACTTGAAGAGTTGGTGAATAGAAAAACCTTGCCGCTTCAAAAATTAACAATGGAAGTGTCAGCTAAGGTAGATCAAATAAGGGACTCCTTAGACAGTAGATTCGAAACCATTCTAAAAATCATAGAAGAGTCTAAGGAGGAGCAAAGTAGTGATCATGATAAGAAAAAGCAGAGAGATTCAGACCATGCACATAACAAGGGTAAGGGAAAAATGACTATCGTCGATGAGGTTGTGGATTCTGACATGGACAATGATGGTGGATGTGAGATCTGCCAATATGACCATCCTAAGGGATGTTGCCCAATAATCTCACATCTGTAAGAGTCCAGGATGTTTGCACTCAACCCAAGACTTAACCAATGGCAAGGACCCCAAAGATTACCTTATCCCCAAGGTAACTCGAGGCAGTTGCACCAATCGTTAACATATTATCCAAGTGGAACTTCACCACAACCTATCGGGCAATACCAATAGTGGCAACACCCACAGTCATGGGGGATGCCACCACCTAGGCAAAAATACCCTTATCGATAACCAGACTCGTATGGCTATTACATGCAGTAGGCGGTCTCTCCACCTGACTCTATAGGTCATGCGACACCACAACGTCACTACCAAGTTCAGGAGTATTTTAGGACTCCTTCTCCTATGGGAGACACTCCACATGCATACCATCCTCTAAATCCATCCGCATCTTTTACGCTAATAGTTCCACTACCATCCACTCCAACAATGCAAGGGGAACTCCCCACTCAATCGCAGCAACGTAATGCTACGAGAGCTGTAAACCTTCAACCCACTGCTGGTTCTGACAACCGCATGAAAAGAAGACCTTTCTTCAAAACCAAAATCTTAAACAAACTCTCACAACCACAAGCAATTGAGTCTATGCATGCTCCTCCAACAAATAAGGCTTCGGAGCTCCCTTCAAACCAACAACAAAAATCAACGCATACGATTATGTTAACACATACCATTATCGACTGGATTAAGGTGGGCCACCTTCCCAAGAAATTCTCTGATCCTAGAAGCCCCCTAATTTATCTCCAAGTCACTGGGAATGAACCTCATAAGGCTCTTCTTAACTCAGGTTCTGGAGCCAACTTAATCTCATGAGAAATGTATAAATCCTGGAACCTACCTCCACTCAAGAAGAGAAATATTCAACTAGAGCTAGTTGACCAGTCCATCACTATTCCTTTGGGAGTAGTGGAGGACAGCATTACCACTATGTGTGGTTAATCATACCCAGCTGATTTCCTAGTGATAGAAGTCAACAGTAACAAAGGGAACTTCCCAATTATAATGGGAAGGGCATGGCTGAGTATAATAGATGCATGCCTAGGAATCCACGATCTTTCCTTGTAAATATCTAAGGAAAAAATTTATAGAAAGATCAAGAAGAAGAAATTTCCATGCATCACATACAGTGAATCAAAGGGTGATGACATACAGGAATGCTCAGCACTTCCTGAATGCAACCGGTGTGCCCAAGAATTCAACATACAAAAGTGCCTATATGTAGCAACCACACAACAAGAGAACACCTTGTGGTTGATAGCTAATCCAGAGAGCAACTTACCAACATGCATGGAACGAATTGGGGGAACAACTTGCACCCATAGTGAAAGCATAAATACATTGGAATATGAGCGTCACCAACTTCCAACCCTTAACCTGAAAACATCAATTGGGAGAAGTTGAACACTTTTAAGAAATTCAAATAAACGCTCATTATTTTGGATCTCTCCCTTTCAATTCAGTCATGGGGGAGATAGCCACCTATGCTGATCATTTGGGGCCCTCAGTT
>MNCI01031883.1:258240-409967 GCA_015680685.1 Gnetum montanum
ATCATACCCAGCTGATTTCCTAGTGATAGAAGTCAACAGTAACAAAGGGAACTTCCCAATTATAATGGGAAGGGCATGGCTGAGTATAATAGATGCATGCCTAGGAATCCACGATCTTTCCTTGTAAATATCTAAGGAAAAAATTTATAGAAAGATCAAGAAGAAGAAATTTCCATGCATCACATACAGTGAATCAAAGGGTGATGACATACAGGAATGCTCAGCACTTCCTGAATGCAACCGGTGTGCCCAAGAATTCAACATACAAAAGTGCCTATATGTAGCAACCACACAACAAGAGAACACCCTGTGGTTGATAGCTAATCCAGAGAGCAACTTACCAACATGCATGGAACGAATTGGGGGAACAACTTGCACCCATAGTGAAAGCATAAATACATTGGAATATGAGCGTCACCAACTTCCAACCCTTAACCTGAAAACATCAATTGGGAGAAGTTGAACACTTTTAAGAAATTCAAATAAACGCTCATTATTTTGGATCTCTCCCTTTCAATTCAGTCATGGGGGAGATAGCCACCTATGCTGATCATTTGGGGCCCTCAGTTTCTTTTAAGTGTTTTGTTTTACATGTTTTTGTTTTGCACATTTTTGTTTTACAAATTTTTTTTAACTTTTCTTGTTTTTTTTCCAACATCGTTTATATTTTTTCTTTTATTTTTGTGTGTGTGTTATCCATTTTATTAAGTTTTTCATTTAATAAGTTCTCTAATGATGGTATGAACTATTTTCTATTGATTGCTAATGTTTGGTTTTTACCTTTAAGTTACGATGTTGATACTAAGGTATGGTTCTTTTGATATAGCAGCCAATGAGTTCACTTCATCCATACATCCATAAATTTCTATGGTCTCTCTCAACTTGGAAATGTACAATTCCTTTCTAAATAAGAACTATAAATGAATCGGTGACTGGGCATTTCTCAAACTAAGGAAGGACTCAAGGATTGAAAAGGGTGTGGCTTCAAGGGAACTTGATGCATTTGGGTTGGCCATTCTCTTGGATGCTTGGATGTTTTCTTTTTGAGTTTTCTTACCATTCTGACATTGCTCCATCATCGAGAACCTAAGCTCATAAAAATAAAAATAACAAAGTCTTTGCATTGTGTGGTTCTCACGTATAAACACAAAAAAAATAGTGGGAATTCAAAGCACACCCCTTAGACGAAATAATCATCTGGGCTACAAGCACTAATTATGGAACTAAAATCAACATGTTCCCTCTAACTAAGGCCCTTCTCACTTCCTACTTTCTCATCTTTCATTTCGTCAAAATGGTGGTGGCTCTTTGGAGGATGCATTCTTGTTACTTCAAGTGGATGGATGGGCCGAATGCATTAATTCAAAGTCACTGGATGTGGTTTGTTTGAGGCTAGACTTAGAATGGGATCTACTAAGTCACATTAATCATTAACCACACAAGGGGTTGTACATCACCTTGTTCTGGAGATTCCATTTTATTCTCTTCTCTCCATCCTTCTTTCTCCATTGTTCACCTCATTTCTAGTTGTATCATTAGTGTATATTTTAGTTGATGCATTTTTTTCTTGTCAGTAAATTCTTGTGGTTAAGACTTTAACCTTTGTTTCCAAATGACATTCCTAGAGCCTACAGACTCTTTGAATGTGGGATTGTCAGGGCATTAAGGGCATGAGCTTGCTTTGGGGAAGATCCACTGGAATTCCTATTTGGTGCACTAGTTAAATTCTCTCCCTTAAAAATTTTTGCGATCAACCTTATTTTGTTCATTTCCATCTTGACATCCATTTCATCGACGTTATAGTTGTCTCTTTTTCTCCATCTTCCTTATTCCTTTTCTTTCTCCATTCTATTGCTATCGGAGGTTCACGATTAGTCATGGGGATCCTGGTCCCAATTTTTTTGATTTTCTCCTAACCCCTACACCTTCGGTAGTCACCAATATTATATCTCTAGATCCGTATCAACCATACCACAACTCAGCCAATGGACCTTTCACCGAAGCAAGGTATCCACTACATTGTGATTCATTTACCCTTGCTAATATAAAGATTGTGTTGTGTGTGCATATGGCAATCATACAACAACGAATTGGATCTAGAGGGGAACACTTGGAATGGATTGGTGCTAAAGCAGCTATGCAAGGAATGACATGGATGGTGTGCTTACAGATGGACAACGAAAGGCGTAATCTTGGCGTTGGTAGCAGCAGACCTCTTCTCTCTTCTCTCTTCTCTCTCAGCTGCCAAATAAGGCTTGATGTCAAATATATAAGGTGTTCAGTCTTGTTGTCATGAACACCAGTTTTTTCATGTTCTGTAATGATGATCCATTCACATGTTATCCCATTCACCATTAGTTTCATTCAAGTCAATAATCCCATACCTTCCTAATATTTTGTAAGGAACTCGAGGACAAGTTTTTATTCAGTCATGGGGGTATGATGGGACGTGATATCGCATGGGCTATGATATTACGTACGCAATATCTCGTCTTCCCCTGCGATATCATGTACGCGATATCGCAACGCGCTGTCAAATCTATAAATAAGAGGCGGCTCTCCCTTGTTTCTCAATCTAGATCTAGATCGTAGCGAAACTCTGGCAGTTTTACCTCTCCAAAGATAGAATAATTTCCATGTGCCTGCAATAGGAGTCCCAAAGTGAACGGATCATTCTTCGAGAAAATATTGTACCTGAGCACAAGTTTGTGTACGAAAATAAAGACAAACTTTTTGGATAAACCTTGCAATGCATGGACTAAGCTAATTAGGACTTTAATTATTGTTCATTGTTTAATTCTTTATTAGTTAATTAAATCTCTCTCAACCCTTCTCTCCTAGTTAAGCGCATTCAGTATGACCGCTTCGAGCACGTGCGTTATGCTTGGTAATCCTAGCAACAAATAGCATTTGGTAATCCTAGAAAGTTGCATTAGTTCAGGGTGTGAACGGTAAGTGGGAACGGATACTAATGCTAGGCATTAGAACTTAGTTAATTAAAGTTAGTTACATAGTCTCTTCACCCTTTCCCTCATTAGCATAGGTGATAAAACATAAAAGATATAAAAATCACTTACCTCAGACTTACTTAACCATACAACCATGACAAATATAAGTAATTCTGGGAAGACAATGAATGATTAACCTTAAGTGTTCCATAAGGCGTGTAGGCACTTAGTCTATGGAGTTCGACCAGATCGTGCATGTAACGCTCATATTCGTATGGTTGAGTGTAGGGGTACCTCGCCACTCATCAGATATGATATGTTTGTATGTATGCTAATATGTTATTTTAAGTCAAAGTATCTTTCTCTAGTCCTCATCCATGGTGCTTGTTCTTAGTCAATTGGGGAAAGTACCAACCAATCTCACTTAGTCTATACTAATTTTCTTTTATTTTTAGGTCATGACATTCATGAAATGACGTTAGATCTAGCTTCATCATCCATGTGCACTAAAGGTAGTGTCATGTTATCCCCAATCTGTATTATGATATAGATGGGAAGCTAGCATACAATACCTATGATAGGATGGCTTTTGATATTTTTTCCTTTGAACACCAAGAAGTTTACCTCATATCGTGGAACTTAGAGCATCGATAAGATTGCTTGGACATTAGGCTAGATGTCTAATATAATTTTGATGGACTTGTGAAGCTCTTCTAATGCTAAACAATGTTAATCAAAAGTTAATATGAGATTGAAGAGAAAGAGTTTCATTTCCTTCGATTCCATTATTGTTGGGATTGGAGACAAACCTTTACCTCTAGCGATTACATTTTTGGAAATAGGTGCTAGAATAATAATTAATTTAACTATTAGAACAAGCATAGATGTATTTCAAGGCTCTTGAAATGACACTTTTCTTCTTTATTGTCAGGAATATTCCTTATTAGCTTGAGCCTTCTCTTTTTCCTTATTAGTCATGACCTCCTTTTGCACTGGAATAAGGGTATGAATTAGAGGTATGAGAGTAGGAAGTGATGGTGGTTGTGAGATGGATGGGAATAAGGGACCATATGAAGTATTCAAAGTCCTACTTCGTAGGGATGATGGAGAATTAGAATTCTTGGAACTTTGTGGAACATAAGGAATATCATAGTATGGCATGAGATCTATGAAAAATGGTGTTCTTTGTGTCGTTTGAGTAGCTAAAGCAAAGGAACTATCTATAGAAAGATTGATGACAAAAGTTCTCTTAGATTTCAGAAGATATTTGGAAAGTTGTTGGAGAGGGATTTTTGTGGATAATAAATAAGATTTTGGGGCAATTACCTTTGGGTTCAAGTCAAAATGCAAATACTCCTTGAAAATGGAAATTCAAGGGATCTTAGAAGATCTACATTTCCTAATTATTAAGTTGAACTGGTGTGTTAAAGACTATTTCCCCTTTTTTGGTAAGAGCTTGAATGTCATCTTGAAGTACATTATAGTCATTTATGTTGTTACCTATATTCTCATGGTAGTAGCAAAATTTAATATGATCGTACCACCTTGGAAAAGGTGGATCTCCTTCCACACATGGGAAAGGATCTACAGCTAGAGTCTACAAGCATTCAAATCTATCATGTGGTTGCTGTGAGACCTTTTTTGGAGTTATGTGCCTATCCCTAAATAGCATGTTATAGAGATAGGTGTAGATCATCAAAAACTTATGATATTTGGAGTGATCATTGCACTATCTTGTTTTCTAGCCTTCATTTGATGCAGTTTGCCTAGCATTATTAGTGGTAGATGAGGATACTAGTTAATTTTGTGTCACCAAAGCAACCATTTTTTCCATGTTCTTAAGGCTCTTTTGTTTCTACTTTATTAATGGTATTAAGAAATTTAACTCATTCCAAATCATTGCATTAGATGACCATCTCTTAGATATGCTTGATAAAAGTGATGATATCGTGAAGGCTAAGTGGCCTAGGATAGACCAACTTTTCTCTAATATAATCATTCACTACTCCTTTGAAGATGTCTAAGAGTTTATCATTAGAAATTAAATGTGTAACTTTCATTATGGAAGATGTCCATCTTGAGATAAACATAGAAATTGACTCATTGTATGCTTACTTGATTGCTAGGAGCTTTTGAAAAGTACCACCCTTAGTGCTATTGTACTTAAACATCTCCACAAAGGTGATGAAGAGCTAATATAGTGAGGTGATAGATCTATGAGTGAGGAATATATACCATTCAAGTGATTTCTCAATTAGGAAATTGGAAAAACTTCTAAGAATGGTGTGAAGATAGTTGGCTAGTTACATGAATTTATTATGAAAGGTGATTACATAATTTGTAGGATCAATTTTCCCATTGTACTTGGTGATGTTTGGCAATGAGAATCCCTTGGGAACTTAAGCAAGTAGAATGAAGGGGCTAATAGAATCAACCAAGATATTGGAGATGGAGATAGTAGGTCCACCTCCACATAACACAATGGCTTTTTGACCTTGGTCCTTAGTGGCCAACAACCTGGAAGAAAGATCTTGTAGCAACAACATTAAATCTATTGGAATAACATGGATAGATGGCACAAAGGTATTTCCAAACATTGACTTGAATGAGTGCTAGGATGAGCATAGGAGTTGATGGTGTAATGTTATAATGGGGAATATAGTATGAGGATGAGGGAAAAGATAAGAAAAGTTATGACTGTTAAATAGGAATCATGTGTGACTAGGATTTGATAGGATGAAATGGTAGGTTGACATTTTGCGCTAGTGCAAGATTTATAAGATTGAATGTAATTATTCTTAGTAAGAGACTATAGGATAGATATAAGTTAGTCATAGGTGGAGAAATGACTGTGAAATTAGCTAAAGCAGGAGCTATAGCAGCAACCATTTGAAATATGTACACAAAAAATGGATTGTTAATACCAATGAGATTCTTATGCTGTAACATAGGACTTTTAGGTAATAGATGTGGTTGATGGATGAGATTTGTAGGTAGGGAAATAAGGGGATGTTGATGCCATCATTTCCTTTGCTATGTTAATCTTCAATTGATAAGTCCTTCTCATATAGAATTTGGGATGTGCCACTATGAACTCCATCATAGCTTACATTTATTGGATTTTAGTCCTTTCCATCACTTGAACTGTATCTCTAATAACCAATTACTATATTAATGTAGCTTATTTAGACTAATTTAGCTCAATGGAATGGTTTGAATCTAGTAGGAATGGTTCCAAACAATTAGCTACTTCATAGGTAACCATTCTCCTTAGCTCATTCTCTAAGAGTGTTATCCCAAGTTCTTGCTTGGCACATGTAACCTTGTAGTCATGCTAATTCATGGATGCTTCAACAACCTATGCTTTTGGTTCTTCCATTAGTTTATGGATTTGAGAGATGTAAGAGGAATTATAACCCTAACTAGACATGATATCAACAAGTGTTTCTTGTAGATACACTTAGACGAAGACAAGATTAAGTAGAAGCGCAAAATAAACTAAGTGAAACTTATAAGAGTGTAAAACATTCCAAGTGCTAGAAATAACCTAATAGGCCACTAGAAAATGAGCTCAAGATACTAGAAACCCTATTAATCCTCCTTCAAGTGTCAAAAATGTTCCTACAAAATTATTTTTCCTAACTTCATAAGAACACTTCCACAACTTAAGTGTTAAGGATCTAACGTGTGGTCATAAACAGTCTTGAATTTGATATAACCTTCACTAAGTTAATGATAATGACATAACATGACACAAATCTCCAATAAAATGTGGACTTAGCCTACTACAAAAAAATGAGAGAAGACATGGGAATGATAAAAATGCTGGATTCAATACAGAAAATTAACTAAGTATTTACTGCCAAAACATAAACTATGTAATAAGTTATAAGCAATGAAATAAAATCTATATATAAAACATGGATAAGAGAGAATAAAATATCGAAACATACAGAACTATGATATGAGAAAAAAGGTTTTCTTCCCTTCCAAATCATAGAAATGCCTCATTTCTAAACAAAAAAGTGTTCTCCTCTTATGAAGGGCCAAACTACAAGTGCTAGTGAAAAACATAAGTTGAATAAAACTATTGATAAGAACCCAATTTGTGAGTAAAGTGTGGATTTGAAGAGTGGAATTAAGTCTCTCAAGGGTACTTATGTGGATAGGGAAGTTGCAAATGTTGTCCAAAATCAAATCAATGTCAAAACAAGGTTGTTTTAACTAAGTGTCCCAAGACTAATATTAGAGCTAAAAAAATTCAAACTTTTTAAACTAATATTAATGCTAAAAAAATTCTATGTTTAGAGTGCTCATATGAATGCTACGTGATTAACATTAATGTAGCATCATCATTAGTGCTAAAGCTAAGAGGAGCTATGATTATTGTGAAGCATGCAACAAATGCTAGATGGTTCACTACACGTACTCTTGATTTCTTCAAATATTAAAAAAGTGATCTAGATCTCAAGAAACTAACCTCAATTTAAACTTTAAGCTCATATTTATAAGCATATAATTTCCAAATTTGACTTTGAAGTTAACTGAAGTTTACTTGAATTTCATATGAAGTTCAACACTGGCAAATTTGACCTTTGAACTTAGAAACATTGAGAACATGGACAGGTGATGCTGACACTGATGCTGACATCAACATTAGTGTCTATTCCAACAGAAATATTTTTTACACTTCTACAAGAACACCTCTATAAACAAAGTGTTAAGATGCTTAACACACGACTAATGTAATGAAGAAGCATGAATCCTTCAATCAAATACAAACTTAGCTTACTACACACGTTCTAAGAACAACAGGGAAATGATGAAAAACATGAAGTTTTGAATGTCAAAAATGATGAAGTGTAAAATTTCTAGAAAATTAACTAAGTATGGATTATTGGAAAATAAACTATGTGTAAAATAAGATATGAATTATTGAATAAAAATTAAGTGTAAAATATGGATAGTAACCATGAAAAAGTGAAAACACTATAGTTTTGATGTGAAGAAGATGGTTTTGGTTTTCTCTTTGAATAATAGAATTTTTATGTTAAAAAACAAATAAGTGTAGAATGCTAAAAATTTGACTAAGTATAGAAAGGTCAAAATTTTGATTAATTATATAATGTAATGTAGGAGATAGAAAAAATTCTAAGTATAAAACTTGATATGAGAAAAGTTCTAATGTGAGCCAAGTTTTAACATGAGCCAAGTTCTAACACGAGACAAGTTTTGACGTCAGATAAGTCTTGACATGAGAGAATGATTGAGCATAGAATATTAAAGATTGGCTAAGTGTGAAATGTTGAAAAATTTGTAATTTTGGCATGATGAGAAAATAGCATAACAAATGAGAGAGGAAAAATTAACGAAACATAGAATGCACATAAGTGTAACACAAAGAGATTACATTGATGTGGGAAAATATCCCAGATGTGGATGTTGTAAATAAAAGAAGAGAAAATAAAACATTCACCTCCTATGGAGGGTGAAACTACAAATGATGGAAAAACATGAAAGTGTGACAAAAATAATAAAAGAATCTTAGATCTAAAGTAATATATAGATTTGAATAATGGAATTGAAACTATGAAGGATTGGGTGATGAATACAGAAACCATAGATGCAACTGGAAATCAATTCTAGGTCAAAACAGGGTGTTTTGGCCAAGGTTCCAGTTATTAATGTAAGAGCTAAAAAAATTATAACTTTGAAAAGTGATGTAGAAGTTGAAAAAATTCAAACTCTAGAAAGTAACGTGGAAGCTTGGAAATTCTATCTCTAGAAGTGATACAAAAGGTGCAGAAGCTGTTGAAGGTGGCCAAGAAGCACACAGGTGATGCAGTGGTAGCAAGCGCTCATGCTTTCAATCTCTTGAAATCTGAACAATGCTTTCAAATCTCAGAAAATTTGACTCAGTCTCCAAAGATCCCTGCCTTGCTAAATCTCCAAAAATCCAGCCATCCAACTAAAAGATCCAAATCCTAAACTTATGTTTCAAACTTGTATTTATAGGTTGGGATTTACCAAGTTTAATTTAGGATTGTTAGAACTAAACTTAGAATTTTAGCAAGTTATCTAAAATTGATACAAATTCAAAAATAACAAGTTTGACCTTTGCCTTTGATGCTCTGTGTCATTTTTTATCTTGACATTGATTCTAACTTTTGATGTCCAACATCAACTAGCTCTTTTGACATTCCATGTCAATCTTACTTCTAACATCTAGCATCATTTCACACTTGGAAAAATTTTGATGTTGCATCAATCATGGGGTTCTCTAAAGATTAGAAATGTATCTTGCAAGGCTTCTTTTGGGGCATTTTGTGTTGTAGTACTAAAGGAAACCCAATTTGACATTCTATTACCTCCAACACTTAGAAACATTTTTATGCTCAAGCTCCAACACTTGGAAAACTTTTTATGATAGAGCTCCAACACTTAGAAAAAATCTTATGTTAAAGCTCCAATACTTAAAAAAACTTCTTACCCATGTTAGCTCCAACACTTAGAAAAATTTTAATGTTAAAGCTTGAACACCCAGAAAAATTTGGACCTATGATAGTTCCAACACTTGAAAAAAATTTTATGCCAGATCTTTAGCTCTAACACTTGGGAAAATTTTGCTACTTTTGCCTAAGTGCTGGTCCAAGCCTTCCATGACCCCATTTAGCACTCGAATTACTATCGAATGACATTGTGACAATGCTAAGGAGTTCATGAGGCTAAGATATAACGTTAATTATCAATCAAGGAGGCGAAGAATCACATTCTACCATCCCTAGTAGTGTTGACATTTCAAGTTCAAAGTATCTGAAAGTAGCAATATCATGTCATCCAAAGCTATCAAACAAGTTTCAAATAAATCAAGCAATAATCTTATTTCTTAATGAATAATAGCATATACTAAGTTTCCCTATCATTTTGAAAAATGAAATTTTTAAGCTGTAATTATTGATGACATTTAGAAAAGAATGACTTATCTTAAGCATCATTCTTTGAATAATACTTCATAGATGCTAGGTGTATTGCATAAACTACAACTTAGCATGGTAACTAGGAATTTTCATCAAATTTTAATAAATCAAACAAGGCTATGAAGCAAGAAAAGGGTAATCAATGTCACAAGGTATCTTTTCTTTTTCAAAATGATAAAACAATGCTCCTCCAACTCCATCCTTTTCAACTTAAAAATGCAGGCCTCAAAGGAATAGGGATCAATATACTAAAATATCCATGAGGTATTCTCTACTCATTAATGACCTTCTTAGATATGATCATCTCAAGAGAAAATAGGTTTTTGATGAGGCAAGTGCATACTATTAATGTATTTAGCTAATAACAATGGACCCTTTTGGAAGATAGGAGAGGCCCTTGAAGTACCAAAGTGATATGACTCCAAAAAGTACTATTACTATCATAAGACTACTGATCATGATATACATAACTATAGAAATTTGAAAGATGACATACAAGATTTCATAGATAAGGGAAAGATAGTGGTGTAAAATGAATCATCTACCATATATCTAGATAACCAACAACTCAAGGTTTTCAGGATCCTTTGGTAATTAGCAATATTATTTTAACTTTCAGGAAAAAATGGAATATTTACCATTCTTCACCAAAAAAACCATATATTATCCATTTGTTAGACTACAAATATCATAAGCAATACTCTTCACCACCCAAGAAATAGTACATGATTCATTAGTTTGACTATGTGGCTTCTCCATCATCACCCACTAACTCTTCAGCCACTCATAATCAATTGCCTCATTCACTTCATGTATCTCCACAATCTTATAATGTTATTTCTACATCCTATCACCATTATCCAATTTTATAGAAACTTGAACTAACATTCACACTTCCTTAACCTATCCATCCCTCCTACTCTCATCTTGTGGCATATCATCCTATCGAATTACAAAGTGTCTCTTCTCCAACCACATCTCAATCACCTAGATAATCTTTTCTATCTCCCCAATTGAGAATTCCTATCTATAGTCACCAATCCAATGACACTCAATCTAACAAGTAGAAAGAAAAGATTGCTGATGCACTCAAGAATTTCACTAAGGCTTAGAATAAGGTTTCTTTCCAATAGCAACAAGAACCTCCCTCTTCAAGTAGCCTTCCACATATATATAATCCTATATAGTCAATCATATGGGTACCTTCTATACAACTTTTCCAAGTAGCTATTAACAAGGTTTTGTAGTAGATGACTATAATTATCTACTTTAAAAAATTAACTTATCCTTGTATGACACCTCATTACAACTTCTAAAGAACATTGCATTGCTCTATATCATGTTCTTAATAGGATTGTGGCCCTAAGTGATATTCTTGAATATAAAATGGACATTTTATCCTTTCTTTAAATCTCTTACTATGGATCAAATAGCCTAAAATTCTATGATAAAAACATCAAGACTAACTTGAATAGTGGAGATATCTACTAGCTACTTACATAATCATCAAGATGTCACTTAATACTACTATGTTGCTTATACATGTTGATCACAGTGCCTAGTCCAATGTGATCACATGGATCAAGCATCTTGGTCTTCATGATGAGGTAGCATTCAATGAAATCTAAATAAATTTTTTTTCTTTAATGGATTACAAAAATAAACCTTTTCAACTTAATGACAAACCAACTGGTGTTAAAGTTGAACCTATAGAAAAATATAAAGTTCTTTCTCTGGCTAAAACTCCTTCTACTACTTAAGACTTGATAAACCAAAATAATAAGTCTACTTTGATATTTAGTTTGTTGACTAAGGCTTTAAAGAACTTAATATCTCCTCTCCTAAGAAGTAGACTTCAACTTATTCCTTTTACATGGCTATTTGTAAGCTTATTATCGATCAAACAACATTAGATACTTAACTTCATTTTACTTTTCTTGTTTACCATGTATTTAGTGACAAATAAGTATTACTATTTAAAGTCATAGAAATCTACTAGTACTTGTTAGGATTAAGTTAAAAATATACATTCTCTTTTCTACTACATTCTTCTTTTTCTTTTATGTTGAATTTTGTTACTTACCAATTAGCTAATGACATTAAGTGATAAGAAACAACAAATCATGCTTTGCAATTCACTTCATTTCTAAGCTATTATAACACACCATAATAGTAAGACAAGGAATAACATTGAAAAGTACAAATTTATTCCTTTGAAATTTACTAAGTACATTTGATAGATTTCTTAATAATCAACATCCTGTGTCATCTAATACTTAGCAAAATTTTTTTTACAAAATTTACATTGCATTCAATGTAGCTAATGTACATAACTTTGCCAAAATTGAAACTATATTTTCCAACTCTTTTATTCATCCCCACATTGATTCTTCTCTCTAGTAGTCATCTCCTTCTCTATAATATCACTATTAATTTTCATGGGGTTGAATCTACTACTAAAACTAGCCTCTAGTTGCTTTCTCCTAAATTTTCACAACATTATAAGTCATTAAGAATTCGTATCAGTTCTTACGTGAGAGAGTTTTTTTTAAGTGTAAGATCATAAACCTTGGGTATCTCTCTACATTTCTAAGATTCATTCTCCCATCTCCTCCAAACTCAAATTGGATGTGTTTAGACACTCAAATGTTAAGGTAATAGTCTTTGATAGAATACTAGTTGACTCCTCTTTGTAGACCTTTATCTCTTCTAAAGAGATGTCATCCTCATCCTCTTCTTCTGTAGACTTCCTTTGTGGGCCTCTTTGTTGCTACTCTAGTATGATCACCATCACACTATTAGTAAAATTATGAAATAAATCTTTCAAGTAAGTCTATTGAATAAACAAACTCCTTATTTATCTATCTATATATGAGTCTTTATTCTCCTTTTGCAAACAACTATATTCTCTCTTATATCACCTCTTATTTGTTTAATACCTTTGGTTCCAATCCTTCCACACTACCATAGAATTTCTAAGACTTGACATAGAATGATTCATTGATAACATAGGCATTTTATGTTCCATTAAATCCTTTTGAAACTCTAAAGCTTTATTCTTCTCTCATCAATATGTGTGAGACAATGAGTTATGCATTACCATGTTGCTCCTACCAATTTTTTTTCTAATAGCTCTACCTAATCTAACAACATTTCTATTTGGCATTCATGCTCTTCCTTATTTTTGTAAGCTTTCTCTAAATAATTCAATAATATAGCATTTTTATTAGCCTATTCAATGGCTCATACCCCCATGTCCTTGGCATAATTTAAATTTGTGCTTGGTTTCTCTATAGTTACAATTTTAGTTACTACATTGATGTTTATTATTGGATCTCTAAAAGTAACTTGATCCTTATTCAGTTTTATTTCTATCTCTATAGTAAATAGTCACCTTAGTTCCTAACTAATGAAAGTTCACTACTTTGCTTTAATAACATTAGGTATACTTACATTCTCCTAGAGAAAGCAAGTTTATCTTTCTCTGCATATCTTCTGCTAATCCTTTTGGAATTAATATTTTGTCTCTTACACAAGCCCAAATATTTGTCTTCATCTCTATAGAAGTCAAATATTGGCTAAGTTATTCTAACTTACCTATATAATCATATCCTCTTTTGACATCATGTCAAAATTGATCTGCCATATGAAATAGAAAGCCTAGAACTTGTCACATTCTTGATCCACTTACAAACCTTCTCATCCTTCAAAATTGGCCTACTTGGTGGTGGAGTGATCTCTACAAGGCAAGAAATATCTATTTCTTGAATTTTATCTCTTCCTTGATCTATCTCCTTACTCTCATATTCTTCTTGGCTTGTAACATTTGAATTCAACTCAAAGAATCTAGAAATTAAATCAAAACTTTCTTCACTGGCCTCTTCATTTCCTTCTTATGAAAGTACATCAAGAAGAAAATTCAAATCTTCATTGCTCATACCTTCCTTCCAACCTTTAGGAATTGAAGAAAGGATGGATTGGAGATTCTTTGCTTCCCACTTCATGGCTCTCTTTTCTTAAGCAACCCATAGAATTTTAAAAATTTCTAAGTGATCTAATTCCTACACATATGGATCCATGAACCTACACATTCATGTCATAATTAGTCCTAACTAAGAATTAGCTAGTTATTCTTAATAACCATTCAAAGTTAGCTCACCTTTCCATAAAAATATACAAACTTGGTGGATTCAACATTGCTTTAGAAGTTTATGTATCTAGAAGTAATGTACTATAGGCACTAAATTACCAATACTCTCTCTTTTCCCATAATTTTTTGAAATATTTCTTGTAAACTTGAACATCCTTGGATAGCTTTTCTATTTTTGACAACTACTCATAAATAATCTCTATTAATTTTCCTTTAAATCTAGGAAGTATGAAATTCAAAGCTCTCAAAACAATCTCTTCTCCTATACATATTCAAATTACTACATGAAAATGCCTAACACTAAACTTCAAAAATTTGGTGGCTTCTTGCTAATCCCATAGTTTTTTAGGAAATAGGAAGGCATCATCAAATAGATTCTTAGATTTAATGGGCATTACCTTCCTTCTTTTATTCTCTATAATGCTCCTTTCATCTACTAGCAAGAAGAACATAGGTGTAATCACTAAGATTCTTGGTACTGCAACATCCCCAAAGAAATAATAAACCACTTTAAGCTTTACCATGTTAAAAGCACATTATTACATGTTGTTTCCTAGCCAAGAGTATTTAGCAATGAATCTCTCTTATCATGTACCAAAACCTATCTCATGTTATAACCTTTTAATACTACTCTCTAACATTTAGTGTCAATTCTCAAATCGAATCCTACTTGACATCTAACATTATTTCCTTTAAATAAAATTTAGTTCAAACTAAAGGTCTGACATCATAACTAGAATCAATTTCATACATTAAACATTTATTTTATGTAATAATACTAACTTACATAAAATATTTCTACATGATGTGTCATTGGCTATGTCATCAAATAATATTTTCTCAAACTCTGTGCTAAAACCTTTGTATTGTGTTCTTCCCTAAAAACTTGAAACCATCATTTTTCTTAAAACCATATGGAACATTACAAATCTCATTTTAAAAGCATTATAGTACATGCATTGCTAAATTCTAAACTTAAAAATGCTTGTCAAATCATTCCTAAAATAATTATTTTAATATTAGATCTCTTGTCCTAGGGGCTTGCACATTACTATTCATTGTGACAATAAAAGAAATCAATTCAATACCAAAATCAAAGTCCTAAACCACTAGAAACCATATGTAAACAATCCATTCTCTACTCATAATTAATAAACAATGACATGTACTTACATGCATTTCAATTCTTAACCTAAGAAAATAAGATTTATTAGAAACCCTCAAAACTAAGGTAATATTCATAGGGTTCTCAATCCTTACAAAAAAATCAAAATTAAGATGTTAAATTCATACTTTATAAGCTATGTAATATAGTTAACTTTACTTAAGATAAATCGAGCAAGATCTTTTACTAACAAAATCCACTGGGAAATTGAGAAATCTAGATCATCACTATAGTAAATTACATAGAAATAGTGCTTAACTAAATCTAAAATTTCTAACTAGGTTTTATCTTACTCACACTTGAGCCCTAGGGAAGAGAATGTAGGTTGTAGTAATTCCCTACTACTACTACTTCCACTTCTAGATTCCCATCTACTAGTACCACTTGCCATTACGTTTCTAGTTGTTGACCTATCACTTTCTACTTTTAGCTCTACTCTTTTTTTGTTTTCTAAATTGTTCTATTACACATAAAAAATCTCATGTCATTTTCTTCTTTTCTTTTCCTTATATAGGCCAAAAAAACAACACTGATTTCAAAAAATTTTAACTTTTGATGCATGATGTTTTGATGTTGCTCAATTTTGACATTGCATGTCACTTCTAATTTGAACCTCTTCATGGAATCTAACTACTTTGATTTTCATCTTGGTCAACATGACTACCTATTCATTATTCTTAATTTAGCCTCTTATCTTAGATTGTCCTACAACTCAAGTATGTCAAATCCTAGACATGTTTTAATTAATGTTAATTCAAGTTCAATAAGTGTTGCTTCTCTTATAGATTTCCTAGACATTACTAAGGATGAAGTACTTCCCAAATCTAATGTCTCTTTCCTTGATCGAGAGACCTCTTTGATAAATGATCACATAATTGATCTACCTATACTAAATAATAAAGGTAAATAGAATATGCTTTAATGTAGTGTACTTTTCTCTCAAGACTACTAGGAAGCTATCCTATCTACTTTACAAAAGAACTCAATTACTTTTACTTTGGGCTATAGTAACATGTTCGGTCTAGATCCAAGCCTGGTATAACACAACATTATATTGCAAGAAGGTTCTAAACCTGTTAAACAAAAGGTTAGGAAATTTCATCTAGCTATAGCTCTTGCTATAAAAGAAAAAATTACTAAGCTCTAAAATACTTGGTTTATTCGTCCTATCAACTAATCTAATGGGATCTCCAACATGGTTATGGTTCCCAAGAAGAATGATGCTATATGTAGATGCATTGACTTTTAAGACCTCAACAAGTTCATACTTAAAGGTGCTTTTCCATTATCAAATATCAATTAGCTCATAGACTCAATCATTGACCATGCTCTTTTATCTTTATGAATGCATTTTATAGTTATAATCATATCTAGATAAATCTAGAGCAACAATAATATACTACTTTTATGACTCCTTGGGAAATATTTTGCTACATTAAAATTCTTGTCAGACCTAAAAATGCTAAAGCAACCTACCAATGTGCTATGACTTTCATTTTTAACAATATGATGTTTAAAATAATTAATGTCTATTCTGACAACTTAACTATCAAATCTGCTATAGCATTTGATCATGCCTTTGAGTTAGACCAAGTTTTAACCCAGCATGATAAGATTAACCATCATTATAACCCTAAGAAATGCATCTTTTGTGTTCTTACAAGTAAGATGTTGGGTTATCTTATGTCTTAAGATGATATATTATGAATCTCTCATTGCCTAAGAACATCTAAGATATGTGTGTTTTACAATGTCATCTCCAATTAATTCGTAACTCGCTAAGCATACTGATCATCTTCACCATTTAAATCATCTACTTTTTAAGTCAATACTTTCATCTAGGATGAAAAATGTCAAAAGACCTTTGATTCCATCAGAGAAATCCTAACTTTTGTTCCCATTCTACATCCTCCACAATTTAACCAACATTTTTATCTTTATCTTTCCAAATCTAACCATTCCATAGTTGTCATGCTTTCTCAAAGATGAGAAGATGGGATTGATCTTCCTATATATTACATATCTTACCCTTTCTCAAATTGTGAGACTAGATATTCAAAAATCAAGAAGTCTTGTCTAAATCTTTTCCTCACTTTTAATAAGTAAAGGCATTACCTCTTAAATGCTAAAGTGTTTGCCATTTGCAAAGCCAACATTCTCAAGAAAGTTGCTAATAACCTTTCTCATAGTTATCTCTTAACTCATTAAAAAAAATCTTCTCATTAAATTTGATCTTAATTATCTATCTCAACGCTCTATTAAAGGTTAAGCTATAGTTGAGCTAATCTATTCTTCTAAATCTAATGACATAATTCATAGCTTATATGATAACACAAGTAGCTCACATGTTGTCCTTCAGTTCGATGAAGTTCATACTTCATTCATATCAAATGCACTCTATTTTCTTATTCTTCTTAATAAATAAATTCTCTATAGAGCTTATAAACTTGACTTTCTATTTACCAACAACATAGTTGAATATGAGACTCTAATTCACAGTCTCTTATTAGCTTTAAAAAATCAAGTTAGAATCATTATTATCTATGGTGACTCTTAGATTATTATGAACTAAGTTAAATATGATTGTAAAGTCTCTCATCTTGTACCTTACCTAGAAATAGCTACAGAACTCATTTCTTCATTTTCATCTTCTACCCTAAGTCATATTTCATGTTGTAAAAATATGCTAGCAAATTTTTTAACAACATTTGAGATTCATGATGATCCATCTACCATATATTATCAACTTGTACAATATATTTGTATAACACCTATTACATAATCTCCTGACATCTCCATCAATACTATTAACACAAATGATGAAAACCATCAATACGCTAATCTTCTTCATTATCTCACTACTAGTGAAACACCTAGTTATATGATGCTTGCTCAAAAGGATGCTCTATTTCAATAAAGCCAACATTTTCATTTTGTGGATCCTAATGTTCTACATCAAGTTTCTACTACATGTGTTCTTCTATGTTGGCTTAGCCCAACTAAGTCTAAGATAGTGTTGGAACATGTTCATTCAAGAGTTTGTGGTGCCCACTTAGGATCACATTTCTTAACTTTCCATGTTATCTCTTTGGGCTATTGGTAACCAACCTTAGCTAAGAAATATTATAACCTAGTCAAAACATGTGATGCTTGCCAAAGACATGCATTCCTCATCTATATTTCCTCACAAGAACTTAACATGTCTCAAATCATATGGCATTTTAAAAAATGGAACTTACACCTTATTGATACCATTACTCCTCCTTCATCTTCTAGAAACCAATTTATTCTAACTACTACAAAATATTTTACCAACCAGGTATAATTCATTCCTTTATAGTCCACAAACTCTTTCTTCATCAATCATTTTCTTCTTAATCATATCATAAATCACTTTGGTGTACCTCTTCAAATTTTAACTAACAACAAGCCTCAATTCAAAAGTAAAGAGGTAACTAATTTTTATTTTGCTTACCACATCACCCAATTGTTTTCTTTACCTTATTATCCTCAATCTAACAATTAAGCCAAATCCACTAATAAGACTCTCATTCATTTTCTTCATACCATGGTTAATAAAACCTAGCATAATTGACACATGTAACTATCATGTGCTCTTTAGGTCTACCATACTACTTTTTGCACAATCATAGTTCATACCTCATATTTTTTTACCTGTGGTTCTAAGGAAATCTTATGAATTAAACTTCATATCCAATCTTTCTATGTTTCTCTGCATGATGGGTGCTTAGATCAAGACAACAACAACATGTAATGAATTGAGTTGGATCTTCTCAAAGAATAATGTGAAACTAATTTAAAGAATGTACATGAATATTAAGAAGACTTTTGGCATCGTCATTCTAAGAATATTAGAATTAGAGAGATTTCCAATGGTGACCTAGTCCTTTGCCACTTTCTAAACTCTATAGATACAAAGTTCTTTCTAAATTGATAGGGTTCTTTTCTAGTGGTTTAATATCTACAAACTAGTGTATACATTATATCTCATTTGGAAGGACATCAATTTCTAGATCCTATCAATAGAAAATTTTTAAAGTGCTACTACATGTATCCAACTATTTTGTCACAACATTAAACCTATTGGTTATTTGAGACTGAACATGTATTCTTCCATCGATAGTTTACTCTACATCAAATCTTCTATGCTATGTTAGGATAATAGGTTTTCTCTAAACCTTGTTTGATTTACACTATTTCATTTACTAATAATTCCTTCTTTGTCTAATATTCTACTATCTCTTTAGATATTTTCATCATATCTCCCTACTCTATCTATCCAGTTCTACTCTATGTGCCCAGCATAATCAGTGAGGTTCTTGAGTGATTGAATGTCTTATTGCTTCATATGAGGATGTGACTAAGTTTTTTCTTGAGTGAGATATGGAGGGGTTACTGTCTCAATACTATACATATGGCATCCTCTTCAACCATACAACATGCATAGGATGTACCACGTCCCACTTCTGTGGCATAACATTATCCTCTTGAAAGGTATCCTCTTTTCTCTCCTTTCTTTTTTACTCTTTATTTTCACATACTATAATTTATGCTCCTTTGTACTATAATTTTCTTTACTTTTCATTATTACCTCCTTTCATTTGTTCCTATTTCTCTCCATATTCAACATTAGTGAGGCCAAATAAGTGTCTCTACCTTGATGCAATGAGGAAGTGTTGAGTGTAGCGCAACATAAGGAGTGTGAATATTTATATAAGCAAGGTAAGGAAGAGGTTAGTTTTAGGGATTTATTCATGTCCTAGTTCTATGATGTAGCATGTCACCATTGGTGCATTGGCGATGTTCCTAATATGCTTTTCTTCTACTTTTATTATTTTCTATTTTTACTTCTATTTATCTCTCTGTCATTCTTTCTTACTTTCTCCTCTTATGTTTTACATTAGTGAGACTAAAGAGTGTCTCTGACTTACTTTAATGACATAGCATTCCACCATTGGAGAATTGTTGATGTCCCTAATGTGCTTTTCTCCTACTTTCATTATTTTCTATTTTCGCTTCCATTTATCTCTTTATCTTTCTTTATCATTTTATCCTTTTATGTTTTAAATTAGTGAGACTAAAAGAGTGTTTCTGTATTATTCTAGTGAGGATGTGACTAAGAGAATTAATTGGGTTAAGAAGTGTTTCATTTATATTTTTGTATGCCTCCTAGGATCCAGCCATGTCCCACTTCTATGGTGTAGCACTCCACTATAGCTATATGAGTGATATCCTAAACTTTCTCCCCTATCATCTCACATTGCTTAAATCCTCTTACAAGTATCTATCTAATTATATCTACAACATCTTAGCATCAACAATAACTTCTATCTTTTCTTGATGGATTCTCATTTAGCTTTTATGTGATATCCATCATGAGGAGGAATGTTGCATCCACGTTGGGTTTTTTTTACATAAGTTAGAATTTTGGATACATTAACATCTTCAATAACTTAAGTCTTCTAAAAAAACCCTAGTTTTGACATCCTATGTCATTAGCAACATTGTTTCTAGTCACTATCTCTAGAATATCCAAAATTTAACGTCACTTTTGGTTGCTTGTCTCTAGGTTTTAGTTTCAATGTTTGGTGTCATCTCCAGCATTGATCTTCACTTGTAGTTCAATATCAATTTTCTTCTTGACATCCAATATCATTCTCTCTTTTAACATATTATATCACTTTTCTACATCAACTACATTTCAATATTTTCTATAGCTATGTACATCATATCTTGTATCTAGAAGCTTATAGAAGTTTTTGTAGATCCTAATGTATTGTTTCTTTTTAATCTATGAGGCATTTCTAGCCTATAAATAGGAGCATGGCTCCAGTCAAGAAGGAACTACATTTTAGAAGAAAGGAAATGAGGTTTTCCAACAAGATTTCTTCCAGCAATTACTTTTACAAACAATAGAATCTCCAAGCATTTCTATCTAGCTTAGAGCTTCTAGTTCTCTTTGCTTTTCCCTAATGGAATATTGTATCCCCATCTCGTTGTTCTCCTAACTCATAGTGATTTCAATTAAATATATATTCATGCATTAATTTTATTTAAACCCTTCCACTATCTTGCTTTTTCTTCATCTACAATAGCTTCTATTTTTTGGTTAAGATCTTTGTCAAGCACATACATCATAGAGAAAGCACGGTAACATAGCTCCTTGTCAATCATCTTTGATTCTCTAATTGTATCCCCAAGCTATTATTGCTCTCTTCTAGGCTTTTTCCTTATTTTTTATTCTATTTTTATTTAAATATTATGAGTATTTAGCACTATGAGGATATTTTCCTGTATTTTTTTTACTTGATCTAGAGACAAAGTTTGCCTTTGGCTTTCTAGATTTGGTTTCATCTTTTCAAATGCTTTCCTTTTTCTATTAATATAAATTATTAAAAAAAAATTTAGGGTCTTATCTTATACAATGATAGAAAAATCATGTTAATACACATATTATTTCTTTACACTACATTACTCTACTTTAACTATTATTCTACATAATCTAATTACTTAAATTTTACTTATGTTTGGCAAAAACATGACTTAGATTGTTAGTTTTTCTAATAATAAATGAGCCCCTTTTAGATTTGAGGTATATGTTCAAACTATTTAGTGGCCAAAAAATGCTTAGATCACTTTGCGTAAGGTTATTGTGAATTTGATTATGATGATCTTCACCGTAACAACTATGTCACCTACCAGCATCACCTCCAAGACAGCACATGGAAATAGCCCTTTCTGACTTCAAATCAACTCTCAACAATGTTGGGAAGCTTCTTTATGATTCTATCACAAGGCCATTCTACTTCTACCACATCCATGAGCGAAGGCAATTATCAAGGCCACAACCTTCCCTTTTTAGTTCTAGAAAAGAAAACACTAAATCATATCAACCTTATCTATTTAAACAACTGAAATGTAGGAACTAATTAATCCAATCCACATTGTAACTATTGAGCCTACTTCTGGGATCCAAATGAAGTGTGCTAGTTTTGCTATGCTCCTTGTGATCCATTTTGTACTTCTATTTTTTTGTCCAAGATGTTAACTATGTGATGGCTAAACTTTGTCATTGTCATCATCATCTTCGCTTTCTCCCAACAAAATAAGGTTGGCTAAGATGGTTAAACTTTATTTACAAAAAATAATTAATTATCATCATAACAATGGGTAAAGAGATGAGCCTTTTCATGGCAATTCTTATATGATTATGTATTAGTTAAAGTTCGACATAGAAAATAAATAACTATCATCATAGCATTGGTCAAAAGATGAGCTTTTTTATAGGAATTATTATGGGTATGTAATGGCTCGGCTAATAATTCTTGGCCAAAAGATGAACTTTTTCATGAGAATTATTATAATTATGTAATGCCTCAATTAATTCTCAACACAAAGTTTAACACTAAACAACTATCATTGAAAGAATTATTTAACACAATTTAGATTTTTTTTCAACGTGTGATGAGCAGCAAGTAGACCCTATGCCCAACCATACGAATCACTAAGTGTTCACATGCGATCCAATCAAATTCTATGGACTTATAGCCTTCTAAGTACACTGGTCTCTAGGAGGTGAAACTACCTATTGTAATCATTGTCTTCACAATTACACTTCTGAAATGCAAAGATATCGTTAAGTGCAACTAAGACATATGATTTTTATCATTTTTTGTGTTTTATGTTCTAAGTCACCTAAGAATAAAGAATAAATAATTATATATTTAATTGCTAATTCACTCTAACTAATATTTAGCTAATCCTAACATAAGCATCTGTTCCCACTTAACGTACACATCTTAAACACGTTTATCGCTACTCAGTTACCAGACATTAAGTGTTACTGGGATTACCTAGCACCAAGCATATGCTCAAAGTGGTTGTACTTATGTTCTTAATTAATTGCTATTTAATCTATCTTAATCTAGCTTAAATTAGCTTAATTTAATTACTGTAATTACTTAAAGCATTAAAGGAAATTTCTTAAAATACTAAATGCATAAAGGAAATAATTAATCTATTTCAAAGTGCTATAAGTTTTATCAAAAAGCTCATTTTTATTTTCACACACACTGCAGTGCTTAATTACAATAGTGCTTGAATAAAGATCCGTATACTCTTTGACTCCTACTATAGGCACTTAGAAAAACATTCTAACTTTCAAGTGGAAAAATGAGACGTATTCCATAAATGACATTAGTGAACATGTATTTATAGGTGAAATAGAAAGCCCCGTTGATGAGTACATGTCAGCAGGTCAAACCCCACATCGACAAGATTACATTGATGACATCCCATCAACAAGGTCGCGTCCTATCAATGCAACCAACCATGACACTTCATCATACCCCCACAACTAAATGAAAACTCATTCTTGAGTTATTTACAAAATTTGGGAAGGTATGGGATTATTAACACACCAAACAAACACATAAAAAACATGACAAAACTAAGTGCTAAAAGTGTATAGATTTTCATTGATTACAAAATTTTGGATGCTCAAAACAACAAAATTAAACACTAGGACAAAATTGATAAACACAATTCCTCAAATGGCATGAATACATTAAAGAAGATCAAACAGTCCTAGGCAATGGAGGCTTCTGAGGCTTAGAAAAACCTTCCCCTACTTTGGATGCACATGGTGGTTGAGGTAGTTGTGATTTTCCTATGGCAGTTACAACTTCTGGTGGAAGACGAAAGGCATCCAATAATGCCTTCATCTTCTCCTCCTTTCCCCTAGGATTGTTCATAGTTCAAGTATCATCTTGAATGTGGGTTGGAGTGAAAACATCTCAAGGAGAGGCCACTACTAGAAATAACTCCTTAACATTGAAAAACCAAACAGTGAAAAGTTTGCATTCAACATCAAATGCCTTGATTGAATTCTACAGCTCTTGATAGTTGTTAATCCTCTTGGCTAGGTTCTCAATATTTTATTGTTGATTAATGAACTTTAACTTGACAACCTCAAGATCGATGTTGGCAATCTATAGCTTCTTCTTAGTGTCCTTTTGATGCTTGAACTCTACGTTGTACAACAAGTATGAGTTGGCCACTTGTTTCTCTAATTTTGACCACAATCATCCAACAATTAACATTGTCATATTTGCATAACAGAGATTGGTAATTTTCATGTACTCCATCATCTCCTCGATCTACAGCTCTTTCATGTGGATCTCTGCTTTATTGTAGTCATTCAGTCTATCAAAGATATGTTTCTAGACATCATCGCCTTCCTTCAGCTACTGGAGGTTCTCATTGACTTTTTCCTTTGTCATCTAGATGTGTCTCTCATTGATTTCTTTCTATAGATTGACCTGATATCTGTAAGGGTTCTTAACTCTCTCAATTTTGAAAGCCTCTTTTTTCCAGGCAGCTACCTTTATCGTAGATTTTTGGAAAAGGACTCAGACTTCCTCCATGGAGAAATTTCTATTTTTGACTACCAATCTCCTTAATTCATTGTTCACTCTGGCTAGCTACTCTAGCTGTTGATGGATAAAATCTTGCATCTACTACTTCTTCACATCAACATTACATAGGTAATGATTTTCTATAGTCAAAATTACATTCTCATGGTGCATCTGGACCAATTCCTTATCAATGGTGTACGTCTTGGCATTGGTCACAAATTAGTCAAAGATGCTCGTCTCCTTCTCATTCTCAACATTTTTGAGCTTTTCTTCATGCTTTTTGAAATTTTCATCCCTTATCATTATAGGGTTGAGAAATACAAGATTGACAAGACAATCTCTTAATTTAGTAACCTCTATAGCCAAGCATTGGTTTTATGCTTAGGCTATTTCAAGTTTCCTCTCACTTTTAATAGCTCTAACTAGGTTGCAGTGATTGTATCTAGAAGATCAAAGATATCCAAAATTTGTTGTCTAGCTCCCATCAATTGATCCAACAACTCCTCATGTTAGGCTATACTTAATCTACCGCTAACTATTCCTACGGATGTCTACACATCTCTGAGTGTAGAAACATTTGGTACAAATGTCGCAAGTGCATTTAATGCCTTGGCAATTCTATACATAACCATCTCTACTACTATCTCCTATCCATGGTGCTACATCACTAAGATATTTGCCCCTTCATCCTCCTCTAGATGCATCCAAAAAAGTAGCAACATTTCCAAAGATTTCTGGGAATTACTGCTATTGCAAGAGAGATACTATTACCTCTTAGGCATCAGGATTTGATCTTGTGAACAACTGCATTCTTTGGAATGAGAAAATTGGTCCACCTCCCTTCATCTGGCTGATTATTTGAGCCACTTCATTGAGGTGACTTATGGTTGGATGATACATAGATGGATCACCATCACTCAATCTTACTAGCTACTTCTACTCATGTAAGAACTACTCTTAGATCTTGTGCATGCACTCAAGGGCAACATGAGCCTCTAGCATTATTTCATAAGTGGGTGGTGAAGGTGGTGGTCTTTTCTTCTCTTCTTAGATGATCTTAGTAAGAACCTTGTCTTTCATCATCTCCACCCAAGAAGCAAACAAAGCATGTTAGATGACATCATTTGTGTAGCAGTTCTTGGTCCCCTCTTGCATAATTTTAGGATGAGGCATGGGAAGAGAATGTCTTTCTTCCATGTTTATTTTCTTTAAACCACTTCTCTATCTCAAGATAGATAAGCTATGGAAGGTTGACTAAGAATCTACCGCTTAGAGCAACACACACACAAGCAAAGAAGGTTATGATCTTGTTTGGCCTCATCATTGAATTAAGGTGAAAGGCCACAATTTCAAAATATGCACATTCCATTGTGGTGAGCATGCCAAACTCCTTATGATTGACTCCATAACATTGTTGCATCCATTCTTTCTTAACACTAAGATCTTCCTACATTGGGATTTCTACTAAATTTGTCCCAATTTTTGGTAACCAAAGGGCCTCTGTGATAGCTTTCATTGAGTAGGACATTGAGATGTCCTTGATTTTGATAGTCAAATCTACCTGCTGATTGTTCCAAAACAACTATGTCTCTCCCATGTACCACTCCTGCTAGAAGTGATTATGGGCCACATGGGAGAGTTCTATAGTTGAGTTTTAACTTCTGGTAGCACAAACTCCAAGAAAGATCCAAAGTTCAATTCTTAAAGTATGGATTTCTTAACCTCCTTATTTGTGATCTACCTAAGGCAAGCTTCCATCAAGGTAACCTTAAGGTTTGGTCTAGGTTCAAGTGCCTCATCTCAGTGAGACTATTTGTTGCAATAGCTTCTTCAAGAATCTATTAAACATACTTCACTTCAAGCTCCTTCCAAAGAGGTATTGTGGCATGGGTCTTTGCTTATCCATGGGACTATTCTTGGCTCCTTCCTGTTCATGATCATTCGTCCATTGGTTGAAATGGTCCTCCTTCCTACACATGATTTCCCTTAGGTGTCATCTATGGTTAAAACATAGCCAAGGATTAGCATTCAATGTGTAACTTATAATATTTTGATACCTTTCTCATTGGGCAATTACACTTAGGCTAATTTTGGATGATGGAAAATTGATTATTTTATTATTATTTTAATAATTTTTAACTTGGAATGTTACCAGAGCTTGTTGAAAGGGTTTAACTCTCATAAATTAATGTTTTAATGTTGATTTCCTTATTAATCCTTTATGAGAGTTAGAAATTTTTTCAAAAAATTTTTTGTCAAAAACTTAAGGTTTGTGGCCCCCACAATGAAGAGCTTACCTCCAGTAGCTACAAGGTTGAAGAACAGAGTGAATCAGACAAACAATTAGGAAGATATGGCTCTTAGAAGGTTCTTGGCTCTGAAAATTTTTAAAAACTCTTCCCTCATTTTGAAGAAAATGTGAAAATTGTTAAGTGTGGCTACCTATATATAGGTAGGTGGACCCCCTAAGTTGACAAGATCCCATATACAGGATCCTGTTTATGCATGGGCTCCATTGATAAGTACCATCTATGGAGCCTATGACCAAAATTTTCACTTTGAAAATCTTGAAAAATACAAAGATTTTTCTTATGAAATTGGTGTCCATAAAGAGCCAGAAAAGCTATGAACATGATGAAATGCTAGAAGAGGTCCTAGAAATTTATAAAATTGGAGAATTTGATGGGAGAATAAAATTTTATTGGAGAAAATGCCTAAAGGAGTGCATAGTTGAATGCACAAAGTGTGCACAAAAGACTTGATTATGGAAATGTCAAAGGATAAGAAGCTTATCAAACACAACCAAAGGATATGCAAGTGGGCCCTCCTCATAGTAGGCTCATGCCATTTTTTTCCTTGCATAACCTCAACTAAGGAGTTTGTGGGCCCCACAGTTGATTAATGGTTATGAAACTTAAGGATTGAATTTGGTAGAATCTACCTAAGAATTCCAACACATCAAACTAAGACATTGAACAAAAACACAAAAACTAGCAGTGAGGTGGGTTATAAAAATCATTAATCAATGAGAGAGACGGTGAGATGGAATTCTGAATTATGGTTACATGAAGTCCCTTGTGGATGTTGTGGTTAAATCACCTGATAAAATCCATCCTTAGTCCAAATCAAAACCAACCACTTTTAATGACTTTGCATCGTCACTCTAAGACTAGACCACCCCCTCGAGACACAAGAATGATCTTAAAAATCAATCACCATTCCTTATTTGAGAAGAAAAGAGAAACAAAAAGTGAGAGAGCACTTTAGTTAAATGGGACCTTCAAGAATGGGTAACATGTCTTTCTAATCCTATAACCATAACCAGTACTTGTAGCCTATTATACTTGTCTAAGGAATGTTCTTTAAATTCCCATCATGTTTTTTTTTTTTTTTTTGATTTTATGTTTTTATGGATTTTTTGGATGGGAACCACACCATGAAAAGACTTATTAACTCCCTATTATTGGTTGACACAGAACAATAAGAAATCCATGAAAACACAATTGCACTCAAGTAAGTAGAAAGGCACAAAGATTATTGAAACCCCTTGAAGTCGCATCCTTTGCAAACCTTTGAATCTCTCCCAAGTTTAGAAACTACTAAGGTCATAAGTTCTCTAAAGTCTCATTAATGAAAAGGAACCTCATACTTCCAAACCAAAAAGACCATAGAATTTGTGGATGGATGAATGATGTGGACTCACTACCTATTCCATGAAGAAGAAACTTTGTCTTAGTTATCAGTCATCAAAATTTAAAAATAAAAACCAAACATTAGCAATCAAAAACATTAAGTAGAAACCACCATTAGGAAATAGCTACAGCATCACTATGTCCTATTGGCAAAAAAGCATTTTATTAGCAAATAATAAGAAAAATTCACAACACAATAAAGTAAAATATGATAGAAATTTTAAAATATTCAAGAAAGATAAAACATACTAACAATGTTGTAAAACAAAAAATTGGAAAAATAACAAAGTGTAAAACAAAAAGGTGTAAAAACAAAGAAAGCGTAAAACAAAAAAAGAATAGAAAGATATGATTAGCATGGATGGCCATCTTCCCCATGACTAAGTTGAAAGGAGGAGATCCAAAAGATTGAGTGAGGTAAAGAAAGTGTAAAACACAAAAGCATAAAATAAAAAAGTAGAAAAATTGAGGAGCCACTAATATGATTAGCATGGATGGCCATCTTCCCCATGACTAAGTTGAAAGGAGGAGATCCAAAAGATTGAGTGAGGTAAAGAAAGTGTAAAACACAAAAGCATAAAACAAAAAAGTAGAAAAATTGAGTCACTAATATGATTAGAGTGGATGGCCATCTTCCCCATGACTAAGTTGAAAAGAGGAGATCCAAAAGATTGAGTGAGGTTGTTCATCTGATGAGGTGTTACTTGCACTAGCTTTCTTAGGCTCATGAAAAGATTTAAGTTGTTGCATTTTAACCAATTGTTTCTTATTTCAGCTCTCAAGTTTGTAGATCAACATGGCCCCAAAAGAAAAATTTTTATAAAAGATATAAGGCCCTTTCCGCAACGTTTGAAACTTAGTCTTTTTAGGTACATGTGTGGGGTTCCAGTAAAGGACCTTGTCTTGAAGTTGAGATCTGACTTTCCTTATTCTAAGGTCATGATGCTTTTTGTTGAATACTTTGTGCACTTCATTCAAAGATAGGGCTATCAATTGATTCTCATCTAGCACATTAAGGTTTATCAATATTTCTTTTTGTGCTAGGCTAATGTCAAGATCAAGGTCACAAGTTGTTGAAAGTGTATGGAGCTCGAATTGAATTGGAAGAGTTGGTAATTTCCCATATACTAGCTCATAGGAAGAGTAGCCTATAGGGAGTTTTCATGTTGAGAGGTATGCCTAAAGGACATCATTAAATTTTTTGCTCTAGTCTCTCCTATATTTTCTTATTGTTTTCGTTAAGATCTTGGTGATATCCCTATTGGTAACCTTTGCTTAACTATTGACTTGGGGATGGTAGGGTACTATTAGTTTATGTTCAACCCCCAAGCATTGCATGAGCTTGCAAAAAGTAGAACCTATAAAATGAGTACCATTATCAAAAATTAGTGCATGTAATACTCCAAACCTACTTACAACATTCTGTTGTACAAACCAAGCAACAGTGAGACATGTACAGTCGATGATGGCTACTACTTCTACCCATTTTGTATAATAGTCAACAATAATTATTATGTACACCTTTTCATTTGGCATGGTCGTGATGGGATCCATGAAGTCTATGTTCCAAATTTCAAAGGGTTCCAGTGGTTGGTCCCACTATTTAGGCCCCTCCATTCAACTGATCATCCCAACATCTCGTTGAGAGCATTCATAAGAGAGGATAAATTGGGAAGCATCCCCGGAAGATTATTGGCAAGTAATACCCTATCATCATGATCTTAATGGCCATGTGTCTCCTTGCATAGTGACCTCCACAATGACACTCATTAGCATCTTAGAGAATGCATAGTTGATTAGCACCAGGAACATACCAACAAACCAAACCATCTACGCACATCTTGTAAAGGTGTCCATTGATTTCCATGAGTGTTTGGCCTGATGAAAAAATTGTTGTTTCTTCTAGTGATCCAAGTCTTGTGGAATTTCTTGAGTGAGAAGATAAGTGAAAATGCCATTATACCATGTAGGTTCATTGGGTACTTGCTCATTTATTGCACCAGCAAAGAGGATTTCATCAAGAAATTGATCAAAGAGTAAGCACTCCTCCACTTTGTTTTCCCATTGTAACCAAGACAAGTAATTAGCAATCACATTTTCAATTCCCTTTCAATTGACCATTGTAAGATCGAACTCTTGTTTATGAAGAAGCAAATGATACTATTATCAATGTGCACAAACACCTTGTATCCAAGCACATAGTACCTAAACTTATCCAAGGCATACACCACTACCATTAGCTCTTTCTCCGTTGTGGTGTAGTTAAGCTATGCACTCACAATGCTTCAACTTTCATAATGAATGTAATAAGGATGTTTTCATTCATCCAACTACATAAGCATAGCTTCCAAGGCATAGTTCAATGCATCCATGATGATGTAATGGATGGAACCAATCAAGTGCTCATAGAATTGGATTTTATACAAGCTTCTCCTTAAGCTACTAGAATATCTTCTTGCATTTCTTAGTCCATATGAATAAAACATCTTTCTTTGTAATCTCAACCAATCATTTAACGATCTTAAAGAAATTCTCTATGAATCATTGATAGTAACTATTGTGTCTAAGGAATGACTAGACATCTTTAACAATTTCTGGTTGGTGGATTATTCCTTAGATGACCCTAATTTTTTCAAAGTTCATTTCAATTTGTGCTTGTGAGATTCTATGCCCCCAACACAATACCCTCTTAGATCATCAAATAACTATTTTGCCAATTGAGCCAAGGATTGGTCTCCATGAAAAATTTTACGCACGTGCTTAAGGTGGTCCAAGGCTTTCTCAAATGTAACGTCATAGGTAGAGAAGTCATTCATGAAGACTTCCACCTTGCTACCAATCTGCTACTAAAAAATACTAAGGACAAGGCATTGGAATGTGGTAGGGGCATTACACAAACCAAAAGACATATTTTTATATGCAAAAGTCCCCTAGGGACTTGTGAAAGTTATTTTGGCTTGATCCTCTGACACAATCTGAATTTGGTTATAGCCACTATAATCATATAGAAAGTTGTAATCATAATGCCCAAAGATAGTGTCCAACACCTAGTCCACAAATGATAATGGAAAATGATTTTTGTAGGTCACCATGTTCAATAGCCTAAAATCAATATAGACCTGCCACTTGCCATCTTTTATTTGGTACAATTACAAGTGGGCTAACCCACTCACTATATATGATTGGATAGATGAACCCTACCTTGAGGAGTTATTCAACTTTCTCTTTGACAATCTACTTCAATTTGGGATTTAGCCACTGTTGCGACTACCTCTTTGGCTTGATGGAAGGAGCAGTATAGAGGAAATGCTAACATATTATAGGATCAATCCTAGTGAGTTTGGGATATGACCAAGTAAAGGCAATTATCCATTTTTTAATCACATTCAACAACTTCTCTTTATATTTAGCAGTGAGTTTGGCATTGATCATTACCAGCTTGTCATTTTTCAAGAATGCATACTCCATGCTGATAGGTAGAGTTTTCAACTTTAAGGGTTCTTGTTTAAAATTGTTAGGGATTTTCAACTCTCCCTAATAAGTTTCATTAGGTTCATCATTAGAAATTTGGCAATGAACTTGCTCTAGTTCATCCATGCCTTCAATATAGGCACATGTAAAGCTCTCAGTTGGTTCCATGTAAAGTATGCTACTTTTAGGATCAGCTATCAACCACTAGGTTCCCTCCTATTTTGTTGTTGATGTGTATAGGTACTTTTGGATTTTAGATTCATCTACACACTATCTGCATACTTTCATTAATGTGCTTTTGATAGATCATAACTTTTACACATAGTTTCATCCTATATTATTGTACATGATGCAGGGAACTCTCTTCTTCTTGATCTTTCTAAATGCATTTTCCTTGAAAATTTTTAAGGAAAGATATCTTATGCCCATTTGTGCATTAATAGTGCTCAACCAAGCCCTTCCCATAATGACTGGGAAATCCCCCTTGTAGTTGTTAACCTTGATCACCAGGAAATTAGTAGGATAGGACCACCCACAGACAGTGATCACAATGTCCTCCACCAGTCCCAAGGAAACAATGATGGATTGATCTACCAATTCTAAATGAATGTTCCTCTTCTTAAGAGGACACAAGTTCCAGGCTTTGTATATTTCATGAGAAATTAGGTCGACACCAAAACCTAAATTAAGAAGAGCCTTGCATGGCTCATTTCCAACAATTTCAAAGTAGATGATGGAACTTCTAGGATCAGCTCTTTTCCTAGGAAGGTTTCTAGCATTGATCCAATCAGATATAGCATGGGTTAACATGGCTATGTAGATCTTGGAAAGCATTTGGTTTGAAGGGTTCTCAAAAGGGATAGATGCATAGGATGAAGGAGACATAAGGAAACTAGCTACATGAGTCAGTGAGGACTTTGTAGGGCTATTGGTTCAAAAGAATGGTCTTTTACATGATCTAGTTTTTGAAGCACTCAGCTGCAGAGCCAACTGTAAGTTAACAGCCCTACTAGCATTATGTTGCTATGGATGAGTGAGAATCTCACCTTGCATGGATGGAGCATGTAGTAATTGGGTTGAGGGAGGAGGGACATGTGCTAAAGGATGAGGAGGATGATAAGGTATGGGGATTTCCCTCTAGGAGATAAATAATGAGTTCTATAATACTCTGAAGGATGGTAGTGATGTTGGAATGAGACATCACTAGAAGAGTCACGCAAAGACATGGGTTGCTAAACATAGTACCCATATAAATCTAGCTTTCTGTAAGGGTACTAATGCCTCAGTAGAGGCATCCCCCACAACTATGGGTGCTACCACTAATGATATTGTTCATATGGTTGTGGTGGAGCTCCACTTGGATAATAAGCTTGTTGTTGGTTGAACTGCCTAGGATTACCTTGAGGATAAGGTAACCTTCTGGGTGCTTACCTTCTTGTTAGCCTAAGGTTTAAAGCGTACATCCTAAACTCTTGCAAGTGTCACACAATAGGGCAACATCCTTTAGGATGTTCATATTGGCAGATGTCACACCCACCATCATCATATGATTCTGACTCCACAACCTCTTCTACTATAGCAGCTTTGCCCTTACCCCTTTAGTAGGCACGTTCAACTTCCTTTCTTCTCCTATGATCATGATCACTAGCTTGATCTTTAGATTCCTCTGCAATTTTCAGAGCAATTTGTTTTTCATCCAAATATCCTTACATTTTGTCCAGCTTAGCTAAAATTTCAAAAATATATTTTTGAATTGGAAATGTTTTTCACTACACCACTTCATCAAGTGATGCCTCCCCTTCATTGTCATAGAATCGAACCTTCCTTTTTCTGATGGAAGGATCCTAGTTATATTCTTCAATACTTTCATGTTTCCTCAACTCTCCTTCTTCTTTTGCAACATGCTCAATGAGCCTTTAGAACTTATGGGTCTTTATTTTTTACAATCTCCCTTGGGCATAGATCCCAAGGATTCTCGTTGTTTCTAATCAGAGCCCATCTATGATATGGCAAAGCTACTTCTACTAAGGATAACCATGGCCAAGAAATCTATGCAAAAGGGAATAATACATGCCCATGGTTGCATCCAAGGGTTCATGTATTCCTTCTTTCTAGCCTTGAATTTTCTTTCTCAAATTAGACACTCTAGAATACGTCTCATATTTATCATTAAAAAGCTCAAGCATCGTACTTCGTCTACAAATTGATTCTAACTCTAAGGAGTGGTACCAACTTTCAACTTCTTTTGTCAGTGTCCTAAGAAACATCTTAAACTTTTTCCAATCATTCTCTATGTTTCACAAGGCACAAGCATTGTGAAAGGCTTGAAGATGGATCAGTGGATCTAAATTATATACCCCTTCAAATCTGGGAATATTATTCATATCTAACCTCTTGATTTTGTTATCTTTCAAATGCCTAGTTGGAATTCTAATTACCTCTATGATGTTTAGCATGCTTCAAGTTCTAAGCAAAGGCTCATCATCATCATGATTTTGATAACATCTATCATGTCCTCTGCTACTCCCTTGTTCATGGTAGGGCCTACAATCATTGTCTTGTTATTCACATTCATCACGGTTTCATCCTTTGCAATTTTGATCAAATTAATAGGAGGAGGAAGGAGGAGGACTACCGCCACCATGGTGTCTACTACCTCTTCTCTGTTTGTCATAGCCACAATCATTAGGTTTATCGTTATCATGATGGTTGCCCAAGCCCCTGCCTTAACTCCCACTTTTGCCTAAACTAGGATTGTTGATAGTGAACTATAAGTTTGGGTTCAAGCCCCCTTCACTAGAGTCAACGGGTGGAGAATATTCATGTTGAGAATCCCCAAAGGAAGGATCCTCATTATCTTTTTGGTTTAGCAAGAGCAAGGGGTTAGTGAATTGTTTCCTCTTCATAGCTTCATGTCACTTCTTCTAGTGCCAATCTCTTTTACATTATGTTTCAATGGAATAGTAGTCTTGATAATCATAGTCTTGCACAGTGTACTCTTCATGGAGATTCTATATGCCCAACCTCTTAAGATTTTGGAGCAACATCCCAAGAACAGATTGATTGGATAGCAACACAACGTTTCTCTCCATGTCTCTCCACCACAGCTATTCATCCTGATGTAGGATGAAGGTGAAATCAAGTACAAACTCATCTAGATGAGTGTACACCACTTTGAATTCTTAGGGCATTGGTAGTTTTGATTCATCATGCCTATGAGAAGGAGACATCTTGGATTACAAGAAAAATTTAGTGTTCTTTAATTATCATTATTATTTTTATTTTTTGAGTGATTTCAACTTTAGGGTTTATTCAAATGATCTTAAATAATTTTTACTAAGTCCTAGATAGCACACGTATCAAACTACAAGTCCATGACAATGGTGCCAATGATGAGTGGCAAGTATACCCTACACCCAACCATACAAATCACTAAGCATTCATGCAAGTTTTGGTCAAATTTTATGGACTTATAGCCTTCTAAGTACACTGCTCTCTAGGAGTTGAAACTAATGGTTGCAATCATTATCTTCCCAATTACACTTGTAAAATGCAAAGGTATGGTTAAGTGCAATTAAGGCATATGATTTTTATCATTTTTTTTGTTTTATTTTCTAAGTCATCTAAGAATAAAGAATAAATAATTATAAATTTAATTGCTAATTTACTCTAACTAACTAACATTTAACTAATCCTAACATAAGTATCCATTCCCACTTGCCATATACATCTTGAACACGTTTAATGCTATTAGGTTACCAAATGTTAAGTGTTACTAGGATTACCAAGTGCCAAGTGTATGCTTGAACTAGTCATACTTATGTGCTCAATTAAGTGTTATTTAATCTATCTTAATCTAGCTTAATTAAGCTTAAATTAGCTTACTTTAATTACTTAAAGCATTAAAGAAAATTACTTAAAATATTAAATGCATAAAGGAAATAATTAATCTATTTAAAAGTGCTACAAAGTTTATCAAAAAGCTTGTCTTTATCATTGCACACACAATAGTGCTTAGGTACAATAGTTGATGAACCATATTTTGTCTAGCTCTAATATCAAAGCCCATGAAGCAATGTTGGATATCCGATATCTTGGGGTGTGTCAACTTATAAATATAGCACTTGGGCACACAATTTGGGCAATAAGTTTTTTCATAGCATAGCAAATCTCTTATAGTTTCTTTTCTTCAAAGTTAGAATATTTTCCCAAGTACTCATAGAAAGAGTCATTGAGTGTACGAATCTTTATTTGAGCATCATTGTACCTAAGCATGACAATGTGTGCGGTAATAAAGATGAGCTTTCTGATAAACGTTACAGCACGTTGGCTAGATTAAATATTTTATTTATGCATTTAGTGTTTTATGCCATTTTACTTAATGCTTTCAAGTAATTAAGCTAAAATAAGCTAAGTTAAGTTAACTAGGCTAAATAGTAATTAATTAAGCACATAAGTATGACTGCTTCAAGAATTCACATGAAGCTTGGTAATCCTAGCAACGCTTAATAGTTGATAACCTATTATCGTTATACATGTTCAAGATATGTATGGAAAGTAGGACCAGATACTTATGTTAGGATAGTTAGTTATTAATTAGCAATTAGATTAGTTAAATTGGTTTATAAATTGAGTTTCAACTTGTTATTAATCATAGGCGAATAAAATGTAAAATAAAATCATGTGCCTCAATTATGCTTAACCACATAACTAAGCTTCGCAAATGTAATTGAGAAGACAACGATCATCATGATTAGATTTCACTCCTTAAACCAGTGTACTTAGGAACTTAAGGTTTGTGAAATTTGACCAAATTGCGCATGAATGCTTGTAATTCATATGGTTGGGCATAGGATCTACTTGTTGCTCATCATTATCACTATTACCAGGGATGGTACTAATTATCTAAATTAGTTATATTATACACAATCGCTGTAAAGGTATTAATGATCTATCTTTCAGAAAATATTAATATTTTAGGTCATAAAAATTATCAAGTAAAATGATGTCTTCTACACATAGGATCAAGACTACATCACATGATGAAAGCACTCATAGGAGAAATGATAAGATCTATACTAAAGAAAATTGGAGTGAACAACCTCAAGTAGGGGTTTCCTATGCTCATTTAGACCCTTACTACACTCAAAGATTATGTTAAACTAATGTAGAAAATCCCAAAGAAGATGGAGTAAGTCCTAGATCAAGGAGGACCTCAAGGCCTAGGACCTTCTCTAAACCTAGACAAGATAAATCAAGGGACTATGGGGAGAACTATAGAAGCCATGGTGATTCTCCTAGTTCCTCATCTTCCTCTTCCTCTTCAACATCTAGTTCTAATGAAGATGAATGTAGGTAGAAAAATAGAGCTCCACTATGGGATCAAGATAAAGATAAAAATCAAATCCAAGGGTAAAATCAAAGATATTAAAATGAGCATAGATAAGATCATCACAACCAAATGAATAGGAATATAGATTATCATCATGACATGTCTAGTACAAATGAACCCTTGTTGGCTACTAGGGATCTGACATAGATTAGCAAGGCAGTTCAAATACCCCAAAGGCATCAAATGGATAGCCAAATCAAAAGGCTAGACATGAATAATATTCTCAAGTTCGAAGAGGGATATAACTCAAATCTACAAAACCGTCTTCAGGCTTTTCATGATGCCTATGCCTTGTAAAATATAGAAAATGACTAGCAAAAGCTTAACTTATTTCCTAGGACACTCATCAAAGAAGCAAAAAGTTGTTACCAATTGATGAGACATGATATCGCATGGGCCGCGATATTGCATACGCGATATCATGGCCGTCGCGATATCACATCCTCCCCCACGATATCGTGGTGCGTCGTCATATCTATAAATAAGAGGTGGCTCTCCCTTTTTTCCTCATCCTAGGCTAGAAGTAGGAAAACTCTAGCAAATTGATCACTCCAGAGATAGAATATTTTCCATGTGCCCGTAGGAGGAGTCCTAAAGTGAACGGATCTTTATTTGAGCAACATTGTACCTGAACACAAGTTTTATACGACAATAAAGATGAACTTCCTGGATAAACCTTGTAGTGCATGGAATAGAATTTTATTTAATGTTATTTATTGCTTTCTCTCTCACCCTTATCTCCTAGTAATGCAAAATGAGTACGACTTGATTATGAGCATTTAAGGATGTGTATGGATAATCAAGGAATGGATGCTCATCGCACTTAGGCTAGATTAGATTCTCTCAACCCTTTCCTCCTAGTTAAGTGCCTCAATACGACCACTTCGAGCATGTGTGTTACGCGTGGTGATCCCAACAATGATTAGTGTTTAGTAGCCACGGTTGCATCGGTTCAGGGTGTGTACGGTAAGTGGGAACGGATGCTGACGCTAGGTAATTTAGACTTAGTTCATTAGTTAGAGTTAGTAATGAGTTTCTCAACCCTTCACCTTGTTAGCATAGGAGACATAAAATATAAAAGAGTATAAAAATCATATACCTCGGACTTACTTAACCATACACCGTGACAACTACAAGTAAGTCTGGGAAGACAATGAATGATTAACCCTAAGTGTTCCATGGGGCGTGTAGGCACTTAGTCTGTAGAGTTCAACCGGATCACGTGTGCTATGCTCGTATTCGTATGGTTGAGTGTAGGGGTATCTCACCACTCATCATTGGTGCCATTGCCAGGGACTAAGTGTTTGTGCACTGAATAGAACATAGGATATCACTCACATCGTTGGGAGCCTAAACAAACCTTTGGGTTAATTAAAGAAAAAATTATATAATAGTAAAATTAGCACACCGATAACAATGTCTTCTTCTCATAAGAGCAACTCACCACCTAGGGACAATACAAAGAACAGTCGGTAATCAAAAACACATAACCTAAATCTGCCAAGTCCTTAGCAATATAGGGTGGAATATACTCATCCCGATGAGTATATTCCCAATTTTACTTTTATCTTCCATCAAGATGAACAGATGCACTGGACAGACCTGCATGGTAACATAGTGTTACCCCCAGATCGGGCAGTCCCTAACATGCTTCTCTATGCTTTGGCACAAATCAGCATGATAGAATTTTATGCTGAATACGTTATAGGTGATTTTAACATGAGGGATTACCATCCCACAGCTTTACAACGTATGAGGGACCCAATGCAGGAGAGCCAACATACACTGTTGAAGGGCAAAGACCTGCACGTCCTTAGCAAAATAAGAGATGGTGAACCACTCATAATGGGTTCGCTATCAAAAGATGTTCCCCCTCCTAACGATGGTGAGGAGTTTGGGTATCAGAACTTATGATCAATGATACATAACCCTGGTTCTGATGCCCGTGAACACCAACTGTTCATAGAGGGAACAACAACAAAAGACAAGGATGGGCACTTAGATCGTCATCACGATCGGGGTCGTAGCAGCTGAAGAGAAGGTAGGAAGCATCATCATGACGATGGTTCTCTTTCCTTTTCTCCTTCATCTCATCACTCACCCTCTCCTTCCACATCTGGGTGCAACCATCACAAGCATAACGGAAAGGATAAAGGTAAGAAAAATGAGAGACCTCGACAAGAGAGTCGAGAGAGAGGACAAGGGCATGAACGAAGGGAAAGTAGGGAAAAACAAAGACATCATAGGCATCATGAAAGAGATGATCATGATGAGCCCCTACTTACAACCTATAGTATGCTTGATATAACGAAGGCTGTTAGAATCCCAACAAGGCATTTAAAAGATAGTTGAATCAAATGCTTAGACATGAACAATATCCCATGCTTCGAGGGGGGATACAACGCTAATCCACAGCATCATTTACAGGCATTCCACGATGCCTGTGCCTTGCAAAACATAAAAAACGAGTGGCAAAAACTTAAGTTGTTTCCCAGGACACTCATTAAGGAAGCAAATAGTTGGTACCGATCCTTAGAACTGGAAACCATCAAGAGGTGGAGTCCAATGTTAGAACTCTTCAACGATAAATATCAAACATACTCTAGAGTGTCTAATTTGCATAAGCAGATCTAAGGCTAGAAACAAGGTACTCATGAACCCTTGGATGCTGCCATGGGCCACTACTACACATTGTTACATCGTTGCCCGGGCCATGGTTACGCACAACAGGATCAACTTCCCCACATCGTAGATGGGCTAAGGCATGACACTAGAAGAACCCTTAGGACTTATGCCCAAGGGAGACTATCAGAACTTAGAGCCCATGAAGTACATTGCTTGTTGGAACAAGTAGAAAAAGAAGAAGGTGAACTATGAAAAATAGAGAGTGCAGAAGAATACAACCGTGATCCCTCCCTTTGAAAGAAGGGAGAGAAATTTTGCAATGAAGAGGATGAGTCACCACTCGAAGAGTTGGTGAACAAAAAAACCTTGCCAATTCAAAAATTAACAATAGAAGTATCGGCTAAGATGGATCAATTTTGGGATTCCTTAGACTCCAGACTTGAAACTTTCTTGAAAATTATAGAGGAGTTTAAGGAGGAACGGGGTAGTGACAAGGATAAGAAAAAGTAGAGAAATTCAGGCCTTGCACATAACAAGGGTAAGGGGAAAATTACTATCTCCAATGAGGGCGTGGATTCAGACACAGATGATGACGATGCATGTGAGATCTACCACTATGAAAATCCTAAGGGATGTTGTCCAATCATCCACATCTACAGGAGTCTGAGGTGTATGCACTTAACCCAAGACTCAACCAACGGTAAACACCCCGAAGGTTACCTTATCCTCAAGGTAACCCAAGGCAGTTCCACCAACCACTAACGTACTATCCAAATGGAACTCCACCACAACCCATCGGATAACATCAGCAGTGGCAATACCCACAGTCATGGGGGATGCCACTGCCAAAACAACAATACCCTTACCGGCAACCTGATCCTTATGGCTATTATGTGCAGCAGCCGATTTCTCCAAATGACTCTATGAGTCATACAACTCCCCAACGTCACTACCAAGTTTAGGAGTACTTTAGGAGGACTCCTTCTCCTCCGAGGGGCACCCCACATACTCACCATCCTTCAACTCCATCCACACCTCTTCCACCTGTAGTTCCCATAACATCTCCTGCTCCCTCAATGCAAGGGGAACTCCCTACTCAACCGCAGCAACGTAATGCTGCGAGAGCTATAAATATTCAACCTGCTACTAGTTCTAACAATTGTAAAAAGAAAAGACCTTTCTCCAGAAGCAAAAGCCTAGACAAACTCTTGCAACAACAAGCGGTTAAGTCTAGGTACACTCCTCCACCATCTAACACTTCGGAGAACCCTTCAGTCCAACAGAGCTGTACGCATACGGTTATGTTAACACATACCGTAACCGACTGGATCAAGGTAGGCCACCTTCCCAGGAAACTAACTGATCCTAGAAGCCCCTTAATCTTTTTACAAATCGTCAGGAATGAACCACATAAGGCTCTTCTTGACTCAGGTTCCGAAGTCAATTTAATATCACAAGAGATGTATCAAGCTTGGAACCTGCCCCAACTTAAGAAGAGAAACATCCAACTAGAGCTGGTAGACAATCCATCACCATTCCCTTGGGATTGGTGGAGTACATTATTACCACTATGTGTGGTCGGTCTTACCCAGCTAACTTCCTGGTGATAGAAGTTAACAGCCACAACGAAGGGGACTTCCCAATTATAATGGGAAGTTCATGGCTAAGTACAGTAGATGCATACCTAGGGATTTGTGATCTTTCCTTAGAAATATTTAAGATAAACATGTATGGAAAGATCGAGAAGAGGAAAGTTCCATGCCTCACATACAGTGATTCATCGGGTGATGAAATGGAGGAAATTCCTCCATGTAACAAGTGTGCCCTTGAAATTTTGAAACAAAGATGCCTATATGTAGCAACCACACAACAAGTAGTAGACATCCCGTGGTTGACAGCTACTCGAAAGAGCAAAAAAATATGCATGGAATGAACTGAGGAGACAAACCATGCCAACAACAAAGGCATAGACACATTGGAATATGAGCATCGCCAAATCCCACCCCTCAACCTAAGATCATCAATTGGGAGGAGTTGGGCACTTCTATGAAATTCAAATAGATGTTCATTATTTTGGATCTCTCCCTTGCAATTCAGTCATGGGGGAGATGGCCACCTATGCTAATCATATGGGGCCCTCAGTTCTTTTTAAGTTTTTTTTTTGCACGTTTTTGTTTTACGCATTTTTGTTTTACATCTTTTTGTTTTACAAGTTTTTGTTTTACACGTTTTTGTTTTACAACGTTTTTGTTTTACAAGTTTTTGTCTTACACGTTTTTGTTTTACACATTTTTGTCTTACACGTTTTTGTTTTACAAATTTCTTTAACTTTTCTTGTTTTTTTTTTTCAACATCGTTATACGTTTTCGTTTTTTGTGTGCGTGTGTTATCCACCTTGTAAGTTTGTCATCCAATAATTGTTCTGCATGATGGTATGAACTATTTTCATGTTGATTGCTAATGTTTGGTTTTTACCTTTAAGTCACGATGTTGATACTAAGGTATATTTCTTTTGATAGGTTAGGAAATGAGTTCACTTCATCCATCCATCCACTAGTTTCTATGGTCTCTCTTGGCTTGGAAATGTATAGTCTCCTTCATAATAAGAACTTTAACGAATCGGTGACTGGGCACTTCTCAGACTAAGGAAGGACTCAAGGTTTGAAAAGGGTGTGACTTCAAGGAAACTTGAGGCTTTGGTGTTGGACATTCTCTTGGGTGCTTGGATGTTTTCTTCTTGGGTTTTCTCGTCATTCCGATGTTACCCAATTATTTGAAGCTGAGACAATAAAAATAACAAAGTCTTTGCATGGTGTGGTTCTCACGCATAAAAACACAAAAAAAAAAGAGAAAAGAAAAGAAAAGTGAGAATTCAAAGCACACCCCTAAGAAGAAATAATCGATTGGGCTACAAGCACTGGTTATGGAACTAAAAATGTTCCCTCTAACTAAGGCCCTTCTCGCTTCCCATTCTCTCCTTTTTTTGTCGAAATGGTGGTGACTCTTGGGTGAAGGCATTCTTGTTACTTCAAGAGGATAATTTGGCCACATGCATTAATGCGAAGTCACTAGAAGTGGTTTGTTTGAGGCTAGACTTGGAATGGGACTTGCTAATTCACATTAATCATGAACTACACAAGGGGCTATACACCACCTTGTTCTTGGGATTCCATTCCATTCTATTCTCTCCATCCTTCTCTCCATTGTTCACCTCATTGCCGGTTGTATCATTAGTGTATATTTTGGTTAATAAATTATTTTCTTTTTGGTAAATTCTTGTGTTTAAGACTTTAAATCTTGTTCCAAATGACATTCCCAGAGCCTACGGACTCTTTGAATGTGGGTTTGTCAGGGCATTAAGGGCATGAGCCTACTTTGGGGAGGACCCACTGACATTCCTATTTGGGGCACCAATTAAATTCTTTTCCTTAACATTTTTGTAATTAATTTTATTTTGTTCATTTCCATCTTGATATCCATTTCATTGATACCATAGTTGTCCCTTTTATCTATCTTTCTTATTCCTTTTCTTTCTCCATTCTAATGCTACCGGAGGTTCACAATTAGTCATGGGGGTACAGGGCCCGATTTTTTCAATTTTCTCCTAGCCCTGATTTTTTTCAATATTCTCCTAACCCCTACACCTTCAGTAGTCATCATTAATACATTCCTAGATCCACAATTAGCCATACCACAACCTAGCCAATGGACCTACACCGAAGCAAGGTATTAATTACATGATGATTCATTTACCATTGCTAATATATGATTGTGTTGTGTGTGCAGATGGCGATCATACAACAACGGATTAGATCTAGAGCAAACACTTGGAATGGAGCAGTGCTGGAAGTAGCTATGCAAGGAGTAAGATCGATGGCGTGCTTAATGATGGACAACAAAAGGTGCAATCCTGGCGTTGGCAGCAGCAACACTTCTTTCTCTCTTCTCTCTCAACTGCCAACTAAGGCCTGATGTCAATGTAATAAGGTGTTTACTCTTGTTGTCATGAACGCTAGTTTTGTCAAGTATTGTAATGATAATCCATTCACAAGTCATCCCATTAGTTCCATTTAGTCAATAATCCCATACCTTCCCAATATTTTGTAAGGAACTCGAGGACGAGTTTTCATTCAGTCATGGAGGTATGATGAGATGTGATATCGCATGGGCCGCAATATCGCAGCTGTCACAATATCGCATCCCATGCGATATCGCGTACATGATATCGCGGTGCACCATCATATCTATAAATAAGAGGCAACTCTTCCTTGTTTTCTCATCCTAGGCTAGAAGTAGGGAAAATCTGGCAGTTTGATCACTCCGAGATAGAATATTTTCCATGTGCCTGCAGTAGGAGTCCTAAAGTGAACGAATCTTTATTCGAGCAACATTGTACCTGAACACAAGTTCCGTACGGAAATAAAGACGAACTTCCTGGATAAACCTTGTAGTGCATGGAATAGAATTTTATTTAATGTTATTTATTGCTTTCTCTCTCACCCTTATCTCCTAGTAATGCGAAATGAGTACGACTTAATTATGAGCATTTAAGAATGTGTACGGATAATCAAGGAACGGATGCTCATCGCACTTAGGCTAGATTAGATTCTCTCAACCCTTTCCTCCTAGTTAAGTGCCTTAGTACGACCACTTCGAGCACGTGTGTTATGTGTGGTGATCCCAGCAATGATTAGCATTTGATAGCCACGGTTGCATCGGTTCAGGGTGTGTATGGTAAGTGGGAACGGATGCTGACGCTAGGTAATTTAGACTTAGTTCATTAGTTAGAGTTAGTAATTAGTTTCTCAATCCTTCATTTTGTTAGCTTAGGAGACATAAAACATAAAAGACTATAAAAATCATATACCTTGGACTTACTTAACCATACACCGTGACAACTACAAGTAAGTCTAGGAAGACAACGAATGATTAACCCTAAGTGTTTCATGGGGCGTGTAGGCACTTAGTCTGTGGAGTTCGACCAGATCGCACGTGCTACGCTCATATTCGTATGGTTGAGTGTAGGGGTATCTCTCCACTCATCACCAATCCTTAGAACTGAACTCCATTAGATGTTGGAGTATAATTCTTGAGCTATTCAATAAAATATCAAACGTACTCCCGAGTGTCCAACTTGAGGAGGTAAATCCAAGGATGAAAATAAGGGATACATGGACCCTTAGATGTAGCCATGGACCGATACTATTTTCTATTGCATAGATGTTCTAGCCATGATTATTCTCAATAGGAGCAACTTCATCATATCATAGATGGGGGCTCCGATTAGAAATGAGAAGAACTCTTGGAGTCTATGCCCAAGGGCAATTGTCATAATTAAGAGTCCATCAAATCCAATGATTGATCAAGTAGGTAGCAAAGGAAGAAGGAGAGTTGAGGAAACGTGGAAGTGTAGAAGAATACAATTGAGATCCTTCCATTCATAAGAGAAAGGTCCAATTCTGTGATAGTTAGGAGCAATCATCACTTGATGAGGTGGTGAATTAGAAAACCTTACCGATTCAAAAATTTACCTTTGAAATACAAGGTGTGCACCGATGGCCTAGTTCGTTGGTATGTCCCTGATGCTAATCAACTATGCATTCTTTAGGATGCCCATGAGGGTCCTTATGGGGGCCACTATGCTCGGAGATGCATGGCTATTAAAATCCTGATGATAGGGTATTATTGACCAACACTTCTCAAGGATGCTCACCAATTTGTCCACACTTGTGAACATTACCAATGAGATTGTGAAATGACTACTCAAATAGAGGGATCTTAGTAGTGGATTCAAGCACTAGAACCCTTCAACATTTGGGGCATTGACTTCATGGATCCCATCACACCCATGTCAAATGAAAAGGTGCACCTCATAGTTGTTATTCACTATTATACAAAATGGAAAAAAGTAGCAACCATCACCGACTGTACATCTTCTACTACTACTTGATTTGTACAAAAAAATGTTGTAAATAGGTTTGGTGTTCCATGTGCATTAATTTCTAATAATGAAACCCACTTTATAGGCATTACCTTTGGAAAACTCATGTAGTGCTTGGGGGTTGAGCATAAATCAACAACACCTTATCATCCCCAAGCCAATGGTCAAGTTAAGGTTACAAATAGGAAAATCACTAAGATCTTAACGAGAATGGTTAGGACATATAGGAGAGATTGGAACATGAAACTCAATGATTCCCTCTGGTCCTACCGCTACACCTGGAACCTTCTTATAGGGTACTCTCCCTATGAGTTGGTGTATGGAAAATTGCCAACTCCTCCTATGCAATTCAAGCTTCATACACTTTCAACAACCTATGACCTTGACCTTGACTTAAGTCTAGCACAAAAAAAAAGATTAATGAATCTCAACCTACATAAGGCATTTAATAAAAGTTCCATGACCTTAGAATTAGGAAAGTCAAATCTCAACTAGGAGATAAGGTGAAACCCCACACATGTGCCACAATGAACTAAGTTCCAAACATTTTGGGAAGGACCTTATATCATTTATGAAACTTTTCCTTTTGCAGCCATTTTGATCTACAAACCTGAAGGCCCAAACAAGAAGCAATTGGTCAACATCCAACAAAAAAAGGCTTTCCATGAGCCCAAGTAAGCCAATGCAACAAATGCCTCATCAGATGGACAACCATGCTTAATCTTTTGAATCTCCTCCTTTCAACCTAGTCATGGGAGAGATGGCCATCCATGCTAACTATATAAGTAGCTCCTCAATTTTTCATCTTTTTGTTTTGCACATTTTTATTTTACACATTTTTGATTTTATGCTTTGTTATTTTTACAATTTTTTGTTTTACACCTTCTTTATCCTACACCTTTTTGTTTCTTTTTACGTTACTAATTTTTACCAATTTTTTTTTGTTTTAAAACATCATTAGTGCATTTTATTTTTCTTAAATATTTTATAATTTCTTGTATATTTTTCTTTATTTTGGATTTGATTTTCATATTATGTTTTAATAATAACGTGCCTTATTTCCAACTGAGTACATTCTGGTTTGTTTAATATGGGCTATTCGGTTATTTGATTATTGGTGCATGGATTCTAGATTTGAATTTTGTTACTAATAACTAGGACATGGTTTCTTTTTCATGAACAGGCAATGAGTCCACAACATCCACCCATCCACAAACTCTATGATGTTTCTTGTTCTAGAAGTATGATGTTCCTTTTCATTAATAAAACTTTGACAAACTTGTGACCTTGGTAGTTTCTAGACTTGAAAATGATTCAAAGGTTTGAACAGAGTGTGACTTCAAAGTAACTTGGTACTCTTTGTGCCTTTCTGCTTACTTAGATGCTTATGTGTTTTCATGGATTTCTTACCATTCCATGTTGACCAATAATAGGAAGTTGAATAAGTATTTGCATGGTGTGGTTTTCATTTTTTAAATAATAAATAATAATAACGGGAATTTAAAGCACACCCCTTAGACACAATAATGGGCTACAAGCATTGGTTATGAGACTAGAAAGACATGTTACCCATGCCTAAAGGTCCCCTCTAACTAAGGCCCTTTCTCACTTCCTGCTTCTCTTTTCTTCTTAAAATAAGGAATGATGGTTGTTGTGTGGGAGCACTCTTGTGTCTCAAGGAGGTAGATCGATCTTAGAGTGGCAATGCGAAGTCACTAAACATGGTTGGTTTTGGTCTGGACTAAGGATGGATTTTATGAGGTCACCTAACCACAAAATTCACAAGGGACTTCATGTGACCTTAATCAGGAACTCCACTCCACTTTCTCTCTCATCCATCTATGCTTTCCATACCTCACCTCACTACTAGTGTTCATGTTCTTATTCGATATCTTAGTTAGATGTCTAAAAATTCTTAGGTAGTTTCTTCTGGGTTTTTGTACTTAACTTTTCGTAACTATTAATCATCCATGGGACCCACAGACTCCTTAGTTTGAGCCTATGCAAGGGTAACAAAGGGCATGTGCCTACTTTTGGGAGGATCCACTTACATACCTTTCAGTTGGGTTAGTTAAGTTCTTTATCCTTAGACATTCTCACAATCAAATCTTTTTGTGTGTTCCATCAGTGACATCCAATTGTGGTCATCTTCACAATGTTTTTCGGTGAAATCCTCTTTTTTGTTATTGTGAATTATTTAACCCTCTTCGAGCATTTCATCGCATTCAAGCTTTTCAAAATTTAATAATGGATCACTGATCCATTTCATCTCATTTTTCAATCTTCCTGCTAACACTATTAAAGGAATCAATCCACCATAATCACAACCTAGCCAAGTGTAACTACCAATGAGACAAGGTACCTAAAAAGCTATATGTTACACATTGCACACTAATCTATGATTTTGTTGTGATTGTAGTGGGAAGCATGAACTGGAAGTAGGACTGTCTTCACTAAGGAAGAAGCAACAACACCATGCGATGAAAATCCTTCATGATCATTGAATCTTCTCCCTCACTCTTTGGTTGCCAGATGAGTTGGATGTCAGTTTTGGCTAGGGTGTTCAATTCTATTGTCATGAACACCCAATTTTGTACAAGATTGTAAATCCATACACTTGGGCACTTAGAATCTGTCTATTTCATTTGATTCAATTTGCATGTTAGTCAATAATCCCATATGATGAGCCATGATTTAACTGTCTTGACGTCAAAGCCTTGACATTTGATCAATCACTAATTTCTATCAGCTCCAACACTAGGTACATGACATCAGGGCTGTGACATCACATACATGACATTGGGACCTAGATGCAACGTTGGGTACCCGACGTTAGGGTATATGCTCTAGCCTATAAATACAACGCCTAGACTCCCATTTTGAGTCAATTTTCAAGTTAGTTTTCAATTTCTTTTCTTTAAAGTCTATTATTTCCTATGCATGCTTACAATGTGATGTTTGTAATTGTACAGCGCCTTTGTTCGAGTGTGACATACTTGGACACGTTACATGATTGGCAATAAAGATCAAGATTACTCCCATCATTGTAGCATCCAGTTAGATTATTATTGCTTTTAATTGTTAGTTATTTACTACTTTCTTTAGTTAAATTTTTCCTTTTATTGCTATTTCCTATTCCTGTTATTAAGTGGAATGCATATGCCTTAATCATGAGTGTTTAAGCGGAAGTACTTGGTAACCCAGAAGTGTATTGTTTGGTACACCCAATGACATACGCTTGGCCATCCCAAAAGTAGTCTCACGAATTCCAAGACGTATACAGACGATTAAGGGTAGATACTCATCACACATAGGCTAGTTAGATTTTACTTTCCATTTTCCATTAGTTTAATTACTTTACCTTTTTATCATTAGCAAGAGTAGCATAAAATTAGGAACAACATCATATACCTCACTTTGGATTAAACCATACGTGACAAAGCTACCACTAGCCCAAGTGGGAAGACAGTGAACTGCGATCAAAGCATAATGATCTAGATACCACAACTAGTCCCATCCATGGAATTCGATTGGATTGTGCATGAATGCTTGTGATTCGTATGGTTGGACGTAGGGGGTACCTCGCCGCTCATCATCATACCTTCCCAATATTTTGTAGGGGACTTGTTCCTCCTTTTGCTCACTTGAGGACGAGTTTTCATTCAGTCATGGGGGTATGATGAACCGTATTTTTTCTAGCTCCGATATTGAATATCCAATATCAAAGCCCTAATATCAAATACCCAATATCGAGGCCCATGAAGTGATGTCAAATACCTGATATCGAGGCCCATGAAGTGATGTCAGATATCCGATATTGCAGGGTGTGTGTTGGCCTATAAATATAGCACTTTCGCACACAGTTTGGAAAACAAGTTTTCTCATAGCATAGCAAAGCTCTTGTAGTTTCTTTTCTCCAGAGTTATATGTTTTCCTAAGTGCCTATAGTACGAGTCATTGAGTGTACAAATCTTTATTCGAGAACAATTGTACTTGAGCACAATAGTGTGTGTGGCAATAAAGACAAGCTTTTTGATAAACCTTGTAGCACTTTAGCTAGATTAAATATTTTATTTATGCATTTAATGTTTTGTGTCATTTTATTTAATACTTTCAAGTAATTAAGCTAAAATAAGCTAAGTTAGCTAGGCTAAATAGCAATTAATTAAGCACATAAATACGATCGCTTCGAGCATGCACATGATGCTTGGTAATCCTAGTAATGCTTAATGTTTGGTAACCCAGAAACATTATACATGTTTAGGATGTGTATGAAAAGTTAGACTAGATACTTATGTTAGGATAGTTAGCTATCAATTAGCAATCATATTAGTTAAATTGGTTTATAAATTGAGTTTCAACTTGTTATTAATCATAGGAAAATAAAATATAAAATAATAAAAATCATGTGCCTCAATTACACTTAACCATACAACTAAGCTTCACAAGTGTAGTTGGGAAGACAACGATCATCATGATTAGATTTCACTCCTTGAACTAGTGTAATTAGGAACTTAAGGTCTGCAGAATTCAACCAAATTACGTGTGAATGCTTGTAATTCGTATGGTTGGGCGTAGGGTATATTCACCGCTCATCAACAATGCTTGAATAAAGATCAATACACTCTTTGACTCCTACTATGGGCACTTAGAAAAATGTTCTAACTTTCAAGTGGAAAAATTGCTAGAGCTTCACTACAACTATGAGATTTATGCCATAAATGTGGTTGGTGAGCATGATTTATAGGCGAAACAAGGAGCCTTGTCAATGGGTGCATGTCAATAGGTCAAACCCCACATCGATTTGATCACATCAATAGCATCTCATCAATGGGACATGGCCAACCATGACAATTCATCAACATAAGAATCAATTTTAAGGAATCAATTATGGAATTTCATTAATTTGAAAAAGAAAAAGATTCTCTCAACCAAATAATAGATATACATGATAATTACAACTTTTCTTTTTGAGATTTTCTATAAAAAAATTCATATCGTATCAAATAATAATTATATTTGAAATTTAATTTCATAACTTAAGATTACACACATTTTTGAAATGAAATGAAGCTTTATGACATTTGAAGATCCATAGGATCTATTGGACAAATATTACCTTTTCATAAAAAATAACACTAGACTCTACAAATTGACTAAGCATTAATGAGGGCATGAAAAAAAAACATACAAGTTTTTACTATAACATTATAACGTTGTCTCAAATGGGTAGTTAAAACATAAGAAAGAAACACATGTAGCTCATCTTCAAGGGTTCATGATTTGCATAACCACAAATGCCTTGAATCCATCTTCCACTTTCAATTCTAATATTATGAAAACTTAAACAAAGCTTGCTAATATTATTTTGATACTTAATTAGAATAGTAGCTGAGAGATAGTGAGCTTCTACATCTAGTTTATTAAATCTAATGTGGTGTAAATAAAATTGTCTCTTGCCTTCCACATTAGACCACATCTATATTAAACCTTCTATTTGACTAGCTAGTGAATATGCTCAGGATTTTGTTGCATGTTCTCCCAAGAGATATTCTATTTTTTCAACCATTACACTCCTTGAAAATACCAACCACAGTCTCATGAATCCTCAAGAACTACTCTAGAAAATTTGTCTTGCCTTGAGATATGCAAGCTATTAGTGTATGTAATGAATTGGTATATGGCTTCTACTTCTAAAGGTAATAAATCACATTCACATAATAACATTAAGTAAAGTGTTTGCATCTTTACCTTTAATTCATTAAGAAGAAAAGTTTTCTGCACTCTTTCAATATCTTTCCAAAGTTGGGTACTCAATCTAAGCCCCTAAACATATCCATACAATACAATAGGATAAATGATAGTGTGAAAAATTTGTTTTTTGAACTTCCAAGTCTAAAGTCCCAAATCCTTTGAAAGTATACAAAGCCTTGAAACCACCTTCTTTTTTTTTATGTACTCCAAGTTGTCCCCTGCTCGCACCACACCCCGCCTCTCCCCTCCCCCTCCCCACCACTCCAACACCCCACACTTCTTCTCCACCGCTGCCCCCCAACACACACCTCCCTGCTCCCCCACCCATCCTCCCCTCTCCCCCTCCCCACCACTCCAACACCCCACACTTCTTCTCCACCGCCGCCCCCCAACACACACCCCCCTGCACCCTGCACACCCCCCACCACACCCCCACCCAAAAAACCCAAGTAATTGTCCATATAAATGAAACCCAAATATTTTAAAGAATCTACTATTTGCATATTAATACCTCCAAAATGGAAATTATAATAAGTATTTTTTTATATACCTTAAATCATCAATTTAGTTTTATCTACATTCACTTGAAAACCATATGAATGATAATAATTTTCCAAATTTTGCAATATATTTTGCATACCTTTTATAATAGAGGAGATCAAGGCAACATCATTTGCATATAAAAAAAGATTCACTACTTGGGATTCAATATTAATAGCATGACTATTTTGCCCATTACACAACCATTCCTATATTTCATCAATAAAGATACTAAAGAGAGTTGAAGAAAGTGGACAACCTTGCTTAATTCTAAATTTGCTCTGAAATTGAAATTTTTTATTTGAATTGTTGTATGTAATTTCAATAATTACTTCCTCATACAATCTTTTGAGTTGCTGCAATCAAATTTGAAGGGAGGCCAATTTTATGCAAGTGCAACGATAGTTTTATATGGTCACTAAATCAAATGCTTTTGTAAAATCAATAAAAAAAATAAAAACTTTTTTATTAAGCATTTTTGTAAACTCCATGTAGTGTCTAATTGTAACTAAGTGATCAATAGTAGAGTGAGTTTGTTTGAAACTTACTTAACAACTTGCTCAAACCTAGTTAACTTAAACCCAAGAACTGATTCTCCTTTCTAATAGAGTTCCCAACAAACTTGCAAAAGTATTACTCACAATAATCATTCAATAAGGATTCAAATTATTTTTATCTCCTTTTTATATAACAAAATAACTTTATTAGATATCCTTCTTCCACTGAATTTAATTTGCGGTGAATCCCTCTCCCAAAGAGTCCTATTTCCGTCAAACGTCAAAGATATCTATTTGCCTTATGCTTGACAGCTAAGAAAACTTTACGCGACAGGAGGAACAAACGAAGAAGCTCGGATATCTTACTTGTTAAGATAAAGGAATCGAAAAAGAAGAGTCCAGGCCACTTTTCAGGTAAATCTGTATCTGTTTTGTTTTTGACTCCCCACAACCTAAGATTGAGTCCAAGGCCAGAAGGGATCCTGGAATGCCCCCACAAGAAGTAACAATAAAAGAGAATAAAGGGAAACATCCAAGCCCACCCATAGAACAAACCCAAAAAAGAATCCTGTTAAAAAATCCGGATACATATGCTGTCCAGCAAATTGCCACCGCCATAAAGAGGAAAAAGTTTTGAACTTCTGATCTTTTTTCCTGTGGTGGACCTTCATAGAAGCCTGCAAGCACCGGGTTTTTCTAGTTATAAATACATATCCATGGAACAATATTTTGTGTAACAGTAAGCAGACATCAGCGAGCTCTCTGCTGTTTTTTCTCTTCTTTTTCATGCTATGTTCTCCAAGCTTAAAAACCCATCATCTTCCTTTGTTACCAGACTAAATCTTAGATGCAAAAACTACCATGTCGGTAAGTATATCTGTATAGGTTTGTTTTTTTTTTTTTTGTTTGTTTGTTTGTTTGTTTTTTCAACTATTTTAAGGACGTGTATAACATCCAACCAATTGCGAAAACGTTTATACATAATCAGATTGTGGAACTGGAGGTACGCATGGACTGCAATGGCTGTGAGAAAAGGATACGCAAAGCCCTCTCAAATTTGCAAGGTAATTTGTCTAATCTGCTTGATTCTGCTAGATTTCGTTACGTAAAATCTATGGCAAAGTAGGCAAACCCGTGTGCCCCTGCTTGCATGATCTTATTTAATGGGCTGATTTGAAATGGAAATAGCATGCTGCTTGCAAAATTATGACTGGAACCCTCATAGCAATTTGGGTTATTTCTCTGAAGATTTCTTTTAAACTGAAAAGTCTGTGTAATTTAACAGTCCTGATGCAACCCACATGCCAGGTTATCTATGTTTATTTAGTGATGTTTTGAATCCTGAGATATTATGTTTTCGTGCTTTTTATTTGATCGGTTAACATGACTGAAACTCAAATTTTATTACGTTTTCGGGATCTATTGGACAGTAGAAATGTCCATGCTATGAATTTCAAAAACATAATAAGAAAAGAGTACTACCCACGCAAAATCCCAAATCCTGTGCTTGAATTTTGAGAAGCAGGTGTGCTTGAACTTTCAAATCTTATCTGAGATTTTGTGTATTGTATATTTGTATGATGACCAGGGGTGGATAACATAGAAATAGACATGGAGAGACAGAAGGTGACTGTGACTGGGTACGTTGATCAGATGGCAGTGCTGAATGCAGTGAGAAGCACAGGAAAGAAGGCTGAGTTTTGGCCATATCCATACAATCCAGATTACCATCCATATGTGGCTCGTTACTACCAAAATCAGCATCAAGTCTGTACAGGTACAGCTTCAATGTCTACTTACAACTATGAGATCCATGGCTACAACGGTACAGTTCATGGCTATTACCAGTCCCAACTTCCCTCTGTTTCTGCCCCTTCTCTGCTGGATGAGCAGGCTACTAGCCTCTTCAGTGATGAAAACCCACATGCCTGCTCTGTCATGTAAAAGTAAAACTATTATGTGTATCCATTTTCTGAGGGACCCTGCAACAAAAATATGTATCCATATATATATGGAGACAGAAACCATGTTTTAACAGGAACTTTCCGCTGTTAAAACAACGGAACTTTGGTTTGTAAAGCTCTCCTTCAAAGGGACACATATCCGTGTGTTAAAAAGGCCTTGTATAATAAGACTTTCGTCTGTATAAATTCTAGCTTGCGTGTTTACATGCAGTGTCTTTCTCATGAGCCAGTCACATGATGCAAAAATTGTGCTGTAATTACCATCACAGTTCGTAAGGAGAGCTGTTATAGTCACTGTTCATGGCTTAATAAAGAGCGGGAAGTCAAGCCACACGTCAAGATAAGCTTCAGTAGTTAGAAGCAATTTTTTGGGCTTCTGTGCATTATTTAATAAGAACAATGCTTTTATTCTATAAATTCATACAAAGAAAAAGAATTTTAAAATGATGTTTTTACTATTCAAAAACAGAAGTCTCACCTCATTTTATACAATGTCACTGCAACAAACTGTGAAAATAAGCTATTGTAAAAACAGCTTTCCATGCGACTGGCCCATGATTTATTCGCCATTTCTAGGTGCCGCATCTTTAATAGAGCCCGTCAACCCTTCCAGGTAGTCCCCGCAATTCGTTTTCTGTAGACCGCAGGCTAATGCCTTTGACTTCTGTGCTAGGCCCGCCTACGGGTAAAAAGATTATGGGCTTGAAAAGCGTTGTGAAGTAAGAGAAGTGGATAATTAGAACATAAGGAAGAAGGGAGGGTAAACATCTAAAGACCCCGGTAGTTAAAGAAACGGCCCAGAGGTAACTTTCATTCATGAAATGTTATGAACGGTACAGAAAGCTGGTTATCCAGTTAGCTCTCTTTGTTGTCCACAACTATGCTCCGTTAGAACAAGTAGAGTCCAAAAGCTTAATTAATTGAATTGAAAAAAATAAAAAACAGAAAATTGAAAATCAACAATCTTTTAAGTGAATAAATATTAAATATTAATGTAGCATTAATCAAGGAAGGAACCCGCATCCTATCTCTGGCAAAGAGAAATTTTACCATTCAACTGTATGAGTCAGGCAGTAGGAAGGGCAAATGCCCATGACGGCCAGAGAACCGCAAGTATGCCGCTCCGCATTAAGCCGTAGAATAGGTGCAAAGTCTTTTTAAGGTTATATAAAAGTGCAAGTTAAGTTTAGATTGATCATGCATCTAATAAGTGAATTCATTAAACCTTTTGGTATCATAGATTAAGAAATCTGCGATTAGTCACAAAATCTATAATAAATAGCAAGGCAACATTGAAGCCCATTCAAAATCGGATTGAATATTAGATCTAATGAATAGTGCTATATTTTTATTGATTTTTTAAGTTTAATATATTGTATATTGCTAATTCTGATGCTCGGCAAAAACTAAAATTTCTATATTTGATTTTCCACTCTAACTGACCTCTTAGATTAAAAAGAAATGGAAAATGCCACTACTAACATGAGTACATATAAGTGCTCTCTTTTGTAAATATTTACGATTTTAATTCCACTTTTACACTGATTTGTTCAGTTTTCCCCATTCGATTTCTAGAAAAGGTTGCTGATTTACTGAGGTGATCCAATTTTTCAATCTATGTTTGGCATATATCCATCTAATTTCTAACTGAACATACTTGGCCTCTCTCATTCCAATATCTACTTGGACTCAGCATATACAGTGCCTTAGTTCCTTTGACTTGTCTTGGGATTCTTTCTTAAGATGAGTTACATTGTTTGACTTTCCAGAGAATAAGTGTTGCATGCTAGAATCAACTGAGCTTTAACTTTCATTAAATGCATGGTGTAAGAGCATACATTTTCCAAGATTACAATGATACAGTGTTACCATAGATGTTGTTGGTCAGTAGAGGTAGCAATTAGGAATACATGTTTAAATGCAATAAAAAACAATTTTAATCTCAAGTAGAATAGTGGTATGCATTTAGAATTTGGGCAGGAAAGAGGTAGTTTTGACAGAATTTTTTTAGTAAATATTTACCCCCAAGACATATAGTTAAATTAGAATCTTCTAACTCCTTATTTATTAAGCCTTTAGAATAATAATTGAGAGGTTAAATATTCAAGTTTCCTTCTTTATTAATTTTAACTATTGTTATCAAATGGCTAACAAAGGAAAATAGAAAGAAAACATGATTTAGATCAAATAATGTCTTATCTACTTTGACTTTTGAAAGGGTGACTATTACACCTAGTGCTACACAACCCAAGTGATGAGCGCTGGAGCAATCCAACACCCAACCATACAAGTCACGAGTGTTCACACTTGACCAGATCATAATCAGTGAATGAGGCAATGTTAATATGCTAGCAATTGGTTTAAGTCTATGACCGTTGTCTTCCCACATGGAGCTAGTGAAATCTAAGGGTATGGTTTAGCTCAGGATGAGGCATATGATAGATGATGTTGTAGGGCTTAAACTCCTAAGTGTAGTCATAATTAAGAGAAAGTATTTTCTAAGTCTAAGTGAAATAGATAAGTAAATCTAATCTATCCTATGCAATAAGTATTCGTTCTTGATTTTCCATACACACCTTGGACTTCATGCAACCGTTACTAGGCTACCAAGTGTTATGCCACTAGAAGTACCAAGCAATAACACTACTAGGAAACAATTACACGTAAGCACTCAAAACCAATCATACTCATTCTACTTGCTATTAATGATTAAAAGTAAAGTACTTTGGAAAAGTAAACATTAAGCTAGAAAACAGCAAACATTATTCTAAGTAGAAACAATAAACTAGGAAAATGTTGCAATGTTGAGAAATAGTTTGATCTTTATTTTTGTTTGCAAATTGTGCCCAAGTACAATTTGTTCGAATAAAGATGTCGTTCACTGAAACACACCACATTGTGGACATTCACACTTCTAAGTGCTAAGTCTGAATTCATGACATAAAATTGACAAAGTCTAGTTAGTATGGAATGAAAAGTTATGAGGATGGTGTGCCCAAGTGTCATATTTATAGGTCTGCACACATCCCGAGATATTGTATCAACAATGACATAGCATGTGCTATGATATCAAATAAATGACATTGTTGATGACCAAAAATTAACTTTATCGTAGCTTCACGACCACTGGAAACTCATCCTGGAGTAAAACAAAATGAGGATAGAGTCCCTTACCAAATTGGGAGGTAAATTCAACTATACATGATTGAATAACTATATACAAAACACTGAACGTCGTAGTGGTGTTTTACAAAATTTAGACACAGTTGTATGATAAAACAACAAAAATCTGAAGAAGCTCGATGTAGATTAAGTTCCCGAAGATAGTGCCTTCTCCATTGGCTACTTCCCTTTTTTGTCAAGCTTCTGAAATTTGTATTTGTTGAGTAGTGCCTGAAGTTTCTCTTCTTCTATTCTATGGTCATGTACCATCCATGCTGATTGGGTGATGTGTGATGGAGTTGGTATCCCATGGACATGGTAGTTGCAGGAACATCTGATTTGTTTTTACATACCACACAGCAAACTACCTCCTTTCTTCTTCAAATGCTCTAGCCATTTTGCACAACTCCTGATATTCTATCGTCCTTTTTGTCAAGTTTGCTGCAACATCCTTTTGACCTTAGTGGCTAGCCTTTACTACTTCTAGTTCTAAATTTTCCACGTGCAACTTCTATAAAGCATCTTTCTGATCAACAAATTCTTTCTCATACAGAACATAAACAATCACTACTTGCTACTCTAGCTCATTTATTGGTCTACCTGTTGTTAACATGGCTAGGTTATCATAATGAAGGTTATCTAACCCCATGTATTTTGTCTAATCCTCTATCTGTAGGTCCTTTTTTTTATTTCTGCATAGTGACATGAGTAAAGCTATCCAAGATAGGCTACCAATCTAGATTCTGTGCTAAAATTAAGTTGATTTGGGCCTTAGCCATCTAGATTTCTTTCTCATTAATCTACTTATACATGCCCACTTAATCATAGAAGTGTTCTTTGAGCCTTTCATGCCTCTTTACCTCATTCTACCATGTGCTTATTTTTATGGCTAATTTTTGTCTTATTGTGCATACCTCCTTCATTGAGAGGATTCTATTCTCTCATGCTAGGTGGTTCATATCTTGGTTGATCCTTACAAGCTACTCTCAAAGTTGCTGAATGCTTTCTTCATAGATGTTCTTTTACTTCTCTATGTTGGTCAACTGAGCATTATCAACAGTGATTTTCTTGTTCTCCTCCTATAATGTGATCAGTGCCTTAGCATGTGCATATGTTTGTGCTTCTACTAATGTGGCATCCCACACTACCTTCTCTTTATCATACTTCATCTGCTTATTATACTCAACGAGGTGATTAATATGCTCTATTCTGAACTGATCCAGCTAGTTAGGTGTAATAAACTGAGTGGGATCTTTCTTTTTTATGCGCAAGGTCCCAAGCTCTTTCTATAATCTATTAATTTCATTTTCAACATGCTCCACCCTAGTTTCTATCATGACTAGCTTCCCTTTGATGGCTATTAGCTCTAACTAAATTACTATGACATCACTTAGGATGTCAAAAATATGCATCATGACCTATCTCGTCTACAATAATCTGTCAAGCACATCCTCATGAACTACAAGAGTTATTGAGGTACCAGCTAACATTTGAGCATCTTTGGCTCCAAAAAGATCTTCTGATGGCATAACAGGATATTGAAAGATTTTTTTATGTGATTAATGATCACTTTAATGGCTCCTATTGCATCCTAGTGCTGCATAACCACAACTGTGGCTCATTCTCCGGTTTCGAGCATCACTTAGAATAATGTAGGGTTCCTAGAAATTTTTTGTAACCACTCTCTCTCTCCTCTTGATTGTAAAGAAATTTTTCCACTAGTAGGATTGGTAGAAACTATGAGTTGAATAGCATTGTCGATGACTTTGTATAGGTTTGCTTCCTCATGTCTTCCCTACCTAATAGTCTCTACAATTTGTTGTATATGTCTCATCGATGGCCTATAGTCTTGTGGAAATGGCAATAAAACTTTTTGCTATCATTGTTCTTATTATTATTGTTGCTCCTATTCATGTTGTTGGCCACTAGGTCCTACTTGCTGTTGTTGCACAATAAGTTGAGTGGTTTCCCCAGTGCCTATTTTTTTCTCCATGTGATCCTTTTTTAGTGGTGCTAGTTTGAGCATTTCAACATACGAAGCATTCTAAGCCTTTTTAAGAATATCATTGGTGTACCCTTGGATGCCAGCTTGCTTGCATAGCTTCCTAATAAGGCAAGGGAATGGAAGTATTAGCTTCCTTACCTTTTTCTCCTCGAACCACCATTGGACCTTAACATAGTAGAGGTGGACGATGTTTGAATTAAATTTTTCCATTAAGATTGCACTCCCTCTGGCCACATATGTTGAAATCCAATTAATCCTTTTAATTAAGAATAAGTGATACATGCTAATTTTGAAGTAGAATTTCTCCTCAAGGATCAGCTCACTTTAATTCTTGTCATCTTTTCTTTATGCTCTTTGCAATCACAATTTCCTCACATATGTATTAGACCTAGTGGAAAGGTATGCCACCTTTGCCCCTTCATTGGGCACACTAAGTACTTTAGCAATCACCTTAACTAAATAAGACACTAAGACTCCCTCCATTTTCATCATAGCATCTGCTTATTTATTCTTCCAAAATTGAAGTGTCTCTCCTAAGTACTAATCTCCACTTGTTGTTAAGGTGGGCCACAAAGGAGATGACTAGAGTTGGATCTTAATAGCATCTTGAGAAAACTCCATGAATGAGCCAAATTTAAGTTCCACAATCATAGTAAACATGATGGATTTCTCTTGAATGGCCTAGAGGCATCCAAGCAACAATGTAAGTTGTTGTCCTTATTCTGGCACTTGTGAAACTTTTGCCTCTGCCTAGGCAAATTACTTTGTGGTAGGGATTTGTTGATGGATGCTAAATGATTAGGCCTCCTACTCCACATGCTCTACTTGTGAGGTTTGTTTCCCTATTTAGCCTATCCCTTGGTCTCTTGGTCTTTTACTTACTGGCTATGAGGCTCCTCTTGTTGCTCCTCTTTTCGAGGCCATCTACAATCATCAAGGATTTGGAAATTATTAAAATTTTTACACCAATTCTTGATAACTCCTTTCCTTAATTATACCCTTTATTAGATCAAGTTCTTAGTTTATCATGATTGTAGAGTTAGAAAAATTTTAAAAAGGAACCTCCTTAGGTGTTATTTTCCTTGTAACCTTTTACAGTTATAAATTTTGCTTTTATTTATGGTCTAAATAATTGGTATGGTACATTAGGAATCTTATTGAAGTCTTTTTGTCTTTAGTATGATTGATTAACTTTAAAATTTTTGTTTTTCCTTTTGTACGTACCCTTATGATACCTCTTGGGTGTTAGAAAATTCTAACTCATATTGCAATGATATCATGCAAAGTACCCACCACTCCCCACCCCAAGACTAATTTGAAAGCTCCATGAGCAACAAGGTTTAAGAATTTCTAAAACTAAAGCTATGAGGACCAAGCTATGAGTGTTGGAAGTGAGAGTGTCAAAGCTTTGAGGTTGAAAGAAAAAAATGGAAAAACCTCTCTTCTTTAGAAAATGAAGAATGAAAATTTTTTCTAGCTCCCTCGCACTATATATACTAATTTATATGTGCAATATCATAGATCATATATCATACATATGATATCATGGGCCATCCAATATCATAGCTACAATATCACCTTTAACAATATCAAATTTTTGTTTGAATTTTTCAGAAAAAAGTGAGTCAAATCAAATTTCTAGAAGAAATGAAGCATGTTTAGAGGATTTTGGAGTGGATATGATGCTCCAATTGTGAAAAATAATCATTGAGAGTTGATGATAAAGGAATCTTGGGCTATGAAAGTTTATCAAGTGTGTATAAGATGGATGAGAAGGGAATGAATTGTTAGCGTATAAATGGAGTTATTGGATGTTAAGGGAAGTATTTATTGATACTTATTATTCTTGGAAGGCTCAAGGTGATGTGGTATTGCTCATGAAGTATAAAATACAATAGTTATACAAGTGGACCCTTCCCAAAGCAAGCTCCAATCCTTAGTTCCCTTGCATAACCATGCCTCAAAGTGTCCGTAGGTACTCAAGGAGTTGAATGTAATGTATACCTATCTAGCAAAACACATATTTTAGTAGTACTAGGTTGGGAAAATTATGCTATATTATACAAAACCATAAGTTATGATTAATTGTATAATGAGGCAAGACAAACTTAAAAGGGATTGTAGAGATTCGGGACATGAGGTGTCTTACCATAGGCATAATGAATGTTTGTGTTTTATTAGTGGTTAAAGTAATCATTAGCCTTTTTATCCGAGCTCCAAACTAAGTCCAAACCACTATCCAATGACATCGCATTGTTTCACCTCTCAAATTCATAGCCATAAGACTATCATAGTTGTAAGGAGTATCATCACTTGGCATTTTGTCCAAGCGAGAAGGTTATTGATTGTACTTTTTTATTTTTATTTTTATTTTTTTCAAATCTCTGAGAAGCTTCCTACCTTCAAGCATGGGTAACATGTCTTTCTAGTGGAACCCCTAGAAATTTATTTTGTTCATGAGGTTTATTTTTATCTATGTCAACCTTACCAGAGAACTACCTTCAGTCATGGGTAACATGTCTTTTCAGTAACATGATAAGGTAGCACTTAGTGTACTCTTACTTTCATTTTTTATTACATCTACAAGTGAAAAGCGGCGAGGTACCCCTACACTCAACCATATGAATACGAGTGTTACACGCGATCTGGTCAAACTTCAAGGACTAAGTGTTTATGCACCTTCACAGAACAAGGATGAGTTAGGCAATCATTGTCTTCCCAAGCTTACTCGTATGGCATAATTGTATGGTTAAGTAAACTTGAGGTATCTGATTTTTATGCTTTTTATGTTTATGTCCTAGTGCTAAAAGGGAGAAGTGAAATAATTAAGTAACTAATTTAATTTAACTAATCTACTAGGTTCTAACTAGTCCTAATAACAGCATCTTTTCCCACTCTCCGTACACATCCTGAACCAGTGTAACACTACTGGGATTACCAAATGCTAGTCATTACTGGGTTACCAAGTGTCCCACGTATGCTCGAAGTGGTCGTACTGAGTGTGCTTACTTGTGAAAATTAACAAATCAATAAAAGCAACATCAATTAACTAATGAAAGCATTAAATAACTGTAAATAACATTAAAAGCAATAAATAAGCTAATTTGAATGCTACAAGGTTTATCACAAAGTTTGTCTTTATTTTCGGACACAAGGTGTGCTCAGGTACACGATGCTCGAATAAAGATCCATTCACTTTATGACTCCTACTGCGGGCACTTAGAAATAATTCTAACTCTCGAAAGGAAAAATTGCAAGAATTTGAGTAAGGGACCAAGAAACTAATTGCCAAACCAAGTGTGCCCACCTCTTATTTATAGGCGAGGAGGCAAGTTCCGATATTGGATGTTCGATATCACATGGCAGGCTCCGATATCATGGACCTAATATTGCAAATCCGATATCGTGGTCCCGATATTGTGGTTCATCAACAAGGATATTATTACAACCTTAGCAACATGATAGAATATAAAATAGTAATCCAAGAGGTTTTACAAATCCCCTTGATATCATACCCTTCGCATTCCCACTTGGTTCTTCACTTTTCTGTCCAGGCATAATGATCATAAGTTTATTCTTAATTTCATGATGATAAAGAATATCATTATGGCCATCGTAAGAACCTCTTATTATTGAAATGGATGGATGGATGTTGTTGTCTCATTATACAAACAATCAGTTCCTTATAATTTGATAACATAGAGAAATCTTCACCTTATTTGAGACAACATCTTGCCTTATTCTTGGTGTTTTATTAATGGTTTAACAAAAATATGGATAAGTAAAAGATAGTAAAAATGAAAAGATGAAAAGAATGAAAATTTAGTAACAAATGAAAAAAATGTTGATGAATCACATTTTTCATCTGCTCTGACGTCGGGTATCTAATGTCAGAGCCCAAACATGATGTTGGATATCTGATGTCATAGGGTAGTGCTTGGGCTCATGATTTTCATATCATTTTTTATCATAATTAGTGAAGCTCTTGCAGTTTGTTTTTTCCAAAGCTAGAATATTTTCACAGAGCCCACAACATGAGTCTAAGTGTGTACGGATCTTTGTTTGAACACTGATGTACCTAAGCACAACAATGTGATAGGAGTAAAAAAGAACCCTTTTGATAATTCTTGCAGCACTAAGAATAGATTAACATCTCCTTTAATGCACTTTACTTTCATACACTTTACTTTAATGCATTTAAATTAAGAAATTAATTTCCAGTTATTAATGAACACAAGCACGACCACTTCGAACATACATATAGTGATTGGTAACCTAGCAATGCTTAACATTTGGTAGCCCAACAATGCTATATGTGTTCAGGATGTATCCAGGAAAGTGGGATAGGTACTTGTGTTAGGCTAACTAGGTAGTGAATCAATTAGATCCTAAATTGCTCTGCCTTTCATTCTTGTTATAGGCAATTAAACTTATAAAACAAAAAAATGAGAAAAATCATGTACCTCAATTACACTTAAACCATACCCTTGAGCTTCACAAGTATAGTTGGGAAGACAAAAAATGTTCTCAACACCCATTTCACTTCCTAGAGGAACTAGTGCACTAGAGAACTATAGGTCCATGGAATTTGACCAAATCGCATGTGAACACCTTAGTGATTCATATGGTTGAACATAGGGGTACCTCGCCACTCATCATTGGCGTCATTGCTAAGGACTTTTTCATTGTTTAATGTGCTATCTAGGATTTAGTGGAAACCATTCAAAATCGTTGGAATGAACCTTAAAGTCATATCATATTTTACAATTACTACAACAAAAATTTAAAGGCACACTACGTTTTTATCATCTAATTGAAAATGTCTTCTTCTCACAGGAGTGCTTCTCTACCCAAGTCTAATAGAGCTCATCAACCAGTGCCTCAGCAATATCGAGTGGTATATGCTCATCCTGATAAGTATGTACCCAATTTCACCTTCATCCTACATCAGGATGAACAGCTATAGTGGTGCGACATAGAGGTCAACATTGTGTCACTGCCCGATCAATCTGTTCCTACAATGCTTTACCAAACACTTACCCATCTAGGTCTTCAAGAACATCATGCTGAATATGTTGTGCAAGATAGTGATGCCAAGGATTATTATCCCATTGAGGCACAAAGTCTCTGGGATTACTAGTTATAACAATGCCATGAATTTGTGAAAGAAAAAGGACTTACTTGTTGTACCAAAATGATGGTGGAGAACCCTTCTCTAGGGGTTTTCCATTCAATGAAATTCCTCTCTTTGACTTCGATAATGGAGGTCAAAACCAAAACGTGTAGTCCACAATTCACAATTCTGGTTCTAGTAAGAATGGATTCAATAACAAAGAAGGATCCAAAGGGGCAAGTCAAGGTAAGGATGTGGACAAGAAACAAGATCTTGATCATGGTCACGATCACCGAAGAGGTGGTAGCAGGTACCGTGATGGTGCTAGTCCTCCTTCCTCTTCACCTTTTTCATCTTCTTTTTCCTCTAGCTCTGATGGCAACTGCAAAGGACGTGGCCATGATGGAGGTGACAAAATGATCAATAGGAATAAAATGATCAAAGAAACCATTGGGAAAGGTAAGATCAATGGTGTAGATATTCAAGAAAGGCACATTTCCATGAATGAAGGGGTAGTAGAGGGCATCGTAGGCATCAAAATCAAGGCCTCAATGAGCCTTTTCTTGCTACCTGAAGTATGCTTAATATCATAGAGGTAGCATGTATTCCAATAAGGTATGTAAAGGAGAGCTGGATCAAGAGGCTAGATATGAGAAATATTCCTAGATTCGAAGAGGCATATAACTCTAATCTACATAATCATCTCCAAACTTTTCAAGATGCATATGTCTTGCAAAACATAGAGAATGAGTGGCAAAAACTTAAGTTGTTCCCACAGACACTCATTAAAGAAGCAGAAAACTAGTATTGATCCTTAGAATTAGAATCTATCAGACAATGAAGTACCATGCTTGAATTATTCAATGACAAATATCAAATGTACACTAGAGTGTCCAACTTGAGAAGGCAGATCCAAGAATGGAAACAAGGAATACATGAACCCTTGTGATGAGCGGCTAGGTACCCCTACGCCCAACCATGCAAATCATGGGCATTCACACACGACTCAATCGAATTCCATAGACTATAAGCACTTTGCATACACCAGACCTTAACCCGTAAAACCTTGTGTTAGAACAGTCGTTGTCTTCCCAACCTCACTTGTGGTGTTCTGATTGCAATGGTTAAGTGAGATTGAGGCAAATGATTTTTATGCCTTTTTTCACTTTGTCTTCTAGCGTCTAATTCTTGGAATGGAAAGTAAGGAATGGAATATTACAGAATCTATAATTATCTTAATCTATATATTAACTCTTCCTCACAAAAGTATCTGATCCCATCCTCTGTGCACATCCTGATCATCCCCTAACCACTACTAGGTTACCAGACGATAAGCATCACTGGGTTGTCAAGTGTTGGGTTTACATTCGAGATGGTCGTACTTATGATTTCTACAAACTATAAAAGAGCAAGAGTGATTAAAATAATAACAACAACAACTTAAGGAATTATTAAAGCATAGAAATATTAAACTATTAAATGCATCAAATGACTAAGTCCAATTGCTTCAAGGAATGCTTGAAAAGCTCATCTTTATTGTCATTCACGCCAATGGGCTCAAGTACATTAGCACTCGAATAAAGAGTCAGACACCTTTCTTACACCTACTACAGGCACTTGGAAAATATTCTAACTCTCGCAGAAATAAACTACAAGAGCTTTGCTATACCTACCAAAAAGATGCCTAACTGTGGTGGGAGCCCACTTATTTATAGGCTGAAACAGGATCCATGTAAACGGGGCCATGTCGATGCATGGAAAGATGCGTCAATGGGGCTGCGTCGACACGGTCGCGTATACGGGATCCCGTATACGTAGCCTAGTCGCTGCATCGACTGTTTAGCACTTCATCACCTTGGATGCTAGCATCGACCAATACTATTCCTTAATGCACAAATGTCCTGGCCATGGTTATTTTCAACTGGATCAACTTCACCACATTGTAGATGGGCTTCAATCAAAAACAAGGAGAACCCTTGGCGTCTATGCCCAAGGACAACTGTCAAGATTAAATGTCTATTAGATACAAAGACTAATCGAGCAAGTAGCTAAAGAGGAGGGTGAATTAAGAAAAAGAGAAAGTGCAGAGGAGTACAACTGTGATCCTTCCATTCGAAAGAGGGAGGTTCAATTTTGTGACAGTGAGGAAAAATCTGCACCTGATGGGGTGGTGAATAGGAAAACCTTGCCTCTCCAAAAATTTCAATCTGAAATTATGGCCAAGGTTGATCAGTTATGGAACTCCATAGATAGTAGATTTCAAGCTGTCCTAAAAATTGTTAAAGAGTCTAAAGAACAAGATAGTGAGTGTGAGTGTAGGAGGCACAAGGAAGTTGAACATGCCCATAAGAAAGGTAAGGGCAAGATTGTTGCAATAGAAGAAGTTGCAAGAAGAAAATCAAATGATGATGGCGGGTGTGATGTCTACTAGTATGAACATCCTAAGAGATGTTGCCCCATAGTGTCACACTTACAGTAGTTTGAGGTGTATGCTTTGAATCCACAACTAACACAAAGGCAGACATCCAAAATATTACCTTATCCTTAAGGTAATTCTAAGCAGTTCTACCAACAACAACTATATCACCCAAGCGGAACTCCACCATAACCATATGAATAATATCAATAGTGGCAACAACCATAGTCATGGGTGTTGGCGCCACCAAGGTAGCAATACCCTTATAGACAACTTGATCCATATGGGTACTATGTTCAACTACCCTTGTCTCCATGTGACTCCTCCAATCACGTTTCTACTTTCCAATCTCACTACCACCATTCTGATTATTATCGAACTCATTCTCCACATGTAAGAAGGGATGCCACCTTTTACCCTTATCCACCTCTTGTTCCTCAACATCTTCCTCCTCTAGCCACACAACTACCACCTCCTCCACCTATGCAGGGTGAACTACTAGCTCAACCATAACAATGCCATGCTACTAGGGCCATTAACCTACAACTGATTACTCAACCGAGTGGTTTGAATACTCGATCAAAGAAGAGACCTTTCTTCCAACCACACAGTCCACTTAAGCCCTCAAATACACCTACAATTAACAACTCTATTCCTTTGTCTTCCTTTATATCGAATTTCTTTAAGTCTCTTTCAAACCAAACATCACCTAGGATCCATACTATTATGCTTACTCATGCCATATCTAATAGGATCCACGTTGGAAACCTTCCCAAGAAGTTAGCAGATCCTAGAAGTCCTATGATTTATTTGTACATCACTGGGAATGAACCATGCAAATCTCTTCTCAACTCAGGTTCCAATGTCAACCTGATCTCTCATGAGATGTATATTGCAAGGAAATTACCCCATTTAAAGAAGAGCAATATCATATTAGAATTGACAGACTAGTCCATCACTATTCCATTAGGACTGGTAGAAGACATTATGACCAGTGTATGTGGGTGGTCATATCCTTCTGATTTCCTAGTGATCAAAGTGGAGAACTACAAAGGGTATTTTCCAATCATCATGAGAATGGCATGGCTTAGCATCATTGATGTAATAATGGGCATCAAAGATCCATCCCTAGAAATATCCAAAGAAAACGCATTTGGAAAGATCAAGAAGAAGTGAGTTCCATGCATCGTGTATAATGATACAAGGTGCAATTGTGTGCTAAAAATCTGGGCCATTAAACAAGCATCTATCTCTTCATGCAAGCAATGTGCACCAGAAGCAAAAATTTAAAGGTTTCTATACGTAGTAACCACAAAACATGAGGGTACCCAATGGCTGATCACTGATTTTAAGAGTAGCACACTTTGCATGGAATCGACTGAGAGCCTGACATGCACATATGTCACAGGCAAAGATGAACTAGAGCAAGTTCATCACCAACTCTCTAATGATGCAAATGATGATACTTATTAGGGAGAGTTAGAGATTCTTAAAAATTTCAAGTAAGAGCCCCTTGAACTAAAAATGCTATCAATCAAAATGGAATACGTGTTTTTAAAAAATAGGAAGCTCATCATAATCAATACAAATCTTGCTCCAAAGTAGAAAAAGATGTTATTGAATATAGTTGAAAGATGATTAGCCACTTTTGCTTGGTAATATCCTAAACTCACAAGGATTGATCCTAGGATATGCCAGCATCGCATCTACATAGATTTGACCATGAAGCCAAAGAGACAGCCATAGAGGTGATTGAACCCCAAACTAAAGTAGATCGTCAAAGAGGAAATCAAAAAAATCCTCAAGGCAGGGTTCATTTATCCCATTGAGAATAGTGAGTGGATTAGTTCACTCATGATTATGCCAAAGAAAGGTGGCAAGTAGCGGGTCTACATTGATTTTTGGCTACTAAATATGGCAACATTCAAGGACCATTTTCCATTGTCATTTGTTAATTAGGTGTTAGACACAATCTCTAGGCATTGCTACTATAGTCTTCCATATGGTTATAATGGCTATAACCAAATTCAAATTACACCAAAGGACTAGGCCAAAACAACATTCATGAGTCCTTTAGGAACTTTTTCATATCGTAAGATGCCATTTGGTCTATGTAATGCTCCTACTAAATTCCAATGCCTAGTTTTGAGCATTTTTCAACAACAAATCAGAAGTGGTATGGAAGTCTTCATGGATGACTTCTTCACTTATAAAGCTACATTTTACCAAGCCCTAGATTGCCTTGAGCAAGTTCTAAAACAATGTGTTGAAACCAACTTACAACTCAATTGGCAAAAGAGTCACCTAATGGTTCAAGAATGCATTATATTGGGGTAGAATCGAGGTAGACCCTGAGAAAATAAGGGTTATCTAAGGAATAACTCACCAACCAGAAACTATCAAAGATGTTTGATCATTCCTTGGATATAATGGCTATTACCAGCAATTCATAGAGAATTTCTCTAAGATCACAAAGCCATTGGTGGAGCTGATAAAAAACAGTGCTCCATTTGTTTGGACTGTAAAATGTGAAAAAGCATTTTAATAACTCAAAGAAAAACTTATGAAAACTCCAATTCTACAAGCAACTGAATGGTTCAAACCCTTTCACATCATGACAAGTGCATCTAACTACACCTTGGAAGCCATGCTTATGCAAATGGATGACAAGAAATGTCCATACTACATCCACTACGCTAGCCGAAGCATTGTGGGTGCACAATTAAACTACACCACCATAGAAAAGGAATTGATGGTAATGGTGTTTGCTCTAGAGAAGTTCAGACATTATGTGTTTGGATACAAGGTGTTTATGCACATGGACCATAATGCCTTCTGCTTCCTAATGAACAAGCCAATGATAAGCCCCCATGTCATACAGTGGCTAGTGATCTTACAAGAAGTTGATCTTATGATTGTAAATCAAAAGGGCACTAAGGATGTGATCATTGATCACTTGTCTTGGTTACAATGGAACAACAAAGAGGAACAAAGCCCACTATTTGATATGTTTCCTAATGAACTACTCGTTATTAGGGTTATAACTAAACAATTTCCCAATGAGCCTATATGGTATGATGGCATTTTCACCTATCATCTCATCTAAGAGATTCCATGAGGATTGGACCACCAGAAGAAATAGCAGTTTCTTCACCAGGTAAAACACTTCATTAAGATCAACGGATGCCTCTACAAGGTGTGCGCTAATGGCCTAGTTCATTGGTGTGTCTTTGATGCTAATCAACTGCATGTTCTCCAAGATGCTCATGAAGGTCCTTGTGAAGGACACTATGCTAGGAGATGTATGGCCATTAAAATTCTGATGGCAAGTTAGTATTGGCCAACAATCTTAGGGATTCTCATCATTACGTTTGCTCTTATGAACAATGCGAATGAGATGGTGGAATGACTACTTGATTGGAGGGACCTCAACAATGGATTCAACCATTGGAACCCTTTGACATCTGGGACATTAATTTCATGGGTCCCATCATGCCCATGTCAAATGAAAAGGCATACATCATAATCGTTGTTAACTATTATACGAAATGGGAAAAAGCAGCATCCATCATTGACTATACATCTTTTACTACTACTCAACTTGTACAACAAAATATTGTAAATAGGTTTGGTGTGCCACGTGCATTAATTTCTAATAATGGAACTCAATTTACAGGCACTACTTCTCAAAAGCTCAAGCAACACTTGGAGGTTGAACATAAACTCATAACACCCTACCACCCCTAAGCCAATGGTCAAACTAAGGTTACCAATAGAGAAATCATAAGGATTCTAACAAGAACTATTAGCAAATATAGGAAAGACTGGAGCACAAAACTCAACAATGCCCTTTAGGCCTACCACACAACATGGAAACTTCTTCTAGGTTATTCTCCCTATGAGCTTGTCTATGGAAAATTACCAATACTTCCTATTCAATCCAAGCAATATACACTTTCAACTGCCTATGACCTCGACCTTGACTTGATTCTAGCACAAAAAAAAAACTAATGAATCTAAATCTACTAGACAAAAATTGATTAATGGCCTTATCATCTAATAAGTTGCACAAATCCTACAACAAAAAGTTCCATGACCTTAAAATTAGAAAAGTCAAATTTCAACTAGGAGATAAGGTTCTCTACTAGAACCCCACACACGTACCTCAACAAACTAAGTTTCAAACATTGTGGGAAGGACCTTACATCATTTATGAAACTTTTTCTTCTAGAACCATGATGATCTACAAACTTAAGAGCCTAGATAAGAAACATCTGGTCAACAGCCAACAAATCAAACCTTTCCACAAGCATAAGCTAGCTAATACAACAAACACCTCATCATATGCACAACCACGCTCCATATTTCAGATCTCCTCCTTTCAACTTATTCATGGGGGAGATGGCCACCCATGCTAACCATATAAGTGACTCCTTAGTTTTTCATCTTTTTTTTTACACATTTTTTATTAACTTTTTCTTTTGCACATTGTTTATTTTACATCTTCTTGTTTTCATGTTATTAATATTTTCGAATTTTTGTTTTACATCATCATTAGTACATTTGCTATTTCTTGAATATTTTACACTTTCTTTTATATTTTATTTGATTTTGTTTTGGTTTAATTTTCTAACTTTTTGCTAATAATTATCGAGTACAATGGTAATGTGTTGCTTGATGGTGGTATGTATTATTCTATTATTTTTTTGTTATTATCTAGATTTTGGCTTTGAATTTCTTTATGGATGATTAGGATGCAATAGGCAATGAGCCTACAACATCCACCCATCCACAAACTCTATGGTTTTTCTTATTCTGATAACATGTAATTCCTTTTTCATTAATAAAACTTTAACAAATATGTGACTTTGGTAGTTTTCAGAATTGGAAAGGATTCAAAGGTTTGAACAGGGTGTGTCTTCAAGGGGATCTAATGTTCTCTATGCCTTTCTATTTGCCTAGCTGCATGTGTGTTTTCATGGATTTCTTACTGTTCCATTTTGACCAATAAAAGGAAGTTGAATAAGTCTTTGCATGGTTTGGTTCTCATCAAAAAAAAAGATGAAACTTCAAAGTGCATCCCTTAGACAAAATAAACAAACTACAAGCACTAATTATGGGACTAGAAAGACATGTTACCCATGCTTGAAGGTCCCCTCTACCTAAGACCCTTCCTCACTTCCTACTTCTTTTTTCTTCTCTAATAAGGAATGTGGTCATTCTATGGGAGCATTCTTGTGTCTTAGGGGGATGGAGTGATCTTAGAATGACAATGTGAAGTCACTGAATGAGGTTGGTTTTGGTCTAGACTAATGATGGATCTTATCAAGTCATTTAACCATAAAATTCACAAAGGACTTCATGTGACCAATCAGGAACTCCATTCCACTCTCTCTCATCTATCTATGCTTTACCTATTTCACCTCACTACCAATTTCATGTTCTTGTTCAATGTCCTAGTTTGATGTGTTTGAATTCTTAGGTAGTTTCTTCTAGGTTTTTGTACTTAACCTTCCGTAACCATTAATCATCCATGGGGCCCATGGACTCTTTGGTTTGCAAGGCCTATGCCTACTTTGGGGACGATCCACTTGCATATCGTTTTGTTGGATTAGTTAAGTTCTTTATCCTTAGACACTCTCATAATCAAATCCTTTTTTTTACCTCATCAATGACATTTGATTATGCACATCTATACAACAGTTTTCAATGAACCTTCCTTTTTATTGTTGTAAATTCTTATACCCTCTTCAAATATTTTCTTGTGTAGAAATTTTTCAAATTTAATGGAACACTTATCTTTTTTACCCTATTTGTCAGCCTTCCCACTAACACTACTAAAGAAATCAATCTACCATACTCACAACCTAACTAAGTGTAACCACCAACGAGATGAGGTATTTAACAATTATGTGTTGCACACTACATACTAATTCATGATTCTATTGTGATTACAGTGGGAAGCATGGACTGGACGTGGGACTATCTTCACCAAGGATGATGTAGCAGTACTGCAGGACGAGGACTGTTCATGATCATGGGATCTTCTCTCTCACTCTTCAGCTGCCAAGAGGTGTTGGATGTCAATTTTATCAAGGGTGTTCACTTCTCTTATAATGAACACCCAATTTTGTAAAGATTGTAACACCATACACTTGGGCAATCAGAGTCTGTTTGTTCCATCTGAGTCAATTTGTCCCTTAGTCAATAATCCCATACCTCTCTAATATTTTGTAAGGAACTTGTTCCTCCTCTTCTTTACTTGAGGATGAGTTTTCATTCAGTTGTGGGGGTATGATGAATCCAATGTTGGAGCCTAGATACAATGTCAAATATCCAATGTCACAGGATATACGTTGGCCTATAAATATAGCGCTTGGGCTCACAATTTTCATATCAATTTTTCTCATAGTTAGTGAAGCTCTTGCAATTTGTTTTTTCTAAAGTTAGAATATTTTCTGAGTGCCCATAGTAGGAGTCTAACTGTGTACAGATCTTTGTTCAAACACTGATGTACCTGAGCATAGTAGTATGATGGGAATAAAAACAAACCCTTTTGACAATCCTTGCAACACAAAGAATAGATTAATATCTCCTTTAATGCACTTTACTTTCATGCATTTAAATTAAGTAATTAATTTTCAATTGTTAATGAACATAAGCATGACCACTTTGAACATATATTTAGTTCTTGGTAACCTAGCAATTCTTAACATTTGGTAGCCCAGTAGTGCTATATGTGTTTAAGATGTATCCAGGAATGTGGGACAAGTACTTGTGTTAGGCTAGCTAGGTAGTGAATGAATTAGATCTTAAATTACTCTACCTTTCATTCTTATTGTAGGCAATTAAAATTATAAAACATAAAATGAGAAAAATCATGTACCTAAATTATACTTAAATCATACCCTTGAGCTTCACAAGTGTAGTTGGGAAGACAATGAACATTCTCAACATCCATTTCACTTCCTAGAGGTACTAGTACACTAGAGAACTATAGGTCCATGGAATTCGACTAGATCGTGTGTGAATGCCGTAGTGAGTCGTATGGTTGGGCGTAGGGGTACCTCGTCACTCATCAAATGTTAACGAATTAAAAAATTTAAGGAAATTGAAAAGTATACAAGAATAAAAAAAATGTATCAGAAATGTGAAAAAGTAAAAAGAAAGTAAAAATTTCAGTAAAGTACCTACGTGTCCAGATGAACACCCCCACAACTATCATCAAGATCAATCTAATGGAAGAGAGAACGAGTGGAAGACACCATGATAGATTATGTAGACTCCTTGGGATATTCATGATAAAATTTGACTTGTTGGATGTTAACAAGAATGAGCTTATGCAGATAGGATGGGTGATAGATGTGTAAGGCACCTAATGAATAAGTTACTTGAATAATATATGGTCCCTCCCAAAGTATCTTAAATTTGAATTTTTGGGGCACATGATTTGGATTATAGTAAAGAACCTTATGGCCTGGTTATATGGACACTTTTCTTATCCATGTATCATGCCTAAGTTTGGAGTAATGTTTGTGGACTTCATTACTCATGAGTGTTACAAGACTATTTTCTTCAAAGAGGTTCAGATTCATGAGGAGTTCTCATTGGGCTAAGCTTAAATCAAGATCAAGTTGACTATCAATAGCTTGAGTGTGGAGCTCTGCCTCAATTAGGAGCATTGGTAAATTATCATAAACTAACTCATATGGTGAATATCCTATAGGTGATTTCTATGCTTTCCTATAGGCCCATAGAGTATCATTTACTTTAGTGCTTTAGTCCTTCCTAAAACTACTAATCATCCTAGTGAGTATCCTAGTAATCTCTTGGTTGGTAACTTTGGCTTGACAATTTTCTTAGGGATGATATGATGTGGTCAACTTATCGTTTACCCCAAGTTATTACATGAGCTTTTCAAACGTAGCACTAGTGATGTGAGTCTCATTATCTGATTTGAGCATTCACAGTACTCCAAATATATTCACCACATGCTACTGGAAAAACTTTGCAGTTGTTTTAGTTGTGTAATCTCTAACTGTTGCTACCTCTACCCACTTTGTACAATAATCCACAATCACAATTATGTATGCTTTCCCATCTGACATGGGCATTATGGATCCCATGAAATCAATTCCCCATATATCATATGGCTCAAGTGCTTGTATCCATTGTTGTGGCCCTCATATCTAGTTGTAATTCCTACATCCCTTTGGCATTATTCACAAGATTATACGAAATTGTGGGCATCTCTAAATAATGTAGGCCAAAAGTAGCCTACCATCATTAGCTTGAGTGTCATTTTATGCCCCACATAGTGGCCACCACATGGACCTTCATGGACATCTTGTAATATCCTTTGTTCACATTCTAGCACATACCATCTGACTATCCCATCCACACAAATCTTATACACATTTCTATTGATTTCCATATATCTTTTTGTTCTATGAAGGAATTGTTCCTTCTATTTCTTATCCCATTTAACAATAAGCTCTTGTGTTGTTAGATAGGTCAGATATTCTGCTATCCATGACCTCCCTGTTAAACTTACAACATTTATTATTTTAATAAATAGGTCTTCATTGGGAAACTAGTTGAATAAAGGTTCTACATAATCCTGGGAATCCCACTTTAGCCTTGATAGATGATTAGCTACCACATTTTGTATGTTCTTTTTATCAATCATTGTGATGTCAAATTCTTGCAGGATAACGAGTCATCTAATCACTTTGGGACTAACTACTACTTTATTCTTGAGAAATTGGATGGCACTATGATCATTATGGACATAAATTTAATACACAAGCACATAATGTCTGAACTTCTCAAGTACGTACACCAGGGCCATCAACTCCTTTTCTATTGTGGTGTAGTTTAGTTGTGTCCCAGTGATGCTTCTACTAGCATAATGTATATAGTATGTCATTTCTGATCATATAACTATGTTAGTATTGCACCAAGTGCATAGTTGGAAGCATCGGTCATGATGTGAAAAGGCCTAGACCAATTTGGAGCTTGAAGGATTGGTGTCTCAATTAGTTTCTGCTCCAAAGCTTTAAATGCCTTTTTGCATGACTTTGTTCATTTGAAGGATGCATCCTTTTTAGTAAGTTCCACTAGCAGTATCTTTGAAAAATTTTCTATAAATCTTCAATAATATTCTGTATGGCCCAAAAATGATCTAACACCTTTTACTATCCATGGCCTCTAAGTGATATTTTGTATGACTTGAATCTTCTCAGGATCTACCTCAATGCCTTTCTAAGAAATTTTGTGTCCCAACACTATGCCATCCTAAACCATAAGGTGGATTTTTTTCCAATTAAGCTTTAGATTTGTTTCCATGCATCTTTTTAGTGCCTACTCTAATCAGTCCAATGCTTGCTTGAAATCTAGCCCATATGTTGAGCAATCATCCATGAACACCTCAATGCCATTTCCAATTTGTTTCTAAAAGATACTAAGTACTAGTCTCTGGAAGGTGGCTAGTGCATTGAAAAGACCAAATGGCATCTATTTGTAGGCAAATGTTCCCCATGGACTAGTGAACATTGTTTTCTCCTACTCCTCAAATGCAATGTAGATTTGATTATATCCACTATATTCATCAAAAAAACTGTAGTACTCATGTCCTACAATAGCATCCAAAACTTGATCAAAAAAAGGCAACAGAAATTGATTCTTAAATGTGGCAAAGCTCAACAATTAGAAATCAATACACACTCTCCACTTATCCACCTTCTTTGGAATGATCACTAAAGGACTAACCCATTCACTATCCGTGATAGGATAGATGAATCATGCCTTTAGTAATTTTTCTAGTTCCTACTTAACAACTTCTTTTAGTTTTGAATTAAGCCTTCTTTGGGGTTGGGATTATGGTTTGACCTCTAGATTAGTATATATCCAATGTTAACATATTTTTAGATCAATACCTATGATCTCATCATAAGACCTTGCAATTGTTGTTGACCACTTGTTAACAACTTCCATTAACTTCCTCTTCTAATCTTCATTCAAGTTCCCATTTATTTTTACCATCTTCTTATTATTCAAGAAATCATACTATAATGTTGTTAGTAAGGCTTTTAAGTCCAATGATTCTAGCTCCATAGTTTCTGAGATCTCTAATTATCCCCAGTCTATTTCTTCTTCCTAACTTATATGTGGGTAGGAGTGTCTTTTCCTGAATTGCTCTACCTTATCAATCTCTTCTATGTAGGAGCTAACAATCTGATCTATTGGTTCTATGTATTTGTTGGATTTGATTTTTTCATATGTGATCTGCCACTGGGTGCCTTCTTGTTGTGTGGCTACTACATATAAACATTTTTGAACACATATTTCTTCTCTACATTTATTGCATACCTTAGTATCTTTTCATTTAAAGGTCCATATCCTCTGCACGCAATTGCACCCATTATCGCTATATGTGCTACATGGAACTCTACATCTCTGTATGATGCCAACTTCATCTTCCTTGGAAATCTCCAAGGATAAGTCGCAAATACCAAGCTTAGCATCAAAAATGCTAAGTCAAGCTCTTCCCATGATGATTGGAAATTCTCCCTTATTTTTACCAACATGAATTACCAAAAAGTCTACAGGGTAAGATCAACCATTGATGGTTGTAATCACATTGTCCACTTGTCCTAGTGAAACTATGATCGACTAGTCTATAAGCTCTAACCAAATGTTGCTCTTCTTCAATGGTGGTAGATTCCAAACCTGATAGATGTCTTATGAGATTAGGTTCACTCCTCACCCAAATCAAGTAGAACCTTGCATGGTTTTTGCCTTGCTACCTAAAGATAAACGAAGGGACTTCCTAGATTTGTTTACTTCTATGGAAGTACTCCTACATTTATCCAATGAGTGAGTGTTTGAATAAGCATAACAGTAGTTACATTGGTGCTTGACAATGAGGAAATCTTGTTGTTCATTAGAGGATTGGATGTAGATGGGGTGGAAGTGGATGTAATCCCCATTCTTTGAACCTTTTCAAGACTCATCCTTGGCAGTGTTGGTTTGTGATACTTAGCCAGACAGTAATATGAAGTCTAAACAATGACATTACCTAGAGAGAATGGATGTTGTACATAGTATCCATATGGATTTGGCTGTCAATATGAATACTGTTGGTGTGGTGGTGGCATGGTCCACAATTGGAATTGTTGCCACTACTGATAGTACTACTCTTATGGTTGTGGGTAAGCTCCACTGGGATAGTACATGGGTTGAAGGTTTTTCTTGTAGTTACCTTAAGGATAAGATGGCCTTCTGGGCATCTACTTCCTGAAAAATCTAGGGTTAAGTGCATATGCCCTTATTTCTTGTAAGTGTGCCATTACTAAACAACATCCTTTGGGATGTTCATATTGGCATATGACACATCCTTCCTCATCTTTGGAGCGTATGTCTAAACACTCTGCCACTAATTCCACTTTGCCCTTCCATCCAAAGTCTCTCTCCTTTTTCTTGTCCTTACATTTACCAAAAGCTTACTCTATTTGCTCCTCCACAATCTTCAAGGCTATTGCAAATTTCTCATTAACTAAGTCCCACATCTTCTCTACCTTTACTACTATATCGATGATAGATTTTTGAATAGGTAGAGTTTACTTCTAAATTGTTTGATCGAAGGTATCTTCTTATTATGGATCACAAACTCTTGCATCTCTCTTTCTAATAGATGGATCTCTATTATATTCTTCCACTAATTCTCTTTTCCTTAACTCACCTTCCTCCTTTTCCACTTAGTCAATCAAGCTCTATATCTAATGGGTAGTCATTTTGAATAATCAACCTTGGGCATAAACCCCAAGGGTCCCTTTGGTCTTGTTTTGAAGTCCATCAACAATGTGCCTCAGTTATTCCCATTGGGAAAATCCATGGCCTATGCACCTATGCAGTAGTGAATAATACCTATCCATTGCTGCATCAAGGGATTCATGAGTCCCTTGCTTCCATCCATGGATATGTTTCCGTAAATTGGACACCCAAGAATAAGTTTGATATTTTTCATTGGAGAACTCTATCATGGTACTCCATATTCTAATTGATTCTAGTTTAAGCGATCTATACTAGCTTTTAGCTTCTTTCACAAGTTTCCATAGGAACAACTTCAATTTCTACCAATCACTTTCAATATTTTTTAGGGTGTAAGCATAGAGGAACACTTGAAGGTGGTGTTGAGGATTAGCATTATAACCACCCTCAAATCTGGGCATATTGTTCATGTCAAGTTGTTTGATATGGTTGTCCCTTACATGCCTGGTTAGGATATAAACAACTTCCTTAATGTTAATCATACTTCAAGTAGCCAATAGGGGTTCATCATCATAATCGGGTTTGTAAGCTCTATTGTAGTGGTACCCCCTTTGATGCTCATGCCTTTCTCTATTGTCTCTTCTATCCCTATGTCTTCTTTGTTCATAGCATTCATCTTCTTCATCAGAGTGCCTTAAGCAATAGCCATGGCAATCATGAGTCCTTCTTTCCTCCTTGTCATGGTCTCAACATCTTTGTCCTCTCCTATTAGAGTACACCAACAATCATGAAAATGAAGATGAGGCATAGGAAGAACAATGTCAACTTGCCCTCCTTTCATGACTCTGGTATTCTTCTTTATGGGATCCAGCAAAAACTATTTATATTTTGAGTCTATTGCTAGCCTTCTGGGTGTCTCTGCTAAGGCAAAATGTAATTGCATTTTCATAGGTTCCTCCAATTAGATAATAGGTGTTTGCGAATGGACTTCATGATTCTTGTGGAGTTGTTCAATGATGAATGCATTATCATTAAGCTCTTCTAAGACAATAGGAGAGTTGATTTTCTTTCCCTTATTATGAACATATTTAATCTCCATGGCAACATCTCTTTTTACTTGCTCCTCAATGGGTTCATAGGGCCTTTTCATATGTTTGGTCACATGATACTTGTCAATTGCATTACTTAGGTTCATGCCCCTTAGAGCTATCTAAAGCATGATGGATGCTAAGTTCTCTGGAGGTAGAACAATGTTACCTTAAATATCTCTCTATCTTAGTTGCCCATCTTGGTGAAAGATGAAACTAAAATCGAAATAGTAAAAATCATGATGAGCATATGAAATCCTTTTTTGCATTGACATACCTCATTCTTCTTCGTCACTAATTTTGTCATTGCCTCTTTTTGATTCTTTGTCAGGTGGCGATTTGTCTTTAATTGAAGCCATGTTGTGATTTTTAGACTTTTAGTTAAGTTTGCTTAATTATTTAGAATTATTAAGAGATTATGAATTTTAACTTTGGATTCCTGATACAATGAACTTTATAAAATTGATTACTCAGCATACATTGATACATCCGTGGCAACAGTGCCAATGATGAGTGGTGAAGCAAGCCAACACCCAACCATACAAGTCACAAGTGTTCATGCACAACTAGATCATAATCCATGGATAAGGAAATGTTAATATGTTAGCAATTGGTTTAAGTCCATGACCATTGTCTTTCCACATGGAGCCAGTGAAATCTAAGGATATGGTTTAGCTCATGGTGAGGTGTATGATAGATGATGTTGTAGGGCTTAAACTCCTAGGCATATTCATAGTGAAGAGAAAGATATTTCTAAGCCTCAGTGAAACAAATAAGTAAATCTAATCTATCCTATGTGATAACTATCCATTACTGATTTTTAGTACACACCTTAGGCTTCATGCAACCGTTACTAGGCTACCAAGCATTATGCCACTAGGCGTACCAAGTAATAACACTACTAAAAAACAATTACACTTAAGTGCTTAAAACTAGTTGTACTCATTCCACTTACTATCAACGGTTAAAAGTAAAGTACTTTGGAAAAGTAAACATTAAGCTAGAAAATAGTAAACATTATTCTAAGTAGAAACAGTAAACTAGGAGAATGCTGCAATGTAGACAAATAGTTTGATCTTTATTTCCATTCACAAACTATGCCCAAGTACAATCTATTCGAATAAAGATGTTGTTCACTAAGACACACCACACTGTGGGCATTCACACGTCTAAGTGCTAAGTCTAAATTCACAAAATAAAATTGACAGAGTCTAGTTACTATGGAATAAAAAGTTATGCGAATCATGCATCCAAGTTTCATATTTATAGGGTTACACTCATCCCAAGATATCGTATCAATGATGATGTAGCATGTTCTACGATATCAAATAAACAACATCATTGAAGCGATATCGTTGTTACGATATCGTTGACGTTCAAAAATTAACTTTATCACCAAGAAACTTGTCTAACAAATGATTAAAAAATGAAAAGAATGAAAACATAAAACTACACCTAAATTTTAAGCCCAAATTAGCAATGAAGAGAAAATTCTAAAACACAAAAAAGCTTTTCAACAACACTAAATAACAACATCATCATCATCATCCTAGCCTTATTTCAACAAAATTAGGTTAACTAAAGCAACACCAAATATTTGAGGTTAAATATTTTGGATAGTAAACAATGTAATCAATTGGAATTAAAAATTCAAAGAAAATAAGGTATCCTTCCTTATCATTAATCCTTGGTATCACTACTTTTTGTGACAAATTCATGATAATGCTACCTACATTATTGAATACTAGTCTTTCAAATTGTTTTCATGTCATTTATGTTATTTAGGTTATGTCTTCCTAAAGGAATAATAGATTATTTTGTGTTAAATCCAAATAAATGGTTGTTATAATTACAAGTTTGAGTGGTTAGCTTATTGTTTAACAAAAATTTTCAAGTAAACAATTGCTAGTTTGAATCATACTTGAGACATTATTATATTCCATTCTTGGAAATACTTGTTGTGGCCATCCATTAATGACCATTTCCCATGGTGTTGCACCTTCGACCTCCTATAATGACAAAGGTTATACAATGATTTGAAAATCATTTTCTTTTAAAAAATCAAGTTGTGAGCTTAGTGGTAAGAGTCTTGGTATGGAAAACTTAAGTCACAAGCTCAATTCCACTAGGCTATGCTCAGTTATGTACAAAACATTTTCATAAAAAAAATCTAAAACTAGTTTGATAGATCCAAAGAGTCTTAGTGGATATAAATAAAAATTCAATTCCAATTTCATGATTACTTTGAGCATTGCTCTTTAAAATAATTGTGGTAAAAGGTAAGTTTACATAATCTTATATATAGCATCATCATCCTAGCTTGCCAATGATAGGTCACTCGAGTGGTCAGCTCATTATCTTATTAGGCAAAGAGTTGTTAATTCAAGTCACACTTATGGCATCATTATATTACTCTATAATTCTTCTAAAGTCTCTATTGGCTATATGTCTTAGGATGTACTTATAGTCATTCTTTTAAGATAAGGTCTTAAGAGGATCAATGGATGAGCAAAAGCATAACCTTTTTTAAGTGGTTGCGTCTAAGCTCAAACCTATGCCTTATGACTTAAGAAACTAGCATCACTTCAACTAATGGCCCTCATTCTAGACATATAACAAATTGATAGTAGCCACCAGCCCTTAGTGAGGAGGCTAAGAGGTGGGAGATGTGGGAAGGATATTCGAAGGCTATTAGAATCCAAAATAATGACTATAAGTACACCCTAAGACATATAGCCAATGTGATATTTTAGAAGAATTATAAAGGAACATAATAATTATCTTAAGTATAACTCAAAATAGTAACCTCTTATCTAACAACATAATGAGCTAACCACTTAAGCCACCTATCATTGGCCCAAATGGCTACTAGTCAATTTCAAATGTCAAGTAATACATGTTATGGATTGTCTACCATGAATTTTCAAAAATGCATGGTCAAATAACTAGCATGAAACTTTGGGGTGTTAGACCCCAAAAATATGAATAATAATATTTAAAAAAATTCAAAGTACATTAAGAAGCATTTCAAACCCTAAAAGAATATTAATAATGAGTAAAGAAAATTCAAAGTACATCACAAACTTAATTTCAAGTAGATATCATAAAAAAAATATAGAAAGAAAAATCTTTCCAATTTTAGGATTGTCTACTCAAGTATACAACATTAGAATTAATATTTTGAAAAAACAAGTAAAGAAAATTAACTGTTAGTAGGAAGGAAAGTCTCACTTTTAAAAAATTTTACATTATTTTTTAACATCCATAATTGAAATAACAAAAGGATTCAAGATAGAGTTCTCGCATAATACCAGTGTTTGTATCAAATAAAGAAAGTGGTAGCACTGTAAAAGATCTGCACCTCATCGCTTGTTATTAATCTTATGTTGAGAATCTTTTCCATCAACTATGACCTTCTTGTCGATAGTAGTTTTAATTTTTGAGTTAATAATATTAACGAAAAATTTTCCTTATCCATTTGAGCTACTTAATACTTTCTTTAGTACAAGTAAAAATATACATGTGATCTTTTATCTTCTCTTCATTCTTTATTGTCATTTTATCATACTTATCATTGATATTAACTTGATTTTTCATATCTTCAACTTCATGTTATTTTTTTCTATCTACAACTTCAACACATTTTTTTCTTTTCTTTAGAACCTTTTTTCTTAAGTAGAAAACAATAAGCATTAAATAAATTTCCTTCACAATAGAAAAAATTGCAAGAATTAGGAAGATTAGAATATGTAATTAGCTAAATATAATTCTTTCATCATGTTTGTAATACCATTTTTTTTATAATTAAGAAGCTTGATTTCAAGAAAAAAAATGTCTATGAAAATCAAAAGTTATAGAAATGTACTCCATATGCTTAATGGGACTAAGAAGACTAAATTTCCTACTCACTTTTCTAAAAAAAAATCAACAAAAGATTATATAACTCGACAAAACATAGAACTTTAGCATATTCTTTAGATTAAACCTCAAAATCTAGAGCCCAATTATGAATGATCAATAATGCATGCTACACCATCAAAGCATTGCCTAACTCAACAAGTAAAAAACTGAGAATAAGACTTAGATGTCATGTTTTATCATCACATCATTTAACTACGAAAAGAAACTTTGATTACGAGGCAACCTATAATTTGAATGAACACATTATGATGAAAGATCAATAACTAATAACTCATATACATCATCAAAAAGAACAAAATCAAGTATCTTAGTTGCATCAACATCACTAGAAAAAGGCATCACACATTTATTTTACCAACTTGTAAATCTGGATTTTGAGAATTAACAAAAATTTTTGCATCAATAAAATAAGCAAAAATTTCAACATTATTTCAAGAAGTTGGAAGTAATGTACAATCTCCTCTAGGAGAATTCTAGAGATTTCAAATCCGCTAGAAACAAATTAAAGAGAGAAAATCAAATCAGCTAAAAATAATTAAATTCACTAGAAAAGAATCAAATTCATTTGCAAAACATTAGATCCACTCGAATCATGAGTTGAACAACCAAAGTATCTTATATCAACTAAAAGAGAGTTTAAAGAAAAATCCCAACAATTTTGGTGATGACTTTTCATGTTTTCATTTTTACAACCAATCTTGTAAATCCTTCCCTCAAGGGTAGGAAAAGGATCAAGCATCATCCTTGTTCAACAGTGTCCTCATGGGTTTTCACTTCTTACTAAATGGTTTCTTGTAAAGAGAAGGAAAAAACTCTCTCTAAAGATAAAAGAAAATATCAATCAAAAATGATAAACAAATAGCAACCTAAGTTAAAAGCTTCATGTCCTTAAGCCTCCAAAACAAAAATAAATTAATACTACATCAAAAAATTAATTATTTAGCTTTCACTAGAAGATTTTTTACTTGAAGTTGTAACTGAAATGTAGCATCTTGAGAATATGATATTTAACTCTTGAAGAATGATCATAGTTATGCTCTTGCTACTATAAAATAACTACACACTCAAGCACTCAAGCTTGTAAATAGAATAGAGAACAAACAATCATAGACACTTTCAAATGCAAAGAAAGGAAGCAAACTACGGAGGTTCATCACCAAGAATGATATCATTAAGTTATTACAAATTCTAGATATCCATTTTCAAGCAAGTTATGCAATCATCATCATCGTTATCTTATCCTTATTCCAACAAAATGGGATCAGTTACATGAGTTTTTTTCTTATCATTCACTTTTTTAAAGAGCTAGATCTTTGTTTATTTGTAGTTTCTTCAAATAATCTTCAATTGTTCCAATGTGTTCTTTAGTCTTCCTTTCGATGGCTTTCCTAAAACTAAGATATAGCAACCTTTGTTTATAGATTCATTCTTTGATCTTCTTTGCACATGTCCAAACCATCTAAGTTGTCATTTGTGTAGCTTATCTAAAATAGAAATCATCCCAAGTCTTCCTCTAATAGTTGTATTATGTAATTTATCTTTTCTAGTAATATTTAACATCCATCGAAGCATTGACATTTCTGCCACACTAATTTGTTGTTTATGTTGCTTTTGTCCTGCCCAACATTCAGCACTATATAAGATAGCAATCTTGATTACTGTCCTATAAAATTTCCTCTTTGATTTTATTAGTATTATTTTATTGCATAGGAAACCACTATCCTGTCTCCATTTTGACCATCCTAACTTAATTTTATTTCTAATATCTTTATCAATTTCACCATCTAATTTGGCCGAGAGGCCATTACCAGTCATATTTTGATAACGCCAACTTTGTCCATAACGCTGACGTGTTATGAAAGGTTACATCCATTGCAAAACAAAAATACGTTTAGAAAGGTTGCGTAATATGTTTAGAAAGGTTGTGTCCTTGTTCCAAAGGTTATGTTCCATTGAAAACCATAAATACGCCTCATGAGATGAACAGTTTGCATTAGATTCAGGAGCACCTACTAAAGCGCAATAAATCAGTAATCGGTACGAAATTGAACTTTTTCTTTATTTTGTGCACTAGAAACTTGCTTAGCTTAATATTTCGTGGAATTCTGTTTCCCAAATAATTCTTATTTTCCTAGGAAATTTATACATTTTATGAATTCTTAATAGTTAATATACGATCCGATGCGATGTTACAGACTCACAGAAAATCATTGAACGCACTTCTCCCATGCCACAATTTCTCCAGAACTTGGCCTAAATTTGTTCTGGAGTCACATAATTGTTAGCTCTATTCCCTGCTAATTGCAGAATGATTTCTGGAAGCATGTTTAGTTGTTACTTTTGGTGTGCGAAATCGTGGAGTTATTTCTCGAATGATTCTTTCCACCAAAACACACTTAAAATAAGGCTGAGTCCACCATGAAAAGATACGGTGTCGCCTGTTCCTATAAATTATGGTTATTTATTGTTATCAAGTTTTCGATTATAAAGATATTAAAATAGACACTTGTTGGTGACTGTTTGGGACGCGACCGCCAACGACTGTCCTCGAACAGGATTTAGGTGTTTGCTAGTCTCTGGCAACACCAAGGCCTAGATACCTCCAAATAAACTCAGTAGCTAATGTGAGTATGTGTGTGTGCTGTTGCGGTGTGCAGTTGTGAAAAATGAAACAATTGTGTTGTGTGTAAACTACAAATGACTTAACTTAAAGAGATTTAGCCAACTTTGCTAAGTACTATGAGTTGTTGAGAGTTCTTATTTTGTTCAATTGCCTAGTCTATGCGATCATTATAATACCTACTTGTAACAAATAAAATTTTGCAAAAACATTTGAACACAACTCCGCGAATCTACTTCTAATTTTCCCCAGAGAAAGAGATAGTTCCACAAGAAAACTAGAAATAGAGCAAGATTCGATGGAAATAGACAGAAAAGAAAGCAGATTTGTGTTAAGACCTCAAATGTTTAAACAAGATAAAATGATACGAGTAAACACTTCACAATAAAGCTATCCCAAATTCAATAACTATGAATTGTTCAAACTTCCAAGGCTTAAATGAGCAATTTCTTCAAGACAATCCTACTATGCTACCCAAAAATTTGCTGCGTAAACTATCACGTACGAGACTCTATTTTGGCTAAATAATAGATGTCAACAATTGCATTCAATAGAACCTTCAAAAGACTTGACAATTTCTGATTAAAATTCCACAGAGATTCACTTTAAAGATAAAAGAAAGCTATTCTGGCCCCATAAAAATACCAAAGATTTTCTGAACCCTCTTGACTATTGAATCATTCAACGGCATGACTATGAGCAGAGGCTCTCTTACAACAATCCCAATAGCGGTTCTTATACGTTGCTCAATAATCAAATTCACTACTAAAATGCTGTTAAGGCTTTCAAGCACAAGCACTTCTATGGCAAAATTTTAATAGAAATTTTCAATTATGCAACAAGAACAATAAGAGCAATCTAAAAATCCCAAAATTACTTGCCAAGGATGATACTATCTAAACCACTAGCTAAACAATTTAAACAAACTAAAAATAAAGCATAACTCACAGGACTATGAAAAAGAGGCTGAAATCTTTTCTTTAGCCAGTCATCTTACAAGCAATCTTTCACAATTTCTTCTTTACAATGCTCTTCCAAAACCCAAAGTGTGTCTCCAAGTGAGAGCTCCAAGTGTGTGAGACCAAGTCCCCTTTCTTCTTACCCCTGAAGCCTTTTTATAGGGTTCAAAAGGTAGTTACATTCTAAAATATCTTAGCTAACTTTTCTCCCAAGTAAGGAAGTTAATTACTTGTGCAACAAGTTAGGAGATCTTACTTGCCCAACAAGTTAGTAGATTACTTACCCAACAAGTTAGGAAAGTTAGGAGAAAATCATGCTAATATTGGCATGTGTCTTTACAAATATTGCTTTTATAAGAAATAATAATAATTTTTTAAAATAAATCCAAGAGCTCCATATAATTGTTATTTTTATTTTTATTTGTTTAGAATTTTTAAGTCTTAAATGTTAAATATTATTGAAGCCCTAGTAATTTTATAAACTGGTGGTAACAAAAAGGTAATTTTGTATCACCTTAATGTAACGTTGGTTGAGGCAGCTATACAAGTCAATAAGGCCGACCCTTGCAAATTTGTATTTTAAATGTGTAAAATTTGCTACTGGCTTCTTGGTGCCGTTAGAACGTCTCTGAATGTGAAGGCCAAATGTGAAGGCACCAAGCCTGGAACTGTCGAAAAATAGTTTCAAATTATCTCGCCCTGCCAGAACCGTATATCAACTGCCACCGCGAAAGAAGGCTCTCCCACCAAGTTCGGCAATGTTGCCATGTGTTCCGTAAAAACTGCAGCTGTTGTAACCTTTGTTGTATCTTCGAACAACAATTGTAATCCAAATAAACGGAATCCCGATCTACTTGCGAAACTCTAAAGATTAGAGACGGAAGGGAAGATATATGAATCACGATGAGCATCGAGCTCCTCGACGACGCCAGGGAAGGCAGAGAGGCGGATCTGGGCGTAGACGTCCTTATTCCGGTTGCGGGCAGCGAGGGCCTGTGCCTCCGCCATGGCTTCAACCAGGACAGTGTCGGTGTCAGAGCAAAGGCGGTCCACAATGCCCAAGTCCAAAGCTTGGTGCGCCTGCAACTTGGAGCCCTTCAACAAAACCTCACCGACTACCCGCAGCGTTAGTTTACTGTGGATGAGGGCCACCAGACCCGCTGGCATTCGCATTCCCAAATCCACCTCACTCATGTAAAGTACAGGACCGTGTCAGCCATGGCCATGGCTATCTAACACGAAATGGTAGTCATGTGTGAGGGCGAACACGACACCGCCCAACCGCATGAAGGCCGCTAGCACATCATCAAGTTTGTGGCGAATTATTTTCATATTTTTCTGGCCATCCTCTGCCTCTGCTACCCACTTCAGATCTAGGTCGTTCGAAAAATACCTTCCTTCGTTTGTTGTGACAAGCGCGACCGCGTCAGGCAACTGTGTGATGGTGTGGAGAGTTGCACTGATGCTTTCAATTGTGGCAGGGTTAAATTGGTGGTCAGAGTTGCAAGCAAGGGTCAGAATGAAGACATCACCATTCCTTTCCAAAGTGCACATCTTCATCGATGTATCGGCACCCACACGAACAACTGCTCGCCCTTGAAAAATAAAAATTTTCCCCTACGTAGTAACAACACAAATTATCTTCTAGATAATAATTTTGGTCTCCGTTCGTCAGTGCCTGGAACTTGTTACTATTGATGCCGCATAGTTACACCATCGCTGCTACATCGGATGATCGATCTTCTCATGAGCTCCTCAGAGGGTCATGGAGCATTCAGCAATCACAGTTGGGAAACAGACGAATCATGGATGAAACGAATGACAATGAACACAAAATGATAAAAACACCGATAATTTTGCAGGCACAGTAGTTGCAGTGCAGGTTCCCAATTCATCATAAGATTTGTATTTACCGGCATCCTACATTTGGTATCTCTTTGCATTGCTTTATTAAGAAATTAAATTTCCTTTGTTACTGTAGAGGCCTTCCTTCCTTAATTTGTGTTACAAAAAGAAATTTTACTAACTACATAAACCTTTAACCATGCCAACCTGTTCCATGACATGGCCAAATGTGCCAACAACACTCTTGCTTTGTATTTTACAAGCATCTCTGAATCATTTGCCTGATATCACAGAATCTTAGCTATGATGCATTTGCTATTAAACCATTTGCATATTGAGGCCGGTCATGTGCAAGCATAAACTGTAGTCATTGCAACGCGAGTAAATTTTTACTATAAGAGAGAAAAAAACGTAAAGCAACTTAACAATGAAAAAAATAAGGTTAAATAATAAATAAATAAATGTAATAATGAAAACCACAAACTGAACCTAGAATAATATAAAAATAAAAAACCAAAAAAAACCGGCCTCACAATAGCACCACCCTATCACATTATGCAACGATTAATAAAATTTTAAAAAATTGTAATAATAATATATTTAGGATTGGGTTATATTTAAAAACATATTGGGTGCCTTAGGTTTTTTTAAAAAAAAACAACTAATTTTTATTTTTAGGATTGGGTTGTATATAAAAACATATTGGGTGCCTTTGGTTTTTTTAAAAAAACAACTAATTTTTATTTTTAGGTTTGGGTTATATTTAAAAACATATTGGGTGCCTTAGGTTTTTATAAAAAAATAATTAATTTTTTATTTTTAGATTTGGGTTTTATTTAAAATTTAATACAACCCATAATACTATATAAGGATTCTCATTCCTATAAATACCGATCATGCCAAGTGATAGAGAGCGTGAATTAAACCAAGCGAGACAACAACATCTCAGAGATCGAAGAAGAGAAGATCGGCAAGGGGGAGATCCTTTAGAGTTGCAAAGAATGAAACAAGATTGCTTACGTCAAAAAACGCATCGAGCAGAAATGCAGCACCAACAGGTGGAAGGAACTGAGGTTTGTAGATGAAATTTTATTTTTGTTTTAGATGAAATTCATTTAATGTCTAATTTAATAAAGCTAAATATATTAGGTCACTTTGTATAATAATATTTCACAGAATGTAAGGGATCACAGAAAAGGACAAGGAAGAGGTCGTGGACGTGGACAAGGACAAGGACGAGACCACATAGATGAACACGAAAATCACTTAACAGTCATTCCTAATGATGAAAATGTTTATCAGCCTCAATTGCATCAAGAAGTTATTTCACATATAGGACGTGGTTGTGGTCGTGGTCGTTGACATGGTCATGGTCGTGGATTTGGTCAGATGTATTCAAATAATGATGATTTGATGGTTGAAGATGAATTACTTATAAATCCTATAGAGATTGTTACTATAGAACGAAAACATGCACAAGGGCGTGAAAGACAAGAACATTTTAGACAATGAAAAAGACAAACAGAAGTGGCAAAAATGTTAGATTTAGTTGCAAGACTTGATTAGGAACAGGCTCAACCAAGATTATGAATGGAACATCAACAAATATCTTCTGAACATATGAACAATCAAGTATCTTATCCAAATCTTCATAAGTCAAATACACAAATCATGTATGCAATAACAAGATTTTCAAGCAAGGTTGAAAAGTTTAGTGTTCCTTGATTATGTGGTATTTGCAATGAAAGTTTTCTAAGTATGTTAATGAAACCTGTACAAAGATTTGGTCCAACATGTGCAAGGTGTGAAAATGAAAAAGTAATGGGGATCTTGAATCATGATGGTGAAGAGATTAAGCGTTTTTCTGCTGATAATAATATGGATCCAAAACCCCAGCCAATAATCTTATCAGAACTATCAGAAGTTGAAGAAATGCTTATATCACGAATTAATCCTATTTTACAAGTTACGCATGCTATTGGAGGTCAATTACGATATAAAGGACATACCATCAAGTTTATGCAAGATATATCTGAAATTGCAACTAGGCTACCTTTGAGGATTCATGAAATTCCAATGCTGATACTAAGACGAGTTAATAAAATTGGAACAACCTATAACTTTGTTGTAAATAAAAAACGTGTGTATGCTGCCTTATTGTATAAGAAACAGAATGATCCATTCTATCAGGATGTAGAAATAGATGAGCATGCTTTGGATGATGTTACTGATACAAGAGATGTTAATGTTTTTAAAAGGATTTGTTATATTAGATTTTCTGAGGAGGATGGTGAGATGAGATTACAGTTTGATGGTCCTTTGGTTGATTTAAAGGAGAAAAATATTATTAGACACACATCATCAGTAGCATCACGTCTAGTTCTTCTAGGGAAAGAACTTGATCTGGCAAGAGCTTGGTTAGAAAATCCAATTGTTGAAAGTTCAGATTACGCACAATGGCCAACACTTTCAAAGTCACCCATCAATGAGTTCAACACAGTTAGAATGCTTCCAATGTCATTTCCAACGTTGTTTCCACGTGGAAAATGTGACTTCCTTACAAGAAGGTCCAAGGATGTCATGTTACATGACTATGCTAGACATCTACTTCGATATAAGGATGGTAGATTTGGACGTCATAAAAGATTCAAGTATCAGAAATTAATAACATTTACATTGCTAAATAGCATTCATGTTTTTGACATCTTATGAACTAATTACATAGGAATTTTATTTTCATTTTTAGGTATCACATTTATAACATGATAACGAGACATCGTGCACTAAAATCAACATTAGTATTCCTCAAAAAAAATATTACAGAAGCATCATTAACAATCCAAGAATTACGTGAAGAACTACAAAATGCACCATTAGATAATTTTGTTGATAATTTAATGAGATTTGGAACAACAATATGAGGAACGCCTTCGTACTGGAGAAAATGCAAAGCGCATTTTTTTGATTTGATAAATGAGTTGGGTGCACCAACTTTTTTTTTTACTCTGAGTACAGCAAATCTTTATTGGCCAGATCTACATAAGGTAATGCCTATAGAACCCCCACAAAATTTTTTTTGAGATAAGAGAGTGGAAAATGAAAAATATAATTCAGAACCCACATATAGTTGCTGAGTTTATGCATCTTCGACATAAGACATTTCAAGAAATAATTTTATTTCAAGAATTTGATGTGGTTGATTACTAGACAAGATATGAATGGCAACATAGGGGATCACCACATGTCCATGGCTTTCTTTGGATCAAGGGAGCTCCAAACATAGAAGAACTTGATTGGAATGACCCAGAAGCAATTAAAAAGATGATAGAGTTTTTTAATGCAATAACAAATGCATGAAATAGTAGATTCAATCAAGATGGAATATCCAATCATGTAAGTTGTTTGGAATTTCTAAATATTTATTTTAAATGTTTAAAAAATTTGTTTATTTGAAAAAATCGTTATAAAAATTATACAAATCTTTCATTTGTAGATGCAACGTGTTAATAATCCTAGGCATCCATGCAAAATTCAAAGTCAACAGTTGCAATTCATGGATCTTGACATTGATTATGATGAGCTCTTAAATTCAGTTCAGTGACACACACAATGTAAGAGAGGAGCATGTTTAAGAATCCGAAATCATATGCAAGTTTGTAGGTACAATTATCTTTCTCTGAATACCTAGATTCTTATTTGCATCATGAATGTATGGAATCTAGGAAAATAATTTTATAAATTCAATTTATTACCTTAGGTATAATGTTCCATGGCCATTGTGAGCTCAATCAGATCTCTTTCAAGATCCAGAAAACAAAAATCATGTTACATATGAACCACGTCGAAATGATCCAAGGTTAAATGTTCATAATAGAATGATCCTTCAAACATGGAGAGCAAACACAAACTTTCAACCGGTCCTTAACAAATATGTTATTATTAATTATATTGCAAAATATCCAGCAAAATCTGAAAAGAAGTCAAGATGCTTTCATGATTTATTACTTTGTATTGTCGAATCACGAAACCCTGAAGAAAACGCAATGACTGCATACAAAAGACTCATGATGGATGTTGCAGTTGATAGAGACATAGGTGCCATGGAGGTTTGTCATATGCTATATGAACTTCCATTAGTTGAATGCAGTTGACTATTTGATACTATAAATGTGTCTAGAGATATGTATAAAAGAGTTATACCAGATCTAGATGGAGATGAGGAACCAGAACCATATACAACCTTTATCAATGCATATCAAAAGAGACCATTAGAAATGGAAGGAGTTTTATTGTTGAATGCTATGAAATATTTTACCTTTATCTCGAAGAAGAGATAGCTACCAGTGTGAAAGCCTCGACTACAACCAGTTGTTGTAAGAACATTTCCAAAATTTAGAGTAGCTCCAAGAGTAGGAGAGGAGAAATGAATAGATTACTGTTGGGTGCAACTATTACTACACTATCCTTTTATAGATGTCAAACACGATCTGGGAAGAAATGATGAAGAAATTGAAGGAAAATGAATTTCTGTTTGACACATCTATGAATTGGAAGAGGAGACATTCAATGAAGAGTTTGAACATGCTTGCTAGGAAGAGAGGCAGTATACAAATATTATTCTGGAAAGATAGGATGGTATTGAATATGATTTTGAAGTACTAAATTGACATCTACTTACATCAGCTCATTTTCAACGATGTGAACTTGAAATGCTTGGATTAAGAGATCGAGATAGACAGAACGAATGGTCAGCCGGCTATCCTGGAGAGGATGTTGCAAAGATTGCTACATATTTTGTTCATGGTCATATATCACATGGGATAATAACACATTCAAAAAATAACGACAATCAGGTGGACATATCTTCTCTAGGAGTTCAATAGAAGAAATGCTACAAGATTATCACTAGCCATCTATATATGCAACAATTCAAAATGGATGAAGTTTCTCTTCTATTGATGATTATTCAAGGTACAGCAGGCACAGGAAAATCGTATCTCATTGATACGATTCGTAAAGAATTTAGTCGAACTTGCTCATCGGGAAAGAATAGCTTATTGGTGCTTGCCCCTACTGGTACTGCAGCGTATAATATTAATACAACTACAGTACATTCTGCGTTGAAGATTGGAATCAGAGATTACAAACCATTGGCTGCATCAAATTTGTCATCATTGCAAAATAAATACAAATACTTAAAGTATATTATTATAGATGAAATGAGTTTCATAGGTGGCAAATTTCTTAGCAGCATTGACCGAAGGCTTAAGGAAATATTTCCAAATAATAGTTTAGATAACTTTGGTGGTATATCTATGATACTCATTGGAGATCTTGCACAGCTTCCACCTGTTAAAGATGTTGTACCGTACATATCATCTCAGATGCATGTGAAGAATTTATGGTTGGCATTCAATAAATTTGTAACCTTGGATGTTGTGTATTGACAAAGGGGTGATGATTCGCAACAACAAAGATTTAGAAAAGTTTTGATAAATATAAGAAAAGGAAAGATGAATAATGAGGATTATGACTTTTTGAGCTTGAGAATGCAACTTCCATCAACATTGGATGGGCAAGATGGATTTGAGGATTCTGTGCATTTGTTTGATACAAAGGATAAAGTGCATATGCATAATGAAAAAATATTGCTCAAAATGCAAAAGCCAGTTGCACGGTGCATAGTAGATAGAAAGACAAATGGTGTGAAATTTTGGGATGATTCAGAAGGAAAATTGGACCGAGTAGTGTTCATTTGTCGAGATGCAAGGGTTATGCTCATTGTTAATCTATGGCCAGAAGCAAGATTGGTTAATGGTGCATGTGGAGTCACTAAGAAAATAATATATAGTCCACACTGTCAACCTCCACAGTTACCATCATATGTCATCATTGAGTTTGACTCCTATATTGGAGTACCGTATGATAATGAACATCCTCGACAAGTACCCATTACATCAATCATACGTGGAGGATCTCGCCAACTACCACTTAGATTAGCATGGGCTTTAACGATACATAAGTCACAGGGAATGACATTGGAGAAAGCGTGTATAGATGTTGGTAGCAGAGAAACAATAGGTTTTACATTTGTGGCACTATCTTGAGTGAGGAGTATTGACAGTTTGAAGATATTCCCTCTGATCTTCAAAGAAAGATATATCAAGATATTTAAGGCTTCGCACCTTCAAAATAGATTGGATGAAGAGCAATGCATTAAATCTAATGAAGAATGATCTCATTCTTTTCTGTCAACTAATTTTTACCATTTTGAATGTCAGATCATTTGTAACTATACATTTTCAATTACACAAGTTTGTACATTGTTCATTTCTATTGTATTACAACATGTTTATGATCATTCAATAAAGCATCCCATGGTCTTATAATATTTTTATCTGTTATGTTTAAATCATCGTTGTAGCAAACAATTGGCAATCACTAGCTTAGTTATATATTTATAATATATATCTATAAATTGGCCGAGAGAATCTTATTAGTTTACAAGTAAAAAGTTCTTTAAGTAAAAAATTTCACGACTTCTGGACGAAGAACAAGATTTAAAAACCCAAATTTTCATGCCTTCTGAACGAAGAACAAGAGTTCTATACCTTATTTTTCCTAAGGATGGGTTTTCTGAAAAAAAAAATTCTATCAATTAGTGTATGCTCTCACTCTCGACCGAATTTGCATTATATATCAAAAACAACAAATTCCGTCGAGGGTGAGAGCATATACTAATTGATGAAAAAAAAAATTTCAGAAAACCCATCCTTAAGAAAAATAAGGTACATAACTCTTGTTCTTTGTCCAAAAGGCATGAAAATTTGGGTTTTTAAATCTTGTTCTTCGTCCAGAAGTCGTGAAATTTTTTACTCAAAGAATTTTTTACTTATAAACTAATAAGATTCTCTCGGCCAATTTATAGATATATATTATAAATATATAGCTAAGCTAGTTAGAGGATTCATCCTAAGTAGCAAAACTATATGCAGTGAGGGACTTTTTTGTCTTGAATTGTTACTTTCATTTTACCATTGTTTATGCTGCTATTAAAATTGCATTCTGTATATTCTATCTTACTTCTGCTAATTTTTAAGCCTTTTGATTTGAGAGCATGTCTCCACTTCTCTATTTAAGAAGCAATATTTTCTTGAGTTGTATCCACCAACACAATATCATCTACAAATAGCATATGCTAAGAGATTTCATTTTGTATTTTCTTTATCAATTTATTCATAACAATGCAAATAAATATCAGCTAAGTGCATATCCTTGATGTAGACTTATTGTGACTAAAAAATCAAATGTTATTCCAAAAGTTATTCTAATTTTAGTGATAGCTCTTTCATATATATCTTGAATCACTTTAATATATTTATTAGGGAAGTTTTTTTGCCACAAGGCCCACCAAATAATATCCCTAGGCACTCTATTATATGCTTTTTTCCAAATCAATGAAAATCATATGTAGATGTTTTTCTATATTTTTAAAATTTATCCATTAGTTATCATATTAAAAAATAGCCTATATAGTAGATCTCCCTAGCATAAATCCAAATTGATTTTGTAATACTGTTGATTCAAGTCTAAGATGCTACTTTATGACTCTCTCCCAAAGCTTCATAGTATAGCTCATTAAGAAAAATGAGTTTTCATTTCTACAAATGAGTACATTAAGAAGAAATAATTCCTATATGTTGAAGACAAAAGCCAGTTGGAAGACATTGATGAATAGGACACTATAAAAATATGAATTTTTGAAAGGTAGGAACTCTTCAAATGACTTTAATTTTTCTCATACAAATGTGTAGTCATAATTACATTTTCCAAGCCTTATTGAATGTGTTACGAATAAAATCATTCTTAGTAATAATCTCATATGCAACTTTGGAGTTAAAAGGAAAAACATATCTACATTCTTCCAAAAAAATGTTTAAAAAAGCTTGATGTAAACTATTATTAACTTTAAATACAAATTAATTTTTCAAAATCTTTTTTTCTCTTTCTATTCAGTCCATCTGTCATACATACATAGATAGAAATTGCAATGATACCAAACTTGCTTTAAGGGGTACATAATCTAGATGAATTACTAAGTCAAGATCCTTAATTAAAAGGAAACCACCATGGGCAAATTTGCCTAAGTATTTCTTTTGAAACTATAATATAATTATAATTTCAATACTTACTAAAGTTGCACCATGTCTTCCAAATTTGTTTAAGAACTAGGGAACCAAGAATAGAAATAGCCTAAAGAAAATGTAGATAGTGAAAAAATTTATTAGACCAACTATTATCATTTTTAGGTTTTCTTTGCATAAACCTTAAAAGGAGCATCCAAACATCTTCTTCATTGATGTACTTTGCAATCCATTTTACTAAAAGAGAAACACTATGGTTATAACAAATAATGAAGCCAAGTAATCCATCTTTCTTGCTACTAGTGTAAAGATCCTAAGAAACTCTAGAAAAGCCTTTTCTATGTTGCTTAGTAGAACAAAGAAACCAATGGATAATACAATCAATTCTATCATAAGAAAATTTTTGAATGAGCCCAACAATTGAAATAATAAACATGGATAGACTAAAGCATTTTCTTAATAACTAAAACTTTACTAGCAAGGGTCAACTTTTTCTTCCTTTTCATTTATCAAGCTTCTTTTCAATTTTATCAATCACATAATTTCAAAAAATATTTAAATTAGGCTCAAAAAAAAGGTATTCCTAAAATTTTAAAGACATAATCTTTTTTCAAGATTTTCTAAGGCTTGAGAGTAACACACTCATCAATATTTTCATTACAATAAATAGCCAATTTTTGCCAATTGATATGAGAGCTAGATAACATGTAGTGATCCTCCACTCTAGCTAACAGAATATTGATATGTTGCAAAGATTTGTTAATTATAAAAAAAGAATCATCTACAAAATGCATGTTAAGTAATTGTGCACTTTGATCATCAATTGAAATTTCCTTAGTGATATTTCTTTAAAATCATAATACAAATTATGTGAAAGAAAGTTTTTAGTAAAATAAAAAGATAGGTAACAAATTGACTACTAAAGAAAAAAGGAGAAACTCAATCCAAAACTTGTACCAACAAGAGCATTACCATTAGCAAGTAGGGTATGGACATGACAAATAAAATAATCACTATATCCTAGTTTCTAGAGATAAGAAATAACGAAATTTCATTCAATCTTGTCATAAACTTTAGCATAATCTAACTTAATAAGAGCAATATCCTAGTTAGTATCAAATACCTACTAAATTCTCTCCCAAGCTACAATGACATTATTTAAGATATATCTACCTTTAACAAAACTTATCAACTTAGATTTAATAATATCCTTTATAAACTTTTAAATCTTGCAAGCCATGCATTGTTAATTTAAAACTATTTAACTTCATATACTCTAGAACATATAACCAATGTGATACTTTGTAAATCTTAGGTAGAACATGAAGGTTTTTAAAATATGATTCAAACTTTCAACCTCTTGCTTCTATAATAAATGTTAAGTAATGAGATAACCAATTTAGTCAAGCTCTTTATATTCTTTTATTATTATATATGATCATCATCATCTTAGCCTTGCCCGAACAAAATGGGGTTAACTAATTATGATTACATGATGTTATCATGAATCTATGTATTATTCCTTCTCCATGCACAATACTACCATTAGGGTCTAGTGAAGGCCAATTTCCTTGTCAACTAATTAAATGTTGATCAAGTTTTTCTAGATTTAAGAAGTTTGAGCATAAATAAAGAGAAATGTTTGCTCTTCATAAAAGTCATCATCTAAATTTAATCTCAAGTACTTTACCATTATTTTGAATGTTTATTTTTTCATAACATTAAAGAGAAAGAAATGTTTGCTTTTCATTGAAGCTTGAATATCTCATAATTCATATATACACCATTTTAAGGTAAAAGTTATTTCACACCTTACATTTATTAAGTTCTACCCAAGCATTAGCTAACCCTATTTTGTTGGGACAAAACTAGGATGATGATGAGGAGATGTTAGTTATTAGAACAAAGCTAGCATGATGATAAGGAGATGTTGGTAAAGTATAGTAGTAAGATTTTTTTTGTCTTTTTGGAAAAAAAAAAAAAAAGGAAAATTTGGCATTCTTTGTTAGGATTTTCATTTGATTTTAAATTTTCGTTGTTTGATGTAGGTGGTGAAACTTTCAGAATTTGCATTGGTTTACCGTTTTTTTTGTCTTACCCTGAGCATGGGGAATCCGGTCTGTTTCTAGTTTCAATTCAACCGGGACAAAAACCAGAAATTCGCTTCCTCAGATATTTTGAAGGGAAATGGACAAAACTTGAAAATTCGCTTGCCTACAAGCGAAAACGTCAAATCTCTACCATGGATCTCTCTGGAATCGCGACGATTAACGTGCATGAAAAAGCTTATCTTTTTAAAAAGAGGGAAATTATAAAAGACACGGGGAAATAATACTCTTTCTCTAAAGACAGAATATTTCAATAACAGAAAAAGTTTGACAGTGACTTGTCATCTTTTAAATGATCTTCCCGAAAAAGAAAACCATAAACAACATCAAAACGAATCGTCAATGTGTTGCGTCTGCAATGATAATGGCAATGGAGGTCGGGGGCAGCTTTAATCTGAGGCAAAGCAGGGAAAAATCCGGACAGTCAATTTTCATAGCTGTTGCCTTCGGGACTAAAATGGGTTTTACAGATGAACCTTAAGATATTTCAGATTCGTTAATAATTTCTTCATGGTTTGCCTTGAAGGAAAAGCTTAAAGTAGCCAAAGTCTGCCGCAGCCAGGCTAGCAAAACTTAAGGTTATCTTTCCGTCCATTAGAGACATCTAAGATGACTTTCCTTGATTTCATGGAGGACCCTTTTTTCCTGGTTCATAATTCATTCAGTGATGTATTCTGGAGGAAACCTCCTGGAAGCTCTATCATTATGTGCTTTTTCTGTGTCTGCTCTGTATTTAATCCCCCACTTATCTGTTCTCGTTGAATTGTTCAGAGCAGAGAAACAGCATCTGGTTTTGCCTATTAATCTCTCCTGCATATCACAACAACCTTTCTGATACAACCCACCAGAGCAAGACATGGCCAATGTGCAAATTGTGCCTGTTTTTGTGCCCACAAAGGTAACCAACTCTACCCCACAACCCCATGCCTGAGTCGTTGAATTTTCATGGAACTGTTAATTGCTGACTAAATCTGATTGGATGTAATCTGGTTCTTGTATAGCAGTAGTGGGTCTCTTGAATGTGCATGAGCTGTTTTGTTATGCGTAAGTTAGGTACTTCATGTTTAATTGATTGTGAATTGTTTTGAGAATAGGTTTCGTAGTGGGAAAGAATTCCAATTCAACATTAATTAATTTAGGAGTACACGGTTTAAATTTTTATGAACCTTGATTTCATTAGTTTAAGAGGTGGCTTGTGTGACCAGAATGTGATAGCTCAAACACTGGAACTGAGAGTGCCACTGTATTCTCCTGGATGTGAGGGAAAGATCAAAAAGGCTTTGTCCCACATCAGAGGTGGATTGATTTATTCATTTTCTTGTTTGATTATTGTTTTTATCTCATGGGTTTTCCTAATTAACTTATTATATTTTCTGTTCATGTCAGGATTGTATTCTGTAGAAGCTGACCTTGCAAGTCAGAAGGTGACAGTGGTGGGAATTGTGAATAGCGAAGAGGTTCTGGCTGCAGTGAGAGCAAAAAGAAGGAATTCCTCATTTTGGAACAGTGTTCCTGCACCTCAACCTGTTCCTTCTTCTCCCTCAAATACTAATCCCACCAAGCAAGAAATATCTGTTGCTAAGCCAAACCCACCAGCCCCAAAACCTGTTAATAAACAAGAGCCTCCAACTTCTAATCAGAGGTCCAATCCCAAATCTCCGTCTCCTAAACAAAATCCCAAAGCCAACAATGCTCCATCGGCCTCCAAAGCCCCACCAAAGCCTAAACAACCAAGAAATAACAGCAACAACAACAATAAAGGAAAAAAGAATACCATGAACAGTAACCAATCTATAGAAAGCAACAAGGCTTAGAATTACCATGTCTCCATTGGAGAATAAAAGTCCAAGCCCATGCTAGCGAAGAAAGGGAGTTTCACTATGGGTTTCCGCGGTATGTTTTCTTTGATAGACGATTTGTAGTGAAGCGGAATCATGAAACACTGTGATTTGTAATTGGTCAAACCAAAGGACTTGATGATGTTTGGAAGTTACACAGAGGAGACCCCTATGCCTGAACTAGTGTTGTCTTCGCAACTCCAATAACTTGTTTGCCATTGCCATATTATTCTCATATGGTATGTGAAGACCCCAATAACTTATTTACCATATTATTCTTATTTGCTATGTGAAAACTTTGATGGTTGCTATTTTTTATCAAAGCTAAAATTTCATATGGTTTGACTTTATTTTTGATTATCTGAAAACAAACGAAATGTTGGCTTTTAGCTTTCGTGGTAAAACAAATGATTCAAAAGATAAGGGTTTCATTTAGATTTATCTGAAGCAACTACAACCGAGTTATGGAAAAGGTATGTAAAAGAATCCATGAAACTAGTGTATTCTAATACATTCAAGGGATCAAAAGTACATTTAGGTATGTTTTCCAGTACGTCCAAAAGATAATTAAATACTTTTAGTTTCGAAATCCCTGAATAAGTTCGCGACAGTGATCAGCGTGCCATATGTAAATAGTACAGGAAATTTAATGTATAGATGTACAGATAATACGATGTGATGCAAATATAAGTCATGAAAGCGATCCCAAAAAACAAATCTGTCCAATCGAAACTAAATTACTGCATTAAGGTCGTACCGTCAGAACAAAATCCGATCTTCAGATTTAATTTATTGTTGTTATAGCATGAACTTCTCGACAAAGAACATACTGCCGGTGGGCATTCGTTGCCCCATCGTGCGTGAGAGAGATAGATGATTATGGCACAGTGGCATATACGGGGGAAGAATCAAAGGGATGGGATGAAATATCGTGGTCGTCATCGTATTTGAACATTGTCAAGTATTTGATTTTGATGTAACTATGCAGATCTGAATTTGCTTACAAGTTTGAAGGCATACCCACTGTAATTGCTTAACGATCTGATGGTCTAAAATGGTATTTGAAAAACAACGCGCGGTCAGCTCTGAAAAGGATCAATTTTCCTTCTCCCAGTTTGAGCTACCTTAGCAGTAAATTTTCTATGAGAATATTTTAACATTTGGTCATTACAGAGAGATCTGTGTGTTCTGCTTGGGCCATAATACCTTCAAACATTGCTTAAAAAGTAAAAGATGATTCATTTCCTAGCTCTCACTCTTCCTCCAAACAACAAACTTTAGATTAATATAGTAATACGTGCAATTTCCTGAGCCTGGGCAATCTTTGTACACCTATCTTGTTTGAGTGTTTGGAGCAGTTGCTTAAAACACACGGAAACGAACCAAAAATACTTGCAAACGATACCATCATTACCAAAAGGTCCTCAAAATCATTTGACTGGTTGAAAAACTTAAAGCTAGCGTTACAAGAAATTATCCCTTTGGTCAAACATGCAAAGTTCACCCAACCTCTACATAATAGTATTTTTCAAACTGCCTAAATTTGCGACATAACTGATATCAATAACCATTGCTTATAAATTACCTGACCTGACAATTCGCTCCAATAACATTAAAGAGATTCCTTGTTCCTCGTATTCATTCATCTTCATTGCAGCTACGGCAAGGATGACAAATATTTTTCCATTAAATTCATTTCTTAATTAATCATCCTTGATGTCAAATATAACGCACACAAACCCGGATAACTCAAATGACTGCTTGTAAGCTAGCTACCGGGTGTGACTGACCACAATTCCGAGCAACACTGTCTGGACCAAAGTTGGACCTACCTACAGCTATCTAATTAAAACATGCCGATTCCTGCACAGAGAATCTGAAAAATCCTATATTACTTTCGACTGTTAAAATAAGCAGTTAATGATTTTGTAAGAGAAAATCAACTGAAATTTGAACTCAATCCTGAATAAGTTGGATCTACCTACAGCTATCTAATTAAAACACGCCGATTCCTGCACAGAGAATCTGAAAACTCCTTTTTACTTTCGACTGTTAAAATAAGTAGTTAATGATTTTGTAAGAGAAAATCAACTGAAATTTGAACTCAATCCTGAATAAAATGACCGAAAATTGACACCTTGTATGAGCATATTTGTATCAAACAAACAGACCAAATAAATATTACTAACAAACTCTATGAAATAAAAAAGAAGACTGTATATCACTTGTAGAAGTCAGTTCTGGTTCTTGCAGACAGAGCATTCAAGACTAAACGTCTCAATGCCCATAATGAATTACATAGACGTTTCAAAGCGGATGCACAGGCAGACAGAACAGCAGGAAAATTAAATTACCAGAAAATTTATTTGCCAACCAAGGCATTGGAATTAACATTATGCTTATGCACAGTACAATCTGAAATTAATTCCACCATTTGAAGTCTAAGCTTTGCTCAATTAAGGGATCTTGCTAATAACGGTAGAAATTGTACACTAGTAATCTCCTGGAATAACATTAGGCATATTAATAAAGATTTTAATTCAAATTAGCAGGGAATTCAAATATTAAATTAAAATGATAAAATCTAGATTCTTTGCAGAAAACATAACCAAGTATCTAGACATTGAAGATGGGACTGCATCAACATTACCCTGAAATGTTTGGAAAAAAAATATAACGCAGTAAACACAATATGCATGAATACGTGTTATAATCCGGCTGTTTCTCTCGGAGGAAGATCTTGAGCTCGACCCTCGTAGAAAGGAACATCCTCTTCCATGAAAGATGCTCAAAGAGCACGCATCCAGTTACTTGTGTAAAAGTACATAAGAACCTAATGCAAGAGGCCATGTAACCCTCGGATTTAGCAAGTTATCAACGGCCTCTGTCAAAATCAATCCTCGTCCTGTTCGATCCTCCCTCATAACTTTCCTTCCTTGCAGCCCCTGCACTTGCCTTCATGGTACCACCACCACCAATCTTATCCATTGCCTTTTTACCCTTCTTGACATCTGTTAAGAACTGGTCAAGACCGAATGGATCTGCCTCTTCAGCATCCTTCTCAAATTCCACAGGCCTATCTCTAGGACCTGCACTCTCGGTTGCACCAGCAAACCCTTTATCAGCCTTGAACCGGTCAGTCTTGAGAATTTTATCAAGCTGCTCATCGGCTCCACCGTACATATCACCATCCATATCCTTCCTAGGCTTGTACAGGGTTGACAACGTGTTCTGGGTATTGAACAGACCTTTATCATAGATGTTGTACTGATCATCAGTGGCAAAACCAGAGCCCATGCCAGAATCCTGGTTGAACAGTCTCTGATCATAAGCAACCTCACCGGTGCCACCCTTGGTGTTGGCCATTCCAAGTGCAATTTTCTCACTAACATCACGATCACGGTCTCTTGTAAGCTTGCTCTTCTTTGACACATGTCCTCCTTCCTTGGCCTCAAGACGCCTCTCCCTCTCCCTCTCTCTACGCCTTTCCTCTCGCAGAGCCTCCCGCTTAAGCCTCTCCTCTCTTTCCTCTTTGGTTTCTTTGACATCACTTCTGGGCTCAGCAAGAGGCACGGCTTTTCTATCATTCATCATAGGAACTGGTGCTGCTGCTGATGCTGGAACACCACCAGCCCCAGACCCAGAACCAACACCACTCCTTTCCATTCTAGCCTTCTGTGCAAGAGCTCGGAGCTCCTGCTCCTTCCTCTCCTTCTCCTTCAACATCAATTCTTTCTGGATCTTGGACCTCATTTCCACTGCTTCTCTTGCCTTCTGCTCTGCCACGTACAATGCTTCACTTAATTTTGCAAAGTTATCATTGATCTGAACATCCTGAAGCCCTCTGCCATCAGCAGCAAGTCTCTTGTCCAAAGGAATAGTGTAACCCTTCGGATTTTTCCAATTAGAAATGCAGGGAGGTATCTTCCAGTCCTGCTGATCTTTCACAGTGACAGGCCTCGGTGGGCTGTGCATGACAGGAACAGGAGGAGAACCGGAAGCCCTAGGCACACGCTTGTGCTTGAACTTTGGTGGCTCTAAAGGATCCTTTGGCATCTCCACCATCCGAATTATCCTCTCCTTCGCACCTGCAAGAGAAAATCCATTGCAGCTCTATTAGTTTTAACAAAATCAGCAATCTAAATTTCTAGAGCTAACGCATCAATTCCTAATCGATTATGCATTAAAATGCAATAATTAACAAGTCTGCGACCAAAACAAACAGATAATGCATGTCTTACGGTCCAAAATCACTATACTACTCTGATCCCTGAAATATAATATCCAAATACGGAATATGTCAAGAACTAGAAATCCCATCTCCATTAAAACCAAATTTCATTCAATGACTTATTCAGAATTCAATAGCTTAATAAGATGCCATCTTCATGAAAACTGAATTTCACTCAAAAACTACTTCAGAATTCAATAGCTTAATAAAAGCTATCAATTCAGCACTCATATACCAAAATTTCCTGCTCGAAAACACTACAGCTCCATTTACATAGACCGAACGATCTTTTTATTTTAAACTAAATCCCTAATAACTTGATCAAAAGATACCAAGCAAAACTTCACGCTCTATGACTTAATCAAGATCCGGTAGTCTAAACCCACTCTAGAAAACCCAAACTCCCTGCCTCAAATATGCACAACATGCCTAAAATCCCCCAACAAACTCCTACTCATGTAAGCCAATAAAAATAACAGGCCCTTATCCACAACAAGAAACCAAACCCCGCTATCTCAAACCATAAAAAACCACGGAAAAAAATTTCATAAGCAAACCAGAAGCACAACACATAAAAGACTAACCCGAGTTAAACGCGGCGGACTGCTGAGAGGGCGTGTACTTGATATGCGTGGCCTCCTGGTTCTGCTGCGGCACATTTTTTGGCTGCGCCGCACTGAGCCGCACATTCACAATCTTCTCAAGCGCAGCTTTAGTCCTGAGCGTGGTATCCAAAACCTCTTTCTCCTCCTCTTCCTTGTCATTACTCAGCTCCTCATCCGGCAGCTTGGGCACCAGATCGCTGTGCTGAGAATAAACAAATTTCGACGCATTCTCGTTCTGTTTCACGATCGCATCGTAGGCGATATTTCCGTGAGCATCCACAGAAAGCGGCAAAATCTTGGAATCCTTGCGTTCCTGTTTGCGGCCCATATCGAGCGGATACTGCGCGACGTGGATTTCCGGAAAGGCTCCGCCATCGCCAAAATCTTCAGGTTTCCGCGGCACAAACCCTTGGCGTTTTCCGTAGGGCGGAACGATCTTTCCCTTGGCAGCGACTACGGCGTCTGGTTGCGTTTGATGATCCACGCGATTCTTGAACCACGGATCTTGCGAGAAATCGTACGTCAAATTACTCAGGAACTTCGGCGCGGGCAGATCGCCCAGCAGTGTTCGAGGCATCTTCTTCCGAGCTCAGAAAACCCTCGCTTGCACAAAATCAAATTTATTCCGACACAGAAAAAGTAGAATGAACTTATACGAACGAGGATTTGCAGAGCCTGCACAAACTGTATCTGTAACTTGCAACTTGATTCTGGTCCAGGCGATTCTTCTTTCAGTCCAGCTGCTGCAGACGGCGATGGCGGCTCTCCGTTTTTGAGCAGCAGATATTTCTGTCTCTGGATTGGTTTTGTATTTTATGTCAGTGTTCGAAGAGAATTTTTGATTTTAAGATTGAAATCAAATCAAATTTTTGGGGTATATATAGATAGTAAATACGGGTAACGTTCGTGATGGTTGGGCCATGGGTTTCTACGGTAACAGATTTGGAAGGGCTTAACTTTGATGCGCTTTTTTAATAGATTTTTTATAATAGAGGTATGGCACCGACCAAAGCATATTATACTAATATAATAACATAACATAACAATGAAGTTAGCCTAGTGGGAAGGCTCTTATTTGAAAGCTCCAAAGTTATAGGTTCAACTTTGGTGGGTAATGAATGGTGAGTTATAAAGTTCTAATTGAACTGTATTATAATTCTTTCGAGGTTCCAACACCCTATAATAACATAATGTAAACACCCTATAGTAACATAACATAGAATCGAATAGAATATAACATAATATAATACAAATAATATGGTGACTCTACATAGAATTAAAAGTTGAAGAATCCATCATCATTATCCTGACCTTGTCCCAACAAAATGGACTCAACTACATGAGTTCTCTTTTGTCATTCTCTATGAAGAGCTAAATTCTTATTTAAATTATCCGTAATTTTTTCCATGCATATTTTGGTCCTCTTTTCAATTCTTAGAACAATAATGTAGCAAAACTATTTATAGTCATGGACTTTTTAACCTTGAATTGTTACTTCTATATCATCACTATTTATGCTTTTATTGAAATTACATTCCATGTATTTTATCTTACTTCTACTATTTTTTAAGCCTTTTGATTTTAGAGCATGTTTCCACATTTCTATTTTAGAAACCATCTTTTTTAAAGTTGTATCCACCATCACAATATCATCTACAAATAAAATACATCAATAGATTTCATCCTATATTTCCTTAATGCCTTAAGTGCGATTGAAGGAAAGATATCGAAACTGAAACAAATGACTATATGTACCTCTTGGACATATAGCCAACATGAAACTTGAGTAGAACTTAAGCATAACATAATGGTATATTACCATACATGTCTAAATCAAACCTGACTTACAAACTACAAGCTGCATGCTCTTCTAGCCAATTATGCAATGTTTCACTAAACTAGCAAGTAGCAACCTCATGCCTACAAATCCTTGTCAAATAATAAGCTAACTACTCAAGTCACCTCTCACTAGTATAAACAAAATTATAACTAATGTGTCCCATCATTATGAAATGATTATAATATAGGTATACCCCAAGATATGTAACTCAACGTTGCCTACTAAGATCAAATCCATAACTTGGAGCTTTCAAATCAAGAGGCTTTACCACTAGGCTAACACCTCATTGTTTTTGTTATGATTTAAGCAAAACATAATGTTGTTTCAACATGCCTCATAGAATTGAATATGCAACTTGCACAACTAGAAACTACATATTGTAACCATGTGAATTATGCCTCACTAACCAAGTCATATGATTATCAATGGATTAAGCTTAACTAATGAAGCTAAATTTTTACTTGCATCTACTAAGACCTCTTGGATCTATCAAACTAAGCAATTTCAAAATTCTTTTTATGATTTTTTTAATCTATAACTCAACATTACCCACCCGAATCAAACTTGTGACTTGGAGTTACTTGGTCGAGACTATTACCACTAAGCTAATACCTCATTGTTAATATTTAATCTAAATGATAAGCTTGCTTGTATTTTTTACCTAGTTATACCATATAGCATCATGTTGGTTGTTTATCATATGGGTATACATGATGTAGTTCTTAGTTTTAACAACTCCATAAGATTAATATTCTTCTTGTATACATCTTAGATAAGGGATTGATAAGGACATCACCCACCCTAATGTAATCATTCTTGGTCTTGTGTGAATGTTTTTTATGTTTGTGAAGACTGTATCATGATTTTAGGTGTTCTAGAATAAAGTGGAATCATTTGGAAGAGTTTTGACAAAGCTACAGAATTTTTTATGTTCAACTGCGAAGATGTCTCCAAGTCCCAAGACATCTCCATACCCTACTTAAAGACATCACATGGAACTAAGATGTCTTGAGTGTGTTGCAAATTTCATTCTAGCCAGATATCTTTGTTGTTAAGACATCTTGACAGAATGTAGACTTTCCCAACCTAATGTCTCACACATCTAAGACATCTTGGTAGAAGGATGAAGCAAATTCAAAGGTGAATCCCAACTGTTACAAATTGGAATTGGGATACTACATGGAATATGAAAGGTTACCAAAAGAGCTATATATTGGCATCAATGGCTAAGGCTTGTGAAATCAATTTGAGTGCCAATTAAGGAGTCATTTGGTAGAGGACAGTTGGACTCATTTGAGCATTTCTTTGTAAGCTAATTGTGGCATTGTGAGAGAATGTGTGAGAAGTCATTCTTGTTCCATAGCTTTATACTTTGTATGTTGAGGGTTGATGTGAGAATCTTTAGTACTTATTTATCCTTGAAGCATGCTTTCATTCTATATCTTATATTTCATTTCATTTTGCAAGCAAAAATAAAGATCTCTTTCTTTTCATTGTCAAATTTTCGACAACTTGTTAGGATTTTAAGCATCTTAAAGGAGTTGAATTGTGGAATCCAAGGGAAGCCCCCATCAAGGATCCTTAAAGCTAATGATTTACTTTGTTTTAGATTTTAGAAATGCAAATTATTTTTGTATCTTTTACTTTCTGAGAATTAATTGGCTTTTTGATTCATCAACCAATAATATATAAGTTCAAACAACAATTATGCTAGTAAATACCAACAATCAACAATTGTATGTTTAGCGAATCACATGGGTAGCAATGATGGAAATTAAAAGTGACAGTAATAAAGATTCTTGATAGATTAAAATTATAGAGGCATCTTTTAAGTTTATTATGTTGAAAAGTTGCTTAAGGATGTTGATGAGCAGTGGAGTAATCTTACACCCAACCATACAAGTTACAAGTGTTCACGCATAGCTTGATCATAATCCGTGGACAAGGCAATGTAATTATGTTAGTAATTGGACGAGGCAAGACAGCTAATGAAGTGTCAAAAGTCAATGCGTCAACTGGGCCGTGTATACGGGGCCGCGTCGATGCAGGCCCATCGACGTAGCCACCCTACGTCGACGTGGCCCCGTTTATGCAGCCACCTTTCTCGGATCTATAAATATGAGGGCCTTCTGTCTCATTTAGGCATCTTTTTGAGTAGTAGTAGCGAAGCTCTTGCAGTTTGTTCCCACAAGAGATAGAATATATATATATTCTTGACAGTATATGCGGCCCCGTTGACGCAGCGTCCAACCCCTATATATACCTCGCCGCACTTCTTCATTTTTCATCATTTGGAGTCCAAATTGAGGGGAGTTTTTTCCATTTTTTCTGCCTAACCCTTCCCAACGCACCTACACTCCATCGTGTGTCTGCATCAACCTGTCCTTGCCCTTTTTACGCACTCGAAGGTATGCTCTTAGTCATGGGGGGTGGTGCCCTTGTGTAATTAATTAATTAATTAACTAATTAGTTGTTAATTATAAAACCTTTGGCCCTAACCCCTAACTTAACACTCTGGAAAACTTAACGGTGTGCCTATGCCAATAACATAACTTGATCAAACTGAGAAAGTATATCCAAACCATCTTAAGCTATTTATGAATGGTCTAACGAACAATTATGTTTGATTTCAGATGGCACCCAAGGGACGAAGGACCATCACAACCAAGGGACAAGCGTCCACGTACAGGAAGGGGGCGAGGTGTGTAACCGCCAGAGTATGTGGAGGGTTCCCATGCAACTGGGCCCTTCCGCAAAGGACCTGACGTGGAATATGTTCGCCAGATTCCTGAAGAGGAGATTCCCGGCGTGTAATCGCTAAGGGATGAGACTCCTGGGATAGCACCACGACTTGAGGTCACCCTGACCCAAGCCTACCTTGATGCTATTACACCACGCGAGGTGCAACGGATGGTCCTCCAAGAGTTAAATTTTTGACCATTCCTCGATAATGCTCCAAAAGACGTGAGACTTCAATTGCAGAACTCTCTGATGTGGCCAATCATCACAACCAGTGGTGAGTGGTACTTAGGAGAAACTTATCTCTTCTAGATGAATCGACAACCAAGGTCAAGAGTAAGGATCAAAGACATTTATGTCTCTTACTCTTTGGAAGCTATAACACAAGCTCTGGGGCTGCCCGAAATAGGGGCAGATGTGGCAAAAATTCCTAAGCAAGCTGATACAGAGGTGAAGGTGCAATGGATCCAACGGTGCTACGAGGTAGAGCACAAGGAATTTGGCTCCTTGACCATAGTGGAGAGAGTATACTCCAAGATAGTGTCTTACCATTTGAATCCAACGATAAGACCCAGCAAAATCACAACCTTCTCCGCTCGTGCGTGTGCCGCCTTGAGTGGGAAATTTCCCATGTGTCTTCCACAACTGTTGTTTCTGGAGATTGAAAAAAGGTTTGCTAAGAACGAACATGGAAGATGAGCTCTCCCCTTTTCCTACCTAATCCGAAAGTTGTGCAAACGGGCAGGGATAGCACGGTATTCTAACGACATCATCCAACGCGCCCCAACTGCCTCATGGCGAGAGATGATGAAAGAAAAAACTCCTGTCGCCACACAGATAGAGGAAGAGCAGCAACCACCTCCACCACCTATGCAAACAATGTAGCTGGGCTCACAAAACACAGCAAAATACATCCGTGAGCTCCGAGAAATGCTCTTGAGCCAACAAGAGCAATCCGGCAGAACTGGTGGAGGAGATGATCCTTCAGTCTAGCGTCCTACCATGAGCCACTTGGAGCAAGTGGCACAATCAGTCAGCTTGCTTGAAAGGGTAGGGCTGATATTTTTCGCTGCCCGAGCACCCATTCCAACCAGAAGAAACCCAAGCATCTGAGATGTATCCACTGCAACCCAGCAGTTATTCCCTAAAATCTCAGGGAATGCTGCTACTTTCTCTGTAGGCTTGGAGGATGGTGAGGGGGCGACAGTCCTAGTGATGCAGCACCAGGGACAAGAAGTTGCAGCCGAAGTGGTTGCTGATACAATTGCTACGGTCCTCAATACACCAGCAACACCTGTACCAAACATTCATGGATTACAAGATGTACAGGTATTTGCCGGAACTTCACGTAGCAAGATTGATGCAGCCCAACATGAAGAATTGTTGGACCGATTGGTAGGAACCAGGCAACCACTTCTGAATGTCTTCGATCTTCCGGACAACATCACTACAACCCAGTCAGAGTTGCTATCGGCAAGGGGCAAGAGCCTTGTTTTGGAGAGGCAACTAGAAGTCACTCAAGCTGCTTGTCAGCACTTGGCAATGGAGGTTTTCCAATTAAGAGCCCAGCTTGCTGATCTGGCCATCCTTGACCACGAAATCACTAGATATGAAGCTTTTCAACAGCTTCAGTTTAAACTTAAGGTTATTGAGGATGAAAGGCAGACGACGATCCTAGACAAGTCCATAGTAGATGCCCGAGCGTATCATTTAGAGAATGACTTGGTGGAGGTTCGCCAGGAGAACATGCAGCTGATCGCAAAAGTTCATCGCCTGCATAATGTTGGTGCAGAGAACGAGTAGATGAAAGATTTCATCCACCAACAACAGGAGGAGCTAGCTAGGGTGAACGCAGATATAAGAAGGTTGGCTGCTGAAAATCGAAATCTGTCAATGGAGGAGGTTCGGGCATTGCGACAGAAGTCTGCAATCAAAATTATCGCTTGGAAGAACGAGGCCCTAAAATTCGTAAAAGTCAAAAATCATTACAGGGACTAAGTGGGATTGTAGAAGGAGGTGAACGAGAAGCACATTCAAGTCGCTAAAGCCCAGATGAACCAAGTGCTCCAGCAGCTCTGAGAAGGAGGCAATGTATGGCCATCCATCTTCGATGGATTGAACACCTACAATAAAGCAAAAATTTACCTAAAGGAGCTGCAAATCGAAGAAATGACAGAATACATGGAGTTAGCCAACCTTTGCTATGCAAACCTTGCTATGCTCACAGCCGGTAGACCATGGTCAGAATTAGAAAAACAAGTGGCCACCTCGTATTCCCTATATGAGGGTGAGTTCCAAGCACACAAGGCAACAAAACAAAAGCTGGCAATACCAAACGCGAAACTCGAGGTCCTCCAAACAAGCTTTGAAGGCCAACGTACTGTCGTGCAGGACCTGGCCTGAAGAATGAATGACTACCAGCAGCTACAGTCATCAATCTAAGCGTTCAATATTGAACGCAAGCAGTTCGCAACCTGGTTTGTCAATTTAAAAGAACTCTTCCCGACGCTGCCTTGCCCTTGGGAAGTTCCAATTCCAACACACATTGGAGAAGCCACCTGGACTGTGAACGACCCCAAAAGCAAAGAAGAGAAAATGAGGGCTCTCTTGGAGGCTTTTCGGCTGCCTCCAGAAGTTGTAGCTGCCACAGGACTTTCGACATCCATGCCGCCACCAACCCATGGGCCAGAGGTTGGAGAAGGAGTGTTAGAACCACCGCCCCCAGGGACGGTGTGATCTTCTCCAGTAATTATGTGCATCATCCTACACAGCAGAGGCTCCAGGACTAGCGGAGTGTTCAATTTTGTCTCTGAACACTATCATTTTTGTAATTTGTCCCCCTTTGTAACTCGGGCACTTGGTCAAATTTATGTTGTGTCATGTGTGTGTCATTTATGTGTTAAGTTATGTATGTTGTAAATAAGAATCCATACCTTCCAAATTGTAAAGTAACTCGAGGACGAGTTTTTGCTCAGTCGTGGGGGTATGATGAAGTGTCAAAAGTCAATGCGTTGACTGGGCCGCATATACGCGGGCCTGTCGACGTAGCCACCCTACGTCAACGTGGCCCCGTTTACGCAGCCACCTTTCCCGGATCTATAAATATGAGGGCCTTCCACCTCATTTAGGCATCTTTTTGAGTAGTAGTAGCAAAGCTCTTGCAGTTTTTCCTCGCAAGAGATAGAATATTTTCCAAGTGCCTATAGCAGGTGTAAGAAAAGTGATCAGATCTTTATTCGAGTGTTGATGTATCTGAGCCCATTGGCGTGACGGCAATAAAGACGAATTGTTCAAGCATACCTTGCAGCATTTGGACTTAGTTGTTTCATGCATTTAATAGTTTAAAATGTTTATGCTTTATTAATTGCTCATTAATGCTTTATTAGTTACTTGTTGATTATTTATGTTTTCATTATTATATTTTTAATCGTTATTGTTCATTCGTAGTTCATTAAGCCATAAGTACGACCATCTCGAACGTAATCCAAACACTTGGTAAGCCCAGCGACGCTTAACATCTGGTAACCCAGTAGTGTTAGGAAATGCTCAGAACGTGCTCGAAAGATGGGACCGAATACTTATGCTAGGAGTAGTTAGAATATAAACTAGGATAATTAGAGATTAGATTATAGTTTATTCCTTACCTTCCATACTTCAATTAGTTGCCAAAAAAGATAATTAAAAAGATATAAAAATCATTAGCCTTAGTCTCACTTAACCAATGTAAACAGAGCTTCACAAGTGAGATTAGGATGACAATGACCGTTCTAACCCAAGGTTTCACTGGTTAGAAGTCTGGTGTATGTTAAGTGCTTACAGTCTGCAGATTTTGACCGAGTCACATGTGAACGCTCGTGATTCGTATGGTTGGACGTAGGGATACGTAGCCGCTCATCAATAGCGAACTGTGACCTAAGGATAACTTTCTTGATACCACAACTAGTCCATCTGCGAAGTTCGACCAGATCGTGCATGAAATGCTCATATTCGTATGGTTGGGTGTAGGGGTACCTCGCCACTCATCATTGGCGCCGTTGCCGGGGACGATGCTAGTTATCTAGATTAGTTATATCATACAAGGTCGTTGTACAGAAATTAATGATATATCTTTTAGAAAGAAATAATTATAAAAATTCACACATAATTTCACACATAACTTCACAACCATGCCTCTCCTACAAGATTACAATAATGCCACACTTAGTGAGGAAACTCATTGGAGAACCAACAAATTATCTAACAATGAAGATTGGAGTACGCAACTCAAGGTGGGGGTTTCTTATAAACATAAACGAAAGCAACATCATCCCAATGCATGGAAGCATAACTTACCAAATGACGATGAACCCCTACTAGCCACTACAAGCCTAACGTAAATACAAGAGGCTGTTTGAATTTCCCGTATGCATCGAAAAGAGAGCTGCCAACCTAGGCTCGATTTAAACAACTTTTCCAATTTTTCAGGAGGCTATGACTTAGATCCGCAACAACATTTACAAGCCTTCTACAATGCCTGAGCATGGAACAACATTGATAACGGATGGCAAAAACTCAAGATCTTTCCTATGATACTCATTGCCCAAGCAAAAGTATGGTATAGATCGTTAAAACCAAATTCAATATGACATTGGCCAACAATGGTAGAACTCTTTAACGAAAGATATCAAACCTACGCAAGAGTGGCAGCCTTGAGGAAACAAATCCAAGAGTGGAAACAAGCACAACATGAACCCTTGGACATGGCCCTAGAAAGATATTATGCACTGTTAAACAACTATCCAAGCCATGAGTTCTCTGAGGAAAGGCTAGTGTACCATATCATTGATGGGCTTCGTGATGAAACAAGAGAGATCCTTGGGATGTATGCCCAAGGTCAACTATACGAACTATGAACCCATCAAGTCCAAGAGCTTATTAACTAGTGATGAAATGTCATTTAGTCAATGTGTCGACTTGGCCGCGTCGACGTGGGCCTGTCGACGTGGCCTTCTTGCATCGACGTGGCCCCGTTTACACAGCCGCCTATCTCGACCTATAAATAAGAGGGCCTTCCACCTCATTTAGGCAATCCTTTTGTTAGTTGTAGTGAAGCTCTTGTAGTTTGTTCCCACAAGAGATAGAATATTTTCCCAGTGCATGCCCACAGTGTGGTGCTTGTAATTGTATGGCACCTTTATTTGAGTGTGACGTACTTGGACGTGCACATGACCAGAAATAAAGATCAAGATTACTTCATCATTGCAGCATTCACTTAGATTTAATTGTTTAATTGTTATTGTTATTTATTATTTTCTTAGTTAATATTTCTTTATCATCATTTACTATTCTTGTTGTTAAATGCAGAATGAGTACGACTTAATCACGAGCATTTAAGTGTGACTACTTGGTAACCCAGCAGTGTACCTAGGATCTACGCTTGGTAACCCCAGTAGTAGTCACGCACGAGCTCCAAGATGTGTACGGATGATTAAGGAATGAATGCTCATCGCACTTAGGTTAGCTTAGACTTCATTTCCTATTACTCATTAGTTTAATCAAGATTATTTTCCATTGTATCTAGGAGTAGCACTAATTTAGGATCACATCATACGCCTCACTCTAGACTAAACCATACGTGACAAAGCAAATACTAGTCCAGGTGGGAAGACAACAAACTGCAATCAACGTGTAACTATCTAGATACCACAACTAGCCTATCTATGGAGTTTGACCGGATCATGTGTGAACGCTCGTATTTGTATGGTTGAGCGTAGGGGTACCTCGCCGCTCATCATTGGCACCGTTGCTGGGGACGATGCTAGTTATCTAGATTAGTTATATCATACAAGATTGCTGTAACAAGTATTAACGATATATCCTTTAGAAAAGAAATTAAATTAAATTAAATTAAATCACACACAAATTTACAACCATGCCTCTCCTACAATAGTATGATAATGCCACACTTAGTGAGGAAGTTCATTGGAGAACCAACGAACTATATGATAATGAAGATTGGAGTATGCAACCCGAGGTGGGGGTTTTTTATAAACATGAACAAAAGCAACGTCATCCCAACGCATGAAAACATAACTTACCCGATGACGAGGAACCCCTACTGGCCACTACAAGCTTAACACAAATACAAGAGGTTGTTCGAATCTCACATAGGCATCGTAAAGAGAGCCATCTACCTAGGCTCGATTTAAACAACTTTCCTAAATTTTCAGGAGGCTATGACTTAGATCTGCATCAACATTTACAAGCCTTCTACAATGCCTGCACATGGAATAATATTGATAATGGGTGGAAAAAACTTAAGCTCTTTCCCATGACACTCATTGGCCAAGCAAAAGTATGGTATAGATCGTTAAAACCAAATTCAATATGACATTGGTCAACAATGGTAAAAGTCTTTAATGAAAAATATCAAACCTACGCAAGAGTGTCCACCTTGAGGAAACAATCCAAGGGTGGAAAAAAGCACAACATGAACCCTTGGACATGGCCTTAGAAAGATATTATGCACTATTAAACAACTGTCTAGGCCATGGGTTTTCCGAGGAAAGGCTAATGTACCATATCATAGATGGGCTCTGTAATGAAACAAGGGAAACTATATGAGCTACAAACCCATTAATTCCAAGAGATTATCAAGTGGATAGCAAAAGAAGAAGGAGAAATAGCCAAATGGGAGAATGTTGAAAGTTCTCAACAGGACCAAAATCTTAACTTAACAAGGGTCCATGATCATGAAGAGGAGAAATGAACTCACTTCAAGGAGGTGGAATCATCTTTGCCAATCTTGCAATCACTAGATGAAATTGAGGTAAAGATTAATAAGATGACAGACTGGGTACATGGAAGATGTGGAGACTATGCCAACATTATTAGAGGAAAAACTATGCCAAATTGAGAAACAGGACAGGACACCATGTGACAATCGAAACAAAGGGTAGAAGAGAATAGGGATAAGAACTCAACTGCCAGTCATACGTATCAATGTAACATCTATCTGTACGATCACCCCCAAAGGCCAATGTCTAGTTTTATCACATTTATATGAGCATTGGGAAGGAATGTTACATCCAGAGTTCGTACAAAAATACTGTGTCCAACCACAATGGCAAAAACCTCAGTCATGGGGGAGGCCACCACCAACTGGACCATACCCTTCATATGTCATAACACCAAATGCTTACTATGTTCAAAACCTTGTTTCTCCAACGGGATCAGCATCCTCTACCTCATCTCATCATTATCATTCTCCCAAGTACTATCCACCCATGTCCTCTCCAACAAGATCACCACCTCATGTGTCTTACACTTCTCCTCAACCTCAATATTCTTGTACTTCACCCCCTCCTACATCACCACCAACTATGCCAGAAGATTTTGCACCATAGCACCAACGTGCAAACGTTACTTGTGCTGCTAATGTCAACAGTAGTGGAGGTCCTTCACAACATCGAAGACGTCCCTTCTTTAGATGTGACCGTCAAAAGGGACACCACAATTCAGAAACCACTGCATCCGCCAACTCAGCACAAATCCAACACTGTGGTGCATCTTCCTCTTCAAACCCAACGCCTCATGTTACTCTATCTAGGCCACCAATCAACACTCCAACCATCATGGGGCCTAATGAATATTGCCACATGGGAAGACATGTTGATCCTTGCATACCATCTTACGGTCACAAGTACCATAGTGGGTCAACTCCTTATAAATTAACCACATCTTATAACTTGCCCCACTATGTCAACTCTAATCAAGTGTGTGAAACCCAATGGGGTAAGTATGACCAGGCCCCAATATTTTCAACATGCAAGGATCCCCACCTTCCATTTATTAATTCTAGCCATGCTCAACCATTTAGTTATGGAGGTTATCCTCCATTCTAACAACATAGAATTAATAAATGTTTTTATGTTTCTTTAATTTTTCAACTTTTTATTTTTCAGTTTTTCATCCTTTTAATTTATTGTTTTATATTTTTATCTTTTTATGAGTAATCTCATCCATGAATAAAACACTCATGTGGCTCATTGGTTGAGGTGTTATTCTATGATATCAAGTCTCAGGTGACTAATTATTTGAACAGTGAGCCCATCACATCCACCCAACCATTCTATTAATAAGAGGTTCTACTCTGGGTATGATGATATTCTTGACATCATTAAAACTTAAAGTAATTCTGTGTTCATTGTGCCCAGAGTGAAAAATGATGGACTAAGAAGGAATGGCCAAGGTGTGACATCAAGGGAACTTGTGGATTCTCTTTGGTGACATCTGTAGGTGCTATCATGTAGCTTGGTTGTACTAAGATCCTTGTAGATCTAACGAAAAATGGGAGTAAGAGTATTAAAGGCACCCAATGAAAAACAAAAAAAATAGAGAGAGAGAAGAGAGGGAGAGTGTGCCAAAGCGGCCAAACAAAAAGTATGCTGCAAAGAAATTCCAAGTCACTCCTCCCTTGCACAAAACGCCAAGTGATCGTATGCCTTGCTATCATGGTGCTCTTATGGTTTAGGGTTTAGGATTTAGGGATGTCCATCATTGGATGAAACGATGTGATGTCACTGATCAGAGGAATGGACTTGGTCTTGATTTTGGAACGATGGGCTAATGACACATTAATCATGCCCTACACTCAAGATTCATTGTGCCCTAAGTCAGTTACCTCATGTCCCAATCTCTGCAATCCCTTCTCTGATTCATTCCATCTCGCTGTTCATGTATTTGTGACTCGTGTCTTGTATAGCATTGAATTCATACCTCATCATGGTGGTATCAACATGTGTGTGTTTTGTTGCATTGGTATAGATTACATTTAACCCTTCTAATACCTACAGACATCTTAAGGTGTGGTTATGCAAGGGCATATAGGTTGGAACCTGCTTTGGGGAGGACCCACTTCCGTGACTTTTGTAATTTGTACTTGTTGCACACCACCACATCATCTCATACCCTCCGAGTATTTCATTGCCAAATATATTCTTTCCTTTGTCATTATTTTATCAAATGTTCCTCAAAACCAGGTCCAACATTAAAACTTTTAGGGCAACTTCCTTGAAAAATTTCTAACTCTAAAATCACACTAAGTAAAGATTGCAACATTTATTAAAGGCAATGAGTAAGGTATGAAATCATTGAACTTTTTTCAATAACCTTACCAACAATTGATCTTTGTGTGATTATAGAAGGCCCCTAAAAGAAGACAACAAGGAGGACCTTCTCAAGGTGCAACCAAATGACCTGGGGGAGGTAGAGGCCAAGGACCTCATGTAAAACATGCAGAGTAAAAGGTAATCCTTCAGCATCCATCATGAAACTCCTGTTACTTCATAATCTATCCAAGAAAAGGGAGGAGAGGTCAGGGCCCAAGCCTATGAAGAGGAACGATGGCTATTTGCGGCATGGCATGTCAAGGCCAATCAAGTGTTCCCACAGTTGTCGTGTTCATGAAAAGTGCCAAATCCATCAAACATTGGAACATCAACATGGACAGCTCCTAATCCTCAGATAGAAGAGGAGAAACGTTAGGTGCTTCTTCAATGGTATCAATCTCAGAAGCCTAATGCATAGGACAAAGGAAAGGCACCCATGGAGGAGCCACCACTACCGGGAACCCCATGAGTTCCACAAGCTTTGTCTTTTGTGTCTGTGTCCAAATTTTGTTTAACTCTCCACTATGACATGAATAAATTTCTAGTCAGTCCATAATCCCATACCTATCCACTGTGTATTCAATTGAGCTTGTTCCTAACTTTCTTTGACTCAAGGACGAGTTTTTACTCAATCATGGGGGTATGATGAAGTGTCATTTAGTTTATGCATCAACTTGGCCGTGTATACGCGGCTGCGTCAACACGGGGCCGTCGACGTAGCCTTCCTATGTTGACATGGCCCCGTTTACACAGCCGCCTATCTCGGCCTATAAATAAGAGGGCCTTCTGCCTCATTTAGGCAATCCTTTTGTTAGTTGTAGCGAAGCTCTTGCAATTTGTTCCCGCAAGAGATAGAATATTTTCCTAGTGCATGCCCACAGTGTGATGCTTGTAATTGTATGGCATCTTTATTCGAGTGTGACGTACTTGGATGCGCACATGACTAGAAATAAAGATCGAGATTACTTCATCATTGCAGCATTCACTTAGATTTAATTTTTTAATTGTTATTTTTATTTATTGTTTTCTTAGTTAATATTTCTTTATCATCATTTACTATTCCTATTGTTAAATGCGGAATGATTACGACTTAATCACGAGCATTTAAATGTGACTACTTGGTAACCCAGCAGCGTACCTAGGATCTATGCTTGGTAACCCCAGTAGTAGTCGTGCACGAGGTCCAAGATGTATACGGATGATTGAGGAATGGATGTTCATCGCACTTAGGTTAGCTTAGACTTCATTTACTATTACTCATTAGATTAATCAAGATTATTTTCCATTGTCTCTAAGAGTAGCACTAATTTAGGATCACATCATACGCCGCACTCTAGACTAAACCATACGTGACAAAGCAAATACTAGTCCAAGTGGGAAGACAGCAAACTGCGATCAACGTGTAACTATCTAGATATGATAACTAGCCTATTCGTGGAGTTCGACCGAATCATGCGTGAATGCTCATATTCGTATGGTTGAGCGTAGGGGTACCTTGCCGCTCATCAATCGAGTAGCCAAAGAAGAAGGAGAAATGGCTAGGTGAGAGAGTGTTAAAAAACATCAACGGGACCAGAATCTCAACTTAACAAAGGTCCATAATCACAAAAAGGAGAAATCAACCTATCTCAAGGAGGAAGAACCATCTTTGCTAGTACAACAATCATTAGAATAAATCGAGGCAAACATTAATAAGATGTTGGAATGGATGCATAAAAAGTGTGGAGAATATATCGATATTATTGGAGATAGAGTTTTGACAACCTGAGAAGCAGGACAAAGTATCATTAGACAATCGAAAAGAAGGAAGGGATGAGGAAAATAAGAGCTCAACTGCCAATCATATGTATGAATGCAACATTTACCTATACGATCACCCCAAGGGTCAATGCCCAATCCTGTTACATCTATATGAGCATTGGGGAAGCACGTTACATCCAGAGTTCATACAGAGATACTGTGTTTGATCACAGTGGCAACAATCCCAGTTGTGGGGGAAGCCACCCCTAAACTGGAGACACCCTTCATATCATCTGAATCCAAATGCTTATCTAGTCCAATAACCTGTTTCTCCAATTGGGCCAACATACTCTATCTCACCGCATTACCATTCTCCTCAATACTACCAGCCCATGTCCTCAACACAACCACCGCCTTATGTACTTTATACTTCTTCTAAATTTCAACATTCTCATCTTTTCCCTCCTTCTACATCACCAACAACTATTCCTTAAATGTCTGCACCACAGCAACAATCCACGAACGTCATTTGTGCTAATATTAATAACAGCAGTCAGAGACCTCCTCAACATCAAAGGCGTCCCTTCTTTAGACATGATCATAAGAAGAGACAACACAATTCCAAGGCCACTACATCCTCCAACTCAGCACAAGTCCAACATTGTGGTGCATCCTTCTCTTCGAACCCAACACCTGATGTCACTTCAACCAGGCCACCAATTAACACTCCAACAATCATACGGCCCAATGAATATAGCCATAGAGAGCGACATCCCAATCCTTTCATACCATCTTATGGTCTTAAGTATCATAGTGGATCAACTCGTTATCTGGGAACCACATCTTATAAATTACCCCACTACACTTACTACAATCAAGTGTGTGAACCCCAATTTTTCATTTTTCGATTTCTTGTTTTATCTTTTTAGCTTTTCATAAGTAATCTCATCTATGAATAAAACACTTATGTGGCNACCCATTCTAATAATAAGAAGGATTAATAACTACTTTTCATTTTCTTTAATTTTACAATTTTTTGTTTTCCAATTTTTCATTTTTCGATTTCTTGTTTTATCTTTTTAGCTTTTCATAAGTAATCTCATCTATGAATAAAACACTTATGTGGCTCATTGGTTGAGGTGTGTTCTATGCTATCGAGTCTCGAATGATCAATTATTTAGATAGTGAGCCCATTACATCCACTCATCCATTCTACAAATAAGAGGTTCTGTTCGAGGGTACAGTGATATTCTTGACATTCTTAAAACTTAAAATTAATTTTGTATTCATTGTACCTGAAATGAAGAAGGATGGTTCAAGAGGGAATGATTAGGTGTGACATCAAGGGGACTTGGGGATTCTCTTTGGTGATGTCTGTGGGAGTTATCATGCGACGTGGTTGTACTAAGATCCTTGTAGATCTAACAAAAAATAGGAGTAAGAGTAATCAAAAGGGCACTCAAAAATCCAATGTTGTTCTAGGGGGTCCCACTGGAAAGACATGCATCCATGCCTAAAGGTTGGTGGCTTCTCTGGATTCATCAATTGAAAAAAAAAAAGAGAAAGAAAAGAAAAGCAGAAAAAGGAAGTACCACAAAGCAAAAATGACTCCTCCCTTGAACTAAATGCCAAGTGATCGTATGCCTTGTTGTTATGGTACTCTCATAGTCACTCATCATGGGATGAAACAATGTGGTGTCACTGATCAGAGGAATGGACTTGGTCCTAATCTTGGAACAACAGGTTAATGACACCTCAATCATGCTTTACACGCAGGATTCATTGTGCCCTGGGTTAGTTACCTCATGTCCTAATCTCTACAATCCCTTCTGTAGTTCGTCTCACCTCGTTGTTCATGTAATTGTAGCTTGTGTCTTGTATAGCATAGAGTTCTTACCTCATTCCGATGATATTTACATGTTTGTGTTTTGTGGAATCGATGTGGATTACATTTAACCCTTTGAGTGCCCACAGACACTTTTAAAGTGTGGTTACGTAAGGGCATTAAAGGTTGGAACCTGCTTTGGGGAGGACCCACTTGCGTAATTTTTGTAATTTGCACTCATGACCCATCTTCCACACACCATTTATTACCCTTAGAATATTTTCCACAATGTTCTTTCCCTTATTACTATCCCTCCGACTCAATGTTCCTATGAACCATCACATAGCCTTTTTCTCCCATCTGAGGTCCTTATTGATAAATTCCACACCATCATAATTATTTGTGCATTTTGAACTAATTAAATTATCTTCGAGCCCCTTAACAATAGCCCAATGTCCTAAGTTTACAATGTTAATTTCAGGAAAATCTTTAAAAATTTGATATCTTTCATTGTGCCCAATCTCACTAAAGCTGAGATATCGCGTACGCGATATCATCGCGGCTGATGCGATATCGTGTCTCTTCAAACTATATATAGATGACCCCCATGTCACTACAACTCATTTTCAACTATTCATGCGGGGGGAGTTTTCCAATTTTCTCTCTACGACTTGTGTTTGCGCAACCCTGGCTTTCATACTCATAACTCACTCGTTGGTACTTTGATTTTCATTTCGTCTGAACCTACCTAAAACTGGAGTGTTCAGCTTAGTCGTGGGGGAGAGGCACACTCCGAATAGCACATAAATTTTTTGAAATTCATCATCGTCCAAAGGACATCTTTAAGGGTAATTAGTTGTAAAATTAAGAATAAAATGTGTCAAAAACAATATCATCCCCTTAGCTGTACTAGAAAATTAAATTTGGAAACCACCTAAGTAAAGAGGACTCAACATTATAATCTTTCAAGGACATGTTCTTCCAATAATTAACATCACATGGAAATAAAGTAAATCTATTAAGGCAAGCAGTAAGGTATAACCTAACTTTGGTAACAACCTTACTAATGATTGGCCCTGTGTGATTGCATATGGCCCCAAAATGAGGACAACAGGAAGGTCCTTCTCAAGGTGGGAGCAAATAACCTAGGAGAGGAGGAGGACAAGATCCTGTCAAACAACATGTAGAGTAGGAGGAACAATCATTTAGCATCCACCAAGAGGACCCTACTACTGTACAATCAAGGCACGCAGAAGGAGGAGCAGCTATTGCAACTGAACAAGGACAACATCTCACATTGCCCTAGGATTGTGTTCAGGCCATTCACAAGAAGTCCACATTCACTGCAGTGATTGTGGAGTTAAACTTTGAATCATTTACAAAGTTTGCTCTGGAGGCCATTAGGGATCACCTGATAGGGTCCCCGTTATGGCCTATCCTCTCTAAAAGTGGTGCCTGGTACTTAGGGGAAATGTACCAATTTTGGCACAATAAAGAACAAGGCACCACAGTTAACATTTGTGGTGTGACTGTTGACTTCTCTGTTTAGGTCATCTCGGAAGTATTAAACCTTTTGAATACAAGGCCCAAGGTTGCTTAGTTGTCTACCTATTTAGACCCCGAAGTGCAACGAGTTTGGTTGGAAAGGGCATATGGCAAGGAAGATAAGACATTTGGGGAGTTGATGATGGAAGAGAGGATCTATTTCAAAATTGGAACTTATCACCTCTTCCCCACAAAGGGCTTAAAAATAATTTCAACATATGCAACAAGAGGATGTGCAATACTAATGGGAAAGGTTAATGCTAACCTGCCGCATCTATACTTTACAGAGATCCTCCAGCGATTCGAAGAACGGAAGACATGGAAGATGGTGTTTCCCTTCCCCTGCCTTATCAAGAAGTTTTTCCAACATGCTAGTATCAGAGGATACACTAATGATGTTCTCTGAAATGCCCAGAATGCTTCATATGTTGAATTGTTAAAGCCACCAGCCGCAAGGAAAATCACTGGTGAGACGCTGGGACCAAAACAAGAAAAAGAACAGACGGTAGGGCCAACTGCAACTCAACTTGTAGGACCTAGCCAACTTCCAAGTACGGGACCCAGCCAACAACAAGAAGCATGGCCTAGCACGGGCCAAGATCAACCACCGCCACCATAATATTACAGGCCTTTAATGAGCCATCTCAGGGCCATCGCCGAGATAGTCAATTAGGGAAGTGGTGATGACGAAAATCTCGTCTATGTCATTGATGATGCCATAAAATCCACAGTTTCTTTGGATCGTGCAAGGGGTGAAGTATCAATTCAAACAAGAGGGGGGGGGGAGGGGAAAGCAGTTGGTCACAACAGATCTTAGGAAATGCTACATCTTTTCAAGTGCAATTAGAAGCTAGTGAAGGGGCCACGGTGGTGGTCATGCAACACTAGGATGCAGTGGGAGCCGCAGAAGTGGTCATAGACCACATCAAAGAATTGTTCAATGTACCTGTTGTGCCACCGGTAGATCTCACAGGAGCACGGGATGCTCAAACTTTGGCTGGAACCTCAATGACTCCTACGAAACATAAGGATGTACTTGACCGATTACTACAAATAGGACAAGTCATGATGTCCTTGTTTGACATCCCACAAGATGTTACAGCAATTCAATCAGACCTCATTTCTACCAAGGGAAAACTATTCTTGACAGAGATGAGGGCCGAGCATGCTGAAGAAAAAGTGTAGAAATTGCAAGAAAGGCTCGTGACCCTGCAGACAGCATAGTGGGACCCCTCTCAATTCATTTCCATGGACTAGTTGGACACTTTTCAAACTGAGCAACTCACCAAGCTATTAATAGAGAATAAAAATGTGGTAGAAGAAAAAGATAAGGCTGTTTGGGATACCTCTATAGCACAAGTGCAAACTTATGCACATACCAAGGCACTCAAGGCCTTACAAGAGGAAAACAAGCAACTTGTTGCCAACAACCTTCAGTTGACCTTTATGTAAAAGTAAAAGAATGTTCTCGAAGAACATTTTCATTAGTTGCGAGAACAATTCATCTGGGTCAACCAAGATATGAACCGTTTAGCCAGGAAAAATCGAACCCTCTCAGTGGAGGAGCTAAGTGCCATCCGTCAAAAGACAACTATTGAAATAAGCGCATGGCAAAATGAGGCTAAACGGCATGAAAAGCTCAAGGAGCACTTCTGGGACTAGGTGGGAATGTACAAGCAAATCCTCAAGAAGGAGATCCATATGGCCAAGGCCCACATCAACACTTTTAGTGCTCAACACACTGACTGGCAGGCCATATTGGACACATATGCATTTGCCCATTAGGCGAAAGTTAAGAACCGGGACCTGCAGATCCAAGACCTTATAGAATACATGGAGTTAGCAAACTTGTAGTATGCCAACCTCACCATGTTAATAGCAGGATGCCCGAGAACAAAGCTTGAGCAATAGGTAGCCACCACCTACAGCAAATATGAAAAAAAATTTGTAGAACGCAAGAAGATATTGCAAAAAATGGAGATTGCAAATTCTGAACTTGAGGTGGTTAAAGCAAGCTACTAGGGACAAAAAGATGTCACAACAGATTTGGCTCGATGGCTTGCAAATTTCCACGAATACAGAGACAAAGCCAAAGCCTATGAGGAGGAACGATTGGTGTTTGCAGCTTGGTATGTCAAAGCAAATCAAATGTTTCTGTAACTACCTTGCCCATGGGAGGTGTTGACTCCATCAAACATCGGAACATTAGCATGGATAGCGCAAGAAGAGGAGAATCTCCAGGCCATACTTCAATGCCATCAAGTCCCAAGACCTGGAGCACAAGACAAGGGAAAAGCATCCATGGAGGAGCCACCGCCACTAGGAACTACATGAGTTCCATCAATTTTGTAGCAGTAGGATTTTCTTTTGCATTTTCTATGTTGTGTCTCAATTTTTTTTGATTCCACACTGTGGCATGAATCCATTCTCACCATTCAATAATCCCATACCTATCGACTGTGTAATCAACGGAGCTTGTTCTCACTGTAACTCAAGGACAAGTTTTCATTCAATCATGGGGATATGATGAGTTATCATTTCATTGGTCGTGATATCGCATACATGACATCGCGTACGCAATATCGCAGCCTATCTCCTCATCTATAAATAAGAGGTAGACAGTTCTGGTAGGCAATTTTTTGGAGTTAGTACTTAGTTTTAGACATTTTTGTTAAAGTACTTCTTCTCTTAACCCTTTCCTCCCAGTGTATGCCCGTAGTGTGGTGATTGTAATTGTACGGCATCCTTATTCGAGTGTAACGTACTTGGACACGCACATGACCAAAAATAAAGATCAAGATTATTTCATCATTGCAGCATTCACTTAGTTTAATTAATTTTTCAATTGTTATTTACCGCTTTCTTAGGTAATATCTCTTCACCCTAAACTCTTGTTAAACGTGGAATGAGTACGACTTGATTACGAGCATTTAAGTGTGACTACTTGGTAACCCAGTAGCGTACCTAGGATCTATGCTTGGTAATCCCATTGGTAGGTGTGCACAAGGTCCAAGATGTGTACAAATGATTGAGGAATGGATACTCATCGCACTTAGGCTAGCTTAGATCCTCTCTCACCTTCTCTCTCTTAGCTTAGTTAATATCATTTTCCATTACACCCACGAGTAGCACTAGTATAGGAACACATCATACACCTCATTTTGGACTAAACCATACGTGACAAAGTTAACACTAGTCTAGATGGGAAGACAGTGAACTGCGACCTAAGGATAACTGTCTTGATACCACAACTAGTCCGTTTGCGGAGTTCGATCGAATCGCGTGTGAAATGCTCGTATTCGTATGGTTGGGTGTAGGGGTACCTCGCCACTCTTCAGTACTCATTCTGCTTAATAAAAATAATGTTAAAGTGCATAGAAAAGTAAATCATTAACTAAGAAATAGTAAACATTATGCTAAGTCAAAGTAGGAAAATTATTCTAACTGTAAACAGTAAATCTAGGAGAATGCTGCAATAGTGGAAAATAGCTTAATCTTTATTTCTAGTCACACTTGTGCCCAAGTACAAAATACTTGAATAAATATTTTGTCCACTAGTTCATACTATACTGTGGACATTCACACTTCTACTTGCTAAGTCTAAGTACATGAAAACAAACTAAAAGAGTTCTACTAAGGTGGAATGAATTGTTGTTCAAACCATGCACTAAGTATCATATTTATAGGCCTACACATGTTTGCGATATCGCACATGCAATGTCATATCATAGGCTATGATATTAGATACATGATATCATAGCTCTGATATTAAATGCCAGATATCGTAGCTAGTCAAAAACATGATTTATCATATCCCCATGACTGACTGAAAACTCGTCCTTACAAAATGGGGAGGTACATTTACATGACACTGACTACTGTATACATGACTCTTGAACGTTGCAATGGTGTTTACCAAACTAACATAAGATATGACATGACAACTTTAACAAAATAAAATAAAATCTAGTGAAGCTTAATGTAGCCCTATGTAGTTCTTGGTGGTGGTGTCTCCTCCATCAATTACTTCCCCTTGTCATTAGGCTTCTAAAATTTGTACCATTTCAAGAGCACCTAGAGTTTCTCCTCCTCTGCTCTTAGGTCATGCAGTGTCCATGCTTATTGTGCAATGTGTGATGGAGCAAGTACATTCCATGGGCACAGTAGCTACAAAAACATGTGATTTTCCTTGACATACCAGGTTGCAAATTTCTTCCTTTCCTCTTCATATGCTCTTGCCTTTTCACATAATTCATGGTAGTCAATCAATCTTCTGGCTATGTTTGTTGCTACATCTTTCTGCCCTTGGTAGCTAGCCTTCACTACTTCTAGTTTAGAGTCTTCCACTTGAAGTTTCTATAAAGCATATTTACGATCCACAAACTCTTTCTCATACAGTGTGTATGTGGCTTCTACTTACTGTTCTAGCTCATTTCTAGGCCTTCCTATTGTCAACATGGCTAAGTTAGCATAACGAAGGTTAGCTAACCCTGTACTCTTTCAAGTCATCAAACTATAGGTCTTTATTTTTAACTTCAGCTTGGTGGACAAAGGCATAACTATCTAGGATGGATAGCTAGTTAGGATTCTATGCTGAAATAGAGCTAATTCTAGGCTTTGCCATTTGGATCTCCTTTTCATTGATCTACTTGTATATGGTCACCTAATCATGGAAGTGTTCCTTGAGCCTTTCATGCTTCTTTGTGTCATTCTACCATGCACTAATTTCAATGGCTGACTTTTGGCAGATGGCGTGTACCTCCTTCATTGAGAGGGTTCTATTTTCTCATGCGAGGTGTCTCATGTCCTTGTTGACCCTCACCAATTGTTTCCTTAACTAGTGGATGCTCTTCTCCAAGATGTTTTTCTACTTTTCCATAGTGGTTAACCTCGTATTATCAGTAACAAGTTGTTTATTTTCTTCATAGACTGCAATGAGTACCTTAACATGTGCATATGTTTGTGCTTTTGCTACGGAGGAATTCCACACCACTTTCTCCTTTTCCATTGCCATCTATTTATGCTACTCCATCAAGTGATTCATCTACTTAGCTCTAAACTACTCTATCTAGTTAGGTACAATGAATTGTGTGGGATCTCTATGCTTAGCTCTTAGGATTGTGAGCTCTTCTTAGAGTCTATGGATCTCTATTTCTACATGCTTTGCCCTAGTCTTTGCCATGACTAGTTTACCTTTGGTAGTAATGAGCTCACACTGTATTACAGTAACATCACTTGGGATGTCAAAGAGTGTTGTCATTATTTTTCTAGTTTATAGTAATCTATGGAGCACATCTTCATGATCAACAAAATTATTGAGGTTCTGGCTAACATTTGAGCATCTTTGGCTCCAGTTACATCTACCAATGGCACAACAAGTACATTGAAAGGTTTTTTTGCAGTGATCTATATCACCTCTACTGCTTCCGCTGCATCTTGGTGTTGCATTACCACTACTATGGCTCCCTCTTTGATCTCAAGCACCACTTGGAATGATTTAGCATTCCCAGAGATCTATTGTAACCATTAGGCCTCTCCTCCTAGCTACAGTGAGATGTGTCCACTTACTAGATATGCTAAAACTGTGGGCTGGATGGCATTGTTAATAACTTTGTAAAGGTTGGCCTCCTCCCTTGTTCCCCAAATAATGGTTTTTGTAATCTATTGTAGATGACTCATTGATGACATGTAATCTTGTGGTAGCAACAATGGAACTTTTTGTTCTTGTTGTTCTTGCTCTTATTCTTGTTGCTCTTCACAATGTTCTTTCCTAGGTGGTGCTAGTTTAAGAAATTTAGCCTATGAAGCATTTTAGGCTCTCATAGGAACATCATTGGTGTATCCCAGGATTCCAGCTCACTTTTACAACTTTCTAATAAGGCAAGGAAATAGAAGTGTTGGCATTCCTACCTTCCTTTCTTCAAACTACCTTTGAATTTCCATAAAATAGAGTTGTGTGAGGTTGGTAGTGTATTTTCCCATTAGGATCACATTTCCTCTAGCCACATAAGTGGATAATCTATTGAGTCCTTTTGCTGAGAACAAGTTGTAGGTGCCAATTTTGAAGTAGATTCTTTCTTCCAAAGTTAGTTCATTTCCTGGTCTCAACATCTGATTTGGTAGATAAGTGTGCTACCTTTGCTCCTTTGTTGGGTATATTTAAAGCTTCTATGATCACCTTTATTGAGAATGAAACTGAGACTTCTCTAATATTAATTATTGATGAGTGGCGAGGTACCCCTACACTCAACCATACGAAACGAGCGTAGCACGCGCGATCTGGTCGAACTCTGCAGATGGACTAGCTATGGCACCTAGACAGTTATCCTTAGGCTGCAGTTCGCTGTCTTTCCACCTAGACTAGTATTGTATATTTTTCACATATGGTTTAGTCCAGTGTGAGGTGTATGATGTTGTTGAGGCCAACTTTCACCCATGCAAGGCATGGGGCCTTGTTAAACCAATAAAATTTAAAATTCTAAAATTAAAAAAAACAGAACATCGTGGGGTGGCAACAATTAGGGTTAGGTTTCTCGTTTTTCTCCACCAGCCGCTATAAAACACGNGTAATCAATTTGTACTCATTCCGCGTTACTAGCCTAAGTGCGATGAGCAACCGATTCCTTGACTAACCGTACACATCTGGTGCACGACTATCACTGGGATTACCAAGCGTAGATCCTAGGTACACCACTGGGTTACCAAGTAGTCACATGAAGATTCTTGTAATCAAGTCGTACTCATTCTGCGTTATAACAATTAAATAAACAAAGTGACTACTGCAATGATGAAGTAATCTCAATCTTTAATACCGGTCATGTGTGTGTCCAAGTACATCACACTCGAATAAAGGATGCCGTACAATTACATTCACCACACTGTGGGCAGACACAAGAAAATAAACTATCTCTGGAGTGGCCAAACTGCCAGAGCTTCGCTACTTCTAACTCCTATCTAATAACGAATGATGAACAAGGGAGAGCCGCTTCTTATTTATAGACATTGCAGTAGACTGTGATATCGCATACGCGATATTGTAGGAAAGATGCGATATCGCGTATGTGATATCATGTACGTGATATCGCGAGGGGATGCAATATCATAACTGATGCGATATCGTGTACTTGATATCATGGCTTATGCAATATCGCATCCCATCATACCCCCACGACTGAATAAAAACTTGTCCTCGAGTTACAAGGAGAACAAGCTCCATTGATTACATAGTGGATAGGTATGGGATTATTAACTGGAAAAACAAAAAATGAAATGACGCCACAGTGTGGGAAGACACAACACAAAAAAATACTACAACTACAAAAAATTGAGCTCATGTAGTTCCTGGTGGTGGTGGCTCCTCCATGGGTTCTTTCCCTTTGTCTTGTGCTCCAAGCTTTAAAGGTTGAGAATGCTGAAGAATGGCCTGAAGCTTCTCCTCTTTGCTCCGAGGATCTTGTGCCATCCATGCAAGTGTTCTGATGTTTGATGGAGTCGGCACCTCCCACGGAAAAGGTAGTTGCGGGAACATCTGGTTGGCTTTGACATACCACGCCGCGAAAATCTGTCGTTCCTCTTCATAGGCTCTAGCTTTATCTTTGTATTCATGAAGATCTGTTAGCCATCGAGCCAAGTTTGTTGCAACATCTTTCTGTTCCTAGTAGCTTTCTTTCACCACCACAAGTTCAAAATTTGCAACATCCAATTTTTCAACCAGCTTCTTGCATTCTGCAAACTCTGCTTCATATTTGAGATGGGTGGAAGCTACCTGCTACTCAAGCTCTATTCTCGGGCACCCTACTATTAACATGGCAAGGTTGGCATATCTAAGGTTTGTCAACTCCATGTATTCTATCAAGCCTTGGATCTGCAGGTCCCAGTTTTTAATTTCCGCTTGGTGGGCGAAGGCGTAAGTGTCCAATATGGCCCTCCAATCAGTGTGGTGAGCACTAATAGTGTTGATTTGAGCCTTGGCCATATGGATCTCCTTCTCTAGGATTTGTTTATACATCCCCACTTGATCACGGAAATGCTCCTTCAGCTTCTCATGTCATTTAGCCTCATTCTACCACGTGCTTATCTCAATTGCTAATTTTTGGCAAAGAGCGTGTACCTCCTCCATTGAGAGGGTTCGATTCTCTCTGGCTAAACGGCTTACATCTCGGTTGACCTGAATGAATTGTTCTCGCAATTGATGAAAGTGTTCATCGAGAACATTCTTTTGTTTCTCCACAAAGGTCAACCAGAGGTTATCAGCAACCAACTGCTTATTTTCTTCTTCTAAGGTTTTGAGTGCCTTAATATGTGCATGAGTTTGCGCCCTTGCTGCGAAGGCATCCCAAGTGGTCGTCTCCTTTTCTTCTGCCACCTTCTTATTTTCTACGATCAACTTTGTGAGTTGCTCCATTCTAAAGTTGTCTAGTTGGTCTGTGGGAACGAATTACAAAGGATCCCGCTGTGCTACTTGTAAGGCTATGAGCTACTCTTGTAGTTTCTACACTTCAGCTTCAGCATGCTCTGCCCTTACTTCGGATATGACCAACTTCCCCTTTGTGGAAATGAGGTCTGATTGAATTACTATTACATCCTAGGGGATGTCAAACAGGGATGTCATCACTTGCCCTATTTGAAGAAATCTGTCAAGTGCATTCTCATGTTCCGCAGGAGTCATCGAGATTCTGACAAGAGTTTGAGCATCTCGTGCTCCTAAGAGATCTACCGGTGGTACAACAGGTACATTAAAAGATTCTTTGATGTGGTTAGCAACCACTTCAGTAGCTCCTGCAGCATCCTAGTGTTACATGACCACCACAGTGGCCCCTTCACCAATCTCTAACTACACTTGAGAAGATGCCGCATTTCTTGAGATTTGTTGTGACCATCTACTTTCCCATCCTCCTATTTGAATTGATAATTCACCCCTTGTGTGATCTACTAAAATAGTAGGTTGGTCGGCATCATTGATGATGTGGAAGAGGTTTGCATCATCATGACTTCCCCAACTAACCATCTCAACGATGGCCCTAAGATGACTCATCGATGGTCTGTAGTCTTGCGGCAGCGGCGGCTGATCCTAACCTATGCCAAGCACTGCTTCTTGTTGTTGGCTGGGACCCGTGGCTGGAGGTTGACTGGGTCCTACAAGTTGAGTTGCAAGTGATCCATTCATCTATTCTTCTTCTTCATTTGGTCTCAACTCTTCACCAATGCTCTTTCTTGGAGATGGTGCCTTTAGTATTTCAGCATAAGAAGCATTCTGGGCTCTCCGGAGGACATCATTTTTGTATCCCCGAATACCATCCCACTGGCACAGTTTTCTGATAAGGCAGGGAAAAGGCAACGCCATCTTCCCTAACTTCTGTTCTTCAAATCGTCTGAGGATCTCCGTCAAATATAGATGCGAAAGGTTAGCGTTAAGCTTTCCCATCAACACTGCACATCCCCTAGCCGCATACATCGATATTCTTTTCAAACCTTTTGTGGGGAAGAGGTGATAGGTTCCACTTTTGAAATAAACTCTCTCTTCCATTGTCAATTATCCAAAAGTTTTATCTCTTCCATAAGCCTTCTCTAACCAATCCTTTCGCACATTAGGGTCCGATCAGGTAGATAACCGAGCAACATGGGGGCCTAAATTTGAAAGGTTTAACACTTCTGAAATTACCTACGCAGAAAAGTCTACTGTCACACCACAAATGGTAACCATGGTGCCTTGCTCCTTATTGTGCCAGAACTGGTACGTTTCACCTAAGTACCAGGCACCGCATTCAAAGAGGACAGGCCATAAGGGAGACCCCTTGAGGTGATCCCTAACAACCTCAGGAGAAAATTCTGCAAAAGATTTGAAGTTTAGCTCCACAATCACAATAGTGAATGTGGACTTCTCATGGATAGCCTGAACACACTCTGAGGGCAATGTGAGTTGTTGTCCCGATTCAGGCGTAGCAGCAGCTCCTCCTTCTGCTCGCCTGGACTGTCTAGTAGAAGGTTCTTCTTGATGGATGCTAAATGATTGCACCTCCTGTTCTGCATGTTGTCTGGCAGGCACTTGTCTTCCACCTCTCTAAGGTTTTTTTGCTCCACCTTGAATAGGACCCTCCTGCTGTGCACGTTTCGAGGCCATTCTGCAATCACACAGGCCAAGCATTAGTAAGGTTATTTTTTCTTAAGTCAAGTTATACCTTACTGCTTGCCTTAATTAAATATCTTATGTTCTAACATGTGATTGTGCCTGAAAATTATAATAATGGGTCCTATGACTTAGGTAGGTTTCATTTTAATCTCCCGGTGTACCTAAGGTCATATGATTTTTGGCACAATTTTTCTAAGTGTTAGTGTTAATTACCCTAATTGATGTCCTTTGGGCGATCATAAATTTGAAAAAAGTTAGGCACTTTTCGGCAAGTGTCTCTCCCCCACAACTAAACTGAACACTCCAGGTTCAAGCAGGTTCCAACGGAATTAAAATCGAAGTACCAGTGAGTGAGATATTAGCGAAAAAGCAAGGGTCACGCAATTGCAAGTCGTCAAGAAAAATTTCAAAAACTCCCCCCATGTAAATGGCAAAATGATGCTAAGTGTTACGGTAGGGATATCCTATTTATAGGAAAATAGGACACGATATCATGTACGATGCATCGCGTACGCAATATCTCGTCCCCAGTGATGTGAGACACATGAAAAATACCAAATTTTTAATGATTTTCTTGAAATTAATGGTGTAAATTGAGGACATGGACAAGTATTAAGATATCCTAGGGTAATTTCATTGATTTGAGAGGCACTCTTAATGATAATGATGTGAACTTTAGCAATAAAAATTTGGCAGTTACGAAAAAAGGGAATGTAATAGTACATTGGAACATAGAATTTTAGAGGGATAATAGTAGGGAAAGAAAATCAATGAAGTTCTAAGCACACACCATCTAATGAGTCCATCTACATAAATCTTGTACAAATTATCACTGATTTCCATGTATTGTTTTGCTTTGTGGAGTAGTTGCTCACATTGTTTTCTATTCCATTCAATAGGAAGCTCTTGTGTTGTTAGATAAGTTAAATACTTTGTAGTCCATGGCTTCCATGTTGAATCTACAGCCTTTACTATTATAGTAAATAGATCCTCATCAGGAAATTGGTCTGATAAAGGTTCCACTTGATTATCTGAATCCCATTTCAACCTTGATAAATGATCAGGTGCTATGTTTTTTGTTCCTTTCTTATTAATCATTGTCATGTCAAACTCTTGAAGAATCACAAGCCATCTTATCACTCTAGGACTAACCATTGGTTTCTTCATAAGAAATCGGATGGCACTATGATCGATGTGGATATGGATTAAGCACATAATGTCTAAAATTTTCAAGTGCATACACCACATCCATCAACTCCTTTTCAATTGGGTGTAATTTAATTGTGTTTTGATGATGCTTCTGCTAGCACAATGTATGTAGTATGATCTTTTCTAACCATCAAGTTGTGTCAATACTGCACCAAATGCATAGTTAGAAGTATCAATCATGATATGAAAAGGCCTTGACCAATCCATAGCTTGGAGGATTAGCATCTCAACTAATTTTTTCTTGAAAACTTTAAATTCCTTTTCACATGACTCGATCCACTCGAAGGCACCCTTCTTCATGAGTTCTATAAGTGGTTTAGCTATCTTTGAAAAGTTTTCAATGAACCTCCTATAGTATCCCGTATGTCCTAAAAAGGATCTTACATCTTTCACTATCTATGGCCATTGAGTGATATTTTGGATGACTTTGATCTTTTTGTGATCTACCTCTATATCCTTCTAGAAGATTTTATGGTCTAGCACTATGCCTTCCTCGACCATGAGATGGCTCCTCTACCAGTTGAGCTTCATATTGGTTTCAACACATCTTTTAAGCACCTTCTCCAACCAATCCAGTGCTTGTTTGAAATCTAGCACGTACATGGAAAAATCATCCATAAATACTTTGACACCACTGCCTATCTACTTCTAGAAGATACTCAATACCAATCTGGAAGGTGGTTGATGCATTGCAAAGACCAAAGGGCATTTGTCTATAAGCAAATGTTCCCCATGGATTGGTGAATGTTGTTTTCTCTTGGTCTTTAGGTGTAATGCGAATCCAATTGTATTTGCTATACCCATCTAGAAAACTGTAATACTCATATCCTATAATTGTGTCTAGGACCTACTCAACAAATGGCAAAGTAATCCTTGAACATGGTAGAATTCAACATCTGGAAGTTAATGCAGACATGCCTTTTGCCCCCCTTTTTTGGAAAAATCACTAAAGGACTAACCAATTCACTATTCGCAATAGGATAGATGAATCCTAACTTTAACAAATTCTCCAATTCTTGCTTGACTACCTCCTTTAGTTTAGGATTGAGCCTTTGTTGAGTTTGGTATTTTGGTTTGACTGTAGGATCTATATAGATCCAGTGTTGACAAATTCGTGAATTAATTCTCGTTATCTCATCATAAGACCACATGAATGTTGTAGGCCATTTCTTGAGTACTTCTAGTAGTTTCCTTTTTTGTTATTTTTCTAGGTTGGCATTAATAATCACCAGTTTCTTATTATTAAAAAATGCATATTCTAATGCTATCGATAAGGCTTTTAATTCTAGTGGTTCTGGTTCCATTATGTCTGGGATATCTATGTGGAATATGATGACTAGATGTTCCACAATAGAATTAGATAGATCTCATCCATTAATCTATCTTAAATAAGATGATATCCTATTCATGTAATTCTTATCCAATCCATGTTTAGGACATCCCATATTAAGAAGATCCTTAAATATGATGATAAGGATTATTAATCTATTTTAAAGATGAGATCTTATTCATCTAATTATTATCCAATCCATTTTTAGGACATCCCATATTAAGAAGATCCTTAAATATGATGATAAGGATCATCTTCATCATTTCCGAGATTCATACTTATCTCTCCAAATCTATTCTTGGGAGATCAAGGCCTATATAATTGTAGAAACACATATTCATTCACAATAGAAGAAATAATATAATAGAAGACATACAAAAGCTAGAAAGTTTAACAAGAGTGTTCTTGTTCTAACAAAGTTCTTTATTTCCTTTAAGCTTAGTTCGTAGATCTAGGGCCCTTTAGATTCAGATTTCTCATTTGGTATCGAAGCTCAGTTAGCTCAAATTCTTGACAACATATCTCTCCAGAATAGCCCAAAATAATGGATCCATGTCTCTCCAAATTCATGTATTCAATGGAGAAAATTATGAATATTGGGCAATCAAGATGAAGACATTTGTGATCTCACAAGATCTATGGGATATTGTTGAAGGTGGATTTCAAGATGTTGATCAAACAACATTTCAAGCCCTGACAGAAGATGAAAAGAATGAAGTCAAGAAGCTTTGTAAGAAAGATGTAAAAGCATTATTCATCATTCAATCTAGGTTAGATCTGACAATATTTCTCAAAATTTTCATGCATCCAACAAGCAAAGCTGCATGGGATGCACTAGAGATTGCATACAAGGGATCATTAAAAGTTCATGTTGTCAAGTTACAAGCTTTAAGGAAATATTTTGAATCTTTGCACATGCTAGATTCAGAGAATATTGATCAATACATCAGCCGATTTCAACAAGTTCAAAATGGACTTGAATCTTGTGGAGAAATGCTTGAGGAAAGGTATGCTATTGAAAAGATCCTTCGAAGTGTGACCCGATGATATGATCCCATCAGCATGGCTATTGAAGAAGCAAGAGATCTCGATAAGATGACCATAGTTGAGCTCGTAGGAAGCTTGAAGACATACAAGCAAAGAATTGCTAATTGTCAGGATTCAACAGCAAATGCATTTCAAGCATAATTCCATAGATCATTTAATCAAAATCAAAATCAAAGATCCTCAAGTGGATCCTCATTCAAAGGACATGGACGTGGTCATGGCAGATCCGAAGGTCATGGTCATGGAAGATCAAATCAATCAAATGAAGGTAAGCATTGTGATTTTTGTGGTACCAACACCCACAATGCTCATGAATGTTGGTCTAGGAAGAAGCATGAAAAGAAAGGAAAAGAAAAAATTGTAGAAGATGAAGATCACCACAAGAATCACCAAAAAGTTGAAAAATTATTTTATACTGAAGAGGAGGAAGATCACCTCCTAATCTCTACAAAGACATCAAATTCTAGTGACAACAACACATGGTATGTTGATAGTGGGTGTAGCAATCACATGACTGGGAATAAGAAACTCTTCTCAAGTCTGGAAACATATGATGGAAAGGTCATCATAGGTAATGGGAAGAAGTTAACCATTGCTAGGATTGGATCGCTTGCCTTCACAACCACGTAAGGTAACAACTATGTTATTTCCCATATTTACTTTGTTCCAGATCTTTCAAAGAATTTATTAAGTGTGGGACAATTATGTCACAATGGGTATCGTGTTGCATTTGAAAAGAATGTTTGTAAAATCTTTAAGGCTAATGACGATAAGGGTATTTCCATTATCCCTATTAGCAAAAATCAAATGTATAAGTTGCAAATATAAAACGGTATTCAATGCCTAATTTTCACTGACAAAGTTGCATGGTTGTGGCATGCTTGATTAGGACATGTCAACTTTGGCTCAATGGACCACATGCAGAAAGAAGGACTCGTCAGAGGTATGCCAAAATTTTCTTTGCCCAATAGTCATGATTGTGGCATATGTCAACTAGGAAAAATCACAAGATTGCCATTTCCTAGGAAAGAACATAGATCTCAAGAAAAATTAGATCTAGTTCATATGGATTTATGCAGTTCCATGCAAGCATTGAACCTAGGAAAAAACCACTATATGTTAATCATCGCAGATGATTTTTCCAGATTTTCTTATTGTTTTTTTATGAAATTAAAAGATCAAACATTGGGATTGTTTAGAGAATTCAAGGTGGCGGTAGAAAATCAAAGTGGCAATACAATCAAGCAAATCCAAACAAATCATGGTGGTGAATTTTTGTCCCAAGAATTTGAGAAATTTTGCAAGAAGAATAGAATTATTCATCAAACTACCACATCCTATAGACCCCAACAAAATGGAGTAGTTGAAAGGAAAAATAGAACCGTGGTTGAAATGGCCAGGTGTTTACTGCAACTATCAAACTTAGTGGATACATTTTAGGCAGAAGCTTGTGCAATATCAATTTATCTTTTAAATAGAGTGCCTTCCAAATCAATTCACAATAAAACATCCTATGAATTCTGGCATGGTTATACACCTAATATTTCACATTTGAAAATCTTTGGTTCACCCTACTATGTGCACATCCTTGCCCAAAATAGACAAAAATTAAATGGCAAAGCTATGCCTTGTATTTTTGTTGGATATTCTCCCACATCTAAAGCTTACAGGTGCTATGATAAAAACCATCACAAGGTTGTTGATTCCCATGACGTCAATTTTCTAGAACAAGACTGCATTGACGACAATCTATTTTTTCCAGCAACCAAAATGTTTTGAGCAGGCCCCAACATCAATGCGTTTTTTGAGCACCCTCTAGGCTATTCTCTTTCCAATGTTAAAGCCACTCCAGCAATGCTAGGCTGGCACACATCTTAGGACTCTTTTGCTAGATGGGGACTTCCTTCCCAGAATTGTGGACACCACGGGAACTGTGGGACTCCTAGGCCCCAGTGGTCCCCCATTTCCGCAAGGTCTATCTCACCTATTTCCCATGCACTGGCACCTCTCCTTCCTCATTGGCGCTCCCTCCATTCCATGCAACAATAGCTAGGCATCAATTTTGGTGCCCTAGCTCCACATTTTTTGGTTCCCAAGTCGTCATTCCCTCCAGCTACTAATTTCGTTATTCCGGCAGCATCCAATCCGCATTTCTTACATTCGCCAACACACAATCTACCCTTTTTGGACTTCCTTCTATCCACCATTCAATCCAATGCTGCTCCCTATGGGCCACTAACTCCACATGCTTTTGCGTCGACGTCTACACACATTTTCCTTCCTCTTTCTGCTCCATTTTCTACAAAAATGTCCTCCTCGATCCAGTCAGTAATCACACCCTCCTAGGTCCCTCCCTCTACACCAACCATGACTCCTCCCCAATGGTCTCCTTCTTCCTCTCGAGTGGCTCTCTCTCACCTAGCTTCCCAAATGCTGGATCTGAATTTTCACCGCTGCCTAACTTGCAATCATTCTCACCAGCACCATGTCTAGCCAACCTAGGGTGATGCAAACACTATCACTACTCTCTTCTCCAACGTGGGTGATGACTTCTATGCACTGCTTACACTGATTGGGGGAGCTCTGATGGTCTGGCAGAACCATCCACCATCGTCGAAGCTACATTGGATGATTATTGGATTGCATCAATGGAACGTGAGCTACAACAAATCAATAAAAAGAACACTTAGAGTCTAGTTCCTCGTCTATCTAATAAGCCTGTCATCGGCTTAAAATGGATATTCAAACTTAAGAGAAATCAATATGGTGAACTAGACAAATTCAAAGCTCGCCTAGTTGCCAAGGGCTATCTCCAACAGCAAGGTAGAGACTTTGATGACAACTTTGCTCCCATTTCACGAATGGAATCTATGAAAATCTTTCTAGCTATTACTGCATAAGTTGGCTATGTGGTATATCAACTGGATGTGGCATCTGCATTCCTCAATGGCATTTTGAATGAAGAAGTCTATGTAGAACAACCCCTAGGTTTCGTTGATGAAGGAAAACAAGATCATATGTACAAGCTTCATAAAGCTTTATACGGGCTCAAGCAAGCTCCACGTGCATGGTATGCACATATTCATTCATTATTCATCAAAGAGGGGTCCATCCATCTTCAATCCCAAACTAGAATTTACAAAAAGGTATCTAGAGATGATTTTATTTTTTTCTATCTATATGTAGATGATTTAATTTATTTTTCATCTATCATTGCATTAGGAAATGATTTTCTTAATGCTATGCAAAATGATTTTGAAATGTCTAATCTAGGGAAAATGTCATATTTTTTGGGTTTTCAAGTAATCTAGAGAACAAAATCCATTTCCATATGCCAAATGAAATTTTCCCGATCCTTACTTGAGAAATTTGGCATGATTGATAGTAATCCCTCAGACACACCACTCTCCCTTGGTATAAAACTTACCAAGAATGATAAATATCCTTCAGTCAATCTGTCACTATACAAATCCCTAGTTGGTGGTTTATTGTATCTCTCCAATACTTGTCTAGATATTCAATATGTTGTCAATTACCTTTCTCGGTTCATGCAAGATTCGCATGAATCACATTGGAAAGCTGCAAAATGAGTTCTACAATACCTGAGAACTACAACGAATTTTGCTACCACATTTCATCGACATACAAACTTCAAGGTATGGGGATACACTGATGCAGATTGGGGAGGTGACCTTGACGATTGAAAGTCAACTTCTGGTTTTTGTCTCTTCTTTGGTCCATCGCTCATCTCTTAGGGATCAAAGAAGTAGTCTTCAGTCGCACTCTCAACAGCTAAAGTAGAATACATTGCTGCATCAAATGCTGCTACTCAGGCCATTTGGATCCACTTCGTCTTCACTAAAATGAGATATACACTCAAACCTCCCATTCGATTATACTGTGATAGCACAAGTGCTATTACAATGACTCATAATCATGTTCATCATGGGTGTTCCAAGCACATAGATATCAAGCATCAACATCTCATAAGCTTGATCCAAGACAACATACTCAACATGGAGCATTGTGCAACTGAAGCACAAATGGCAAACACCTTTATAAAGATTCTAAGCTGTGAAAAGTTTGAGTCTTTTCGAAACTTCCTAGGAGTGGAACCTCTTACCATCATGGGGGGGTTTGTGGAATATGATGACTAGATGTTCCACAATAGAATTAGATAGATCTCATCCATTAATCTATTTTAAATAAGATGATATCCTATTCATGTAATTCTTATCCAATCCATGTTTAGGACATCCCATATTAAGAAGATCCTTAAATATGATGATAAGGATCATTAATCTATTTTAAAGATGAGATCCTATTTATGTAATTCTTATCCAATCCATGTTTAGGACATCCCATATTAAGAAGATCCTTAAATATGATGTTAAGGATCATCCCCATGATTTTCGAGATTCATACTTATCTCTCCAAATCTATTCTTGGGAGATCAAGGCATATATAATTGTAGCAGCACATATTCATTCACAATAGAAGAAATGATAGAATAGAAGACATACAGAAGTTAGAAAGTTTAACAGGAGTGTTCTTGTTCTAACAAATTTCTTTATTTCCTTTAAGCTTAGTTCATAGACCCAGGGCCCTTTAGATTTAGATTTCTCAATCTAGGTGTCCTTAGTCTATTTCTTCCTCCTAATTGATTTGAGGGTAAAAGTGTCCTTTCCTTAGCTATTCTAAGTTATCAGTTTTTGTAATGTAGGTACTAATGATTTGTTCTTCCAGTTCCGTGTACTTGTTGGATTGAGTTTCTTCACTTGTAATTAGCCACTAGGTGCCCTCTTGTCGAATGGCTATTACATACATGCAATTTTACATACATCTTATTTTGGCACATGTATTGCATGCCTTGGTCTCTTCTTGGTTATTAGTCCAGATTCTTTGCACACAATTGCACCCATTAGCACTGTATGTAATACATAGAACTCTTCATCTCTATATGATTTCGGCCTCATCTTCCTTGGAAATTTCCAAGGACAAATTACGAATTCCAAGCTTAGCATCCACGGTGCTAAGCTAGGCTCTTCCAATGATAATTGGGAATTATCCCTTGGCTTTTTCCACATGAATGACTAGAAAATCAACAAGGTAGGACCAACCACTAATGGTAGTAATCACATCATCCACTTGTCCAAGTAGAACTGTGATTGATTAGTCTACAAGCTCTAAATGAATGTTACTTTTCTTTAGTGGTGGTTGGTTCCAAGCCTAATACATGTCTTGAGATATCAGGCTTACTCTGGACCTAGAATCTAGTAGAGCTTTGCATGGTTTTTGTCTTGCTATTTAAAGATAAACAATGGGACTTTCTAGATCAATTCTCTTCTATGGGAGAGCCCCTACCTTAATCCAATGAGTTATTGTCTGAGTGAGCATGATAGTTGTGACATTTAAACTTGATGAAGTTAGAAGCTTGCTACATTGAGAAGGATTTTATGTAGATAGTGTAGAAGTAGATGTGTTCCCCATCGGTTGAATCTTTTCCTAACTCATTCTGAAGAATAATCATTTCCTGGCTTGAGATTCATAAGTAAACATCTCCTCGTGCATATTAATTGCCCTAGTATCATTCTTATGTTGTGGTTGTGATGGAAATTCCCCTTGCATAATAAGAGGTGGCACCGGTGGTAGAGGATTTAGGTGTTGATTAGAGTGACCAACTGTCTGTGGATACACATATGAGTTTGGGTCTATCCTTAACGACATCGATCTGTGGTATTCTACTGGATAGTATTGTGGGGTTTAAACAACTACATTACTAGGTGATACTGGACATTGGACAAAATATCCATACAGATCTGGCTATCTGTATGGATATTGTTGACATGGTGGTGGCATAGCCCACGATTGAGGTTATTGCCACTATTGATAATAGTGCTCCTGTAGCTGCGAAAAAGCTCCACCAGGATAATACACTGGTTGGAGGCTCTATTGGTAGTTATCTTGAGGATAAATTAATCGTTTGGGCATCTATTTTTTAACAAATTTGGGATTGAGTGTGTAGGCCCCCATCTCTTGTAGATGTGCCATAACTAGACAACATCCCTTGGGATGTTTGTACTAACATAGAGCGCAACCTTCCTCATTTATGAAGTTGGTGTCTAAGCACTCAACCACTGAAGCAACTTTTCCTTTCTTTCCAAACTCTTTGTTTTTCCTCTTGTCTTTGTCTTTTTTAAAGGCTTGCTCAATTCTTTCTTGCACAATCTTCAATGCAGTTGCAAATTTTTCATCAATGGAATCCCACATTTTCTCTACTTTGGTTGCTATGTCATTTACAGATTTCTATATTGATAAAGTCTTTTTCTGAATGGCTTGGACCAAGGTTTCCTCCTCTTGTGTATCGCAAACTCATGCATCTCTTTTTCAAATTAATGAATCTCTTTTATACTCTTCAGCTAATTCCCTCTTTCTTAGCTCACCTTCCTCCTTTGCCACTTGGTTGATTAGTCTTTAGATGCAATGGGAGGTCATTTTGATAACTTGCCTTGGGCATAAACCCCAAGAGTCTCTCTGGTTTTACTTCATAACCCATCTACAATGTGCTTGAGCTATTCCCTTGGTGAGAATCTATGGCCTGGGCATCTATGCAATAGTGAATAGTATCTGCTCATTGCTGCATCAAGGGTCTCATGAGTCCTTTGCTTCCATCCCTAGATCTATCTCCTTAAGTTAGATACTTGTGAATAAGTTTGATATTTATTGTCAAAGAGTTCAAGCATGGTACTCCAATGTCTAACTAATTCAAAGTTCCAATGACCTATACTAGTTCTCTACCTCCTTCACAAGTGTTTTTGGAAATAGCTTTAACCTTTGCCAATCACTTTCAATGTTTTTTAGGACACAAACGTCATGGAAAGCTTGAAGGTGATGTTGTGGGTCAGCATTATGGCCACCTTCAAATCTTGGCATGTTGTTCATGTCTAGCCATTTGATTCGACTATCGCTCGTGCATGGTTGGGATGTGAACAGCTTCCTAGATGTTGATCGTACTGTGAGTTACCATTAGGGGTTCATCATCTTAATTAGGTTCATGTGCTTTGTAATAGTAGTACCCCCTTCTATGCTCATCTCTTTCATGATTTCTATGATCCCTTCATTTGCGCTACTCATATTCTTCATCTTTTAAATTAGAATGTCTCGAATAATAGTCATGATGGTCATGATGACCATGAGCTCTCCTCTCTTCCTTGTCATGGTCCTTGTACTTTTGCATCCTTCTTTCAGAGTCTTCTGATGATCATGAGGATGTAGGTGAGGCAGTAGGAGAATAGTGTTGGCTTGTCCTCCTATGTTGACTTTGATGTTTGTCTATGTGGAATCTAGCAAGAAGTCTTGGCCTTGAGTCCTACTTGTATCTTAAGTCTTTTACCTCCTTCCTAAGCTTCTTTACTAGTTTTGGGTGTGATTTATTCTTGATAGGTTCATCCAATCGAATGATAGGCATTTGTGATTGGAACTCATGATTGTGGCGAAGTTGTTCAACAATGAACACATCTCCATCAAGCTCCTTCAAGACAACAGTAGAATTGATTATCTTTCGTTTGTCTTGTTCATGTCTTGCCTCCATGGCTTGGTCTTTCCTTAACTGCTCCTTAGTAGGCTCATATGGATGGGTCATGTATTTGGTTTCATGATATCCTCCAATATCTTCACTTAATTTCATCCCCTTGAGATTAGTCTAGAGAATAAGGGGTGCTAAACGTTTTGGTGGTAGAACAATGTTCCCTTGTAGATCTATTCACCTAAGCTACCCATCCTGACGAAAGATGAATGTGACGTCAGGATAGTAAGGATCACAATGAGCATAGTCGGGATAGTAGATCTATTCCAGTCTTCTTCTTCTTCAATTCTGTCACTACTTCTCCTTGGTTCCTTGGTAGGTGATGTGGTATTCTTATTTGAAGTCATGTTATATCTTTTTTAGACATTTTTTTCAAGTGTGCTTTTCTTAGGGTTATGAAATTTGACTTTGTGTTTTAGGTATAATGAACTTTGAGAAATCAATTACTAAGCATACATTAACTTGTCCCTAGAAACAGCGCTAATGATGAGCCATGGAGTAATCCAACACCCAACCATTCAAGTTACAAGTGTTCATGCATAGCCTAATCGTAATCTGTGGATGAGGCAATCTGATTATGCTAGTAATTAGTTTAAGTCTGTGATCATTGTCTTCCCACGTGAGATAGTAAAACCTGAGTATGGTTTAACGCATGGTTAGGTGTATGATAACTGATGTTGTGTTGGCCATATTTTGCCTAATAAACATGATGAAATAGTAATGATTCCTAAATCTAAGTAAACCATAAACAAATCTAATCTATCCTAGTGCAATGAGTATCCAGTCCTAATCTTCTGTTCACACCTTTGGCTTCATGTAACTACTACTGGGATTACCAAGTGTATCGCTACTAAACGTACCAAGTGATAGCACTACTGGGCTACCAAGCAGTCACACTTAAGTTCTCAAGATTAGTCATACTCATTTCACTTAACAACAGTAATGATAAAGTGCATAGAAAAGTAAATCATTAACTAAGAAATAGTAAACATTATGCTAAGTCAAAGCAGGAAAATTATTCTAAGTGTGAACAGTAAATCTAGGAGAATGCTACAATAGTGGGAAATAGCTCGATCTCTATTTCTGGTCACACTTGTGCCCAAGTACAAAATGCTCAAATAAAGATTCCATCCACTAGTTCACACTACACTGCAGGCATTCACACTTCTGCTCACTAATTCTAAGTTCACGAAAACAAATTGAAAGAGTTCTGCTAAGGTGAAATGAAACTGTTGTTCGGACCATGTGCCTATGTGTCGTATTTATAGGCCTACATGTGTTTCCGATATCAGATATTTGATGTCATATCATAGGCTTTGATATCGTAGCCAATCAAAAACATAATTTATTATATATTTTTTAATGCAATTATTATTTTGAATTATTTTATGTGTAAAATGCCTTTTGAAAGACATTAACTACTTCAAGTTTAGAAACTAATAATTTGTGGATCTTATTGCAAAAAATTCCTAAATTTTTTGATAAACAATATAGGTATACTCTAAGACATATAGTAAATATGATACATTATAAGAAATATAGTGGATTATAACGATGCCTCAAGTATGACTCAAACTAACAGCCTCTTCCCTATAAATCTTTGTCAAATAATGAGCATACCATTTGAGCTACCTCTTATTAGCAACACAATTGGATGATAGTAAATGTGTTAGGATCTAAAACCTAACTAAATTTTGAAACTGAAATGCTTTTTATTACATCTAAAGACCCTTAGGATCTATTGAATAGAAGTAATAAACATAGTATGTGTAGCAAACACTTCATCATTAAAGTTACCAAGTTTTCTTGGTGCTATTTCAAAAAGCTCAATTAAGACATTAGCTATAATCTGTCATTTGTAGCAACTTTGCACAAGAACGAGACATTCCAAGAATATGCGGTGCTCATCTTTAATTGCTATTTGATTGCCTAAATGACTAGTTCTCTCTACTCTTAGAATTTAGACCCATCTTCTTGTTTCAATTCTAAAATTATGGAAGCCTAATATTGCTCAACTTATTTAACATTGTAGGTGATAGGATATATGAGTAGATAAATAAGTTGTTTTTTTTATTGATGCTTCCTATAACATTTAGATAAAATTGTTTCTTCTTGTTGGGTTACTCCAAATGTGCAAAAGTGCCTTGATTCTGATACTTTTACAAAGCCGCCTTATATCAAAATGTAGAATATCCATCTCATTGGTCCATTTTTTGAGCCAAATCATTTTCTCATGGAACCATCCTTTCTATTGTATAGCAACTATGTCTTCCTTCGAAAATTTAGTTGTGGTGCTATAAGAGAGACTATGAACATATGTTCCAAATTGACAAAGAGCTTCTATCTCTAAAAGCATCGTATCTGCTTTAAGTAGTAAATCATATTGCACCTACGTGTTAACCCAAAATTCTTCCACCAAAAGATGCTTTTGAACTTTTTTTATTTTCTTCCAATATTTGCTAGCAAGTCCATGACCCTGCACTACATACTCATACAAAAAAGTTGGTTGCACAATATAAAAAAATAATTATTTTTTAATTTCCCAAGTAAAATAGTTTCCTTTATTGCTAGCATAAATGTATATTGATAATATATATCTAAAATTTGACTAATGTCATGTTAGGCTTATATATATATATTCTTTTTCATATTGATTGTCTAATGTACTTTAAATTTTTTAACAATTATTCATTTTTAGCCTATAAAAGGTAGCTTAAGTAAATAGCTCATTAATTCTATAGTTATCACAAGAATCCACTAATAAAATATTTCCGTTTATATGTAGAATAGAAAGATAAGTGAAATGATATTTTGTTATTAAATTGATTACAAAGAGGTGCAACGTGAGACTCATGTTCCACCTTTACACAGTATATAAGGAGCATAAGGAGGAGAAATCGTGATCCCTGAAGAAGCATATGGCAAAGAGGAGATACAAGCAAGCCCAAAGATCAAGGTACTATGGGGTGTCGGACCCCGAAAAGAAGTTTTATTGAAATTAAAGGTGCAAGATCAAGGTACTATGAAGCACGAGGCATATATGTGTCCTCCATAACGAAAAAAAGGATTTATTTATACGGATATGCCATCTTTTCGTAACAGATGGAAAATCCTTCCGAATCAAAAGAAGATCCTGTCGTGAAAGGAAGCACTATCTTTCATACGAAAGAAAGATCACTTCACTTTCATACGAAAGAACATCCTTCCATACGGATCATTGTTGAATTCAACTTGGTTCATTGTTAGAAATTACAAGGTAAAAATAATTTCATCAACTTGAAATGCAAATATTATTTGTATCTATTATTTGTATCCATCATAGTGACACACAGGCATAGAGTTAATCTCTTGGACCTAGGGGTTTCAAGTTAATAACATTTAATAGTCAATACAACAAATATGATTTTTACTTTACCCAGTAGCATAATGAAATTGAAACTAGAACTGAAATTTTATTACTTTTATACACTCTCAATATCTGTGGGATAGTAGAAATATACATGCTATGAGTTTTCAAAACATCATTAAGAAAATTTGGTAATCAACCAAATTTAAATAATAACCTTACAATTCAATACATGGAGTTTTAAACAAACTTGGCTAGCCTTTCAACCAGTGGTAGCACAAGTTTATTACAAGATCAATTAGGTCTCCTTTTCCTAGTAGCCTATCCCACCTCACATTTTAGGAGCACAAAACCCCAAGACCTACCTTAAAAGTATGTTTGGTTGCTTGACCTTTTGGATGCCTCCACATTTTTAAATTAAAACATTGTTACTATTGCCTGTTGCATGAGTTTTTAAGCCTCCACATTTTTCAATTAAAATAAGTGCGGATGAATCAGGTGATTCTGGACAGACCAAATGCACTTATCACAATTAGTTTTTTCAAAGTTTTTGAAACTTTTCAATTTTGATTTCCAAAGATGCATTCTTGTAGGACTTCCAACGTGATTCACCGAAGTTTTTGATAATTGAATGCAACTTCCTTGGATCGTTTCCGGTTTGAAGAACATACGCTGGCATGGGCTACCCCACAGTGGAGAACCACTCCCTCTCTCCCAAACCTCTCCTCTCGATTTTGAAATAAATACATTGTATTTCACTACTTGACATAACATTTTTTTCCCCCTTTCGAAAAGAAAGGCCATAACATTAAAAGTCGTACTATGACTAATTCTCTGCTGAGATACTTTCAACGTAAAGTTCACGTCTCATAATGAATTGCAACAATTCTTAAAAAATAGATATTTTAAGAACTTTCAGGGTTTTGTGATAACTTCCAGCTTGTTAACAAAGCAAAATTAAAAACAGAAAAAAACAACTTTAAGTGTGAGAGATGTCCCAAGTGGTGGTTCTCTTGGGCTCTCCCCATGGTTCGGGGGCCATGGAACACTCTGAGGCGCCCTCGGGTGGCTCTCAAGTGTTATAAAACCCACCCCGGCTTGGTGGTACCAAGCTAGCAATAGGACACACTCCTGTTGCTACTCTCTTCTCTAAGTCCTCTTCTTTCCCTCTTCTCCGTGGAGAACTACATGGCCCTGATTCTACGGCGGTCGTAGATATGTAGGCAACCAAGACTGGATAGTTTTGGTGCGGTGCCATGCCACACCTTGTACCAGATTGTGAGGGATCTGGGGGTGAGGCACCTTCCCTTGTAGATGCATTGTTTCTCCTTCCACCGATGTGGTCTACAAGGTTGTGTGTGTACTTGTTTGCTTGGTTCTCTTCTGCTTGCACTTGTGAGATGCTTGCTTGTTTGAGGCGTATTCCCCAGGTCTTTCGCCCCAGATCTATTTGATCTTTGTGAATTCCTTGGGGTGCCGGGCAACGTCGGGGCAACGTTGTTACAGATGGTATCAGAGCGTTTTTGTTTTAGTCAGTGGTAAGAGTTTCGCTAAGCGGTTACCAGGGTTTGTGGTTTGTGAGGTTTCCGATAGAAACTAGCTAACCCCATTCTCAACTTTGGCTAACCACTCCCTTGGAGGGTGGCCTTGTGCTCTTTGGTGGTGATACTCCATTGAGCTTGTTTGGTTAATGGCCTCTTTGGTTTGATACCTAGGTGATCTAGGATCATATCCTTATGTGTTTTGAAGAGTTTCTTGATGGCAATGTTCTTCACCCTTCATAAGAGGATAGATGTGAGCAATTGATGTATGTTGATCTCCTTAACGATATAAACGATGGTGTTGTGGTGATGTCCTTCACTT